>WAAD01024208.1:62640-95315 GCA_013389945.1 Fregata magnificens | reverse complement strand
TTCCCCTCCCGCCGGGGACGGGGCGCCGGGAAGAGTCCAGCGCTGGGGTCGCCGGGGCCCAGAGCCGGTCCCGGGCCCTGCCGGCGGCGTCTCTGCCGCTTGGGTAAAAGAGACGTGACCTGGCCGAGTCGTGGGGCGAAACGTCGGTCCCCTGTGCTGGCTGGCGGGGTCTTGAGAGGGCGGTGAGCTAGGGTAAAAAATTCCGTTTGAACTTGGAAAGCTTAGGTAGAAGGCTACGTAACCCTACAGTTAATTAGCAGTGGAAACGTGGCGGCATGACTGAGTTTCAGGTGCTTCTTCCTTACCTGCTTTTATGTTGTGGGCCTTGGGTGCCGACAAAACGAGAAAAACCTCACTTTCAAAGGGCCATATGATCACAACAAAAAGGAAAAAAAAACCCGACCCTGTTGCATCTCGGTTCGTATGTCATCTTCCCAGTTCTTTTATGGAAATAATTTGGTGATGGAGTTTGTGTGGTAGCTGCTAGGCACGGTGCTTTAAAATGTTAAGATGATTAACTTTCAAGAAATGGTTGGTGTTTGCTGGTTGAAAACTCCTGCTTTTCTAGCTACATCGCTCAGTTGGAGTTTCTTTTCGGGTGTTGAACTCACTTGGAGCTTGGCAGAGCCCTCGCGTATCTCGGGCTGCTCTTGCCAAAGAGCATCAACAGCCAAAACATGAGGCTGTCTGGAGTGGCTTTGCAGGTTTGGAAACTGTCCTCCCATCACACAGTGCGACTGCACCTGGGTGATACTCACTCCTTTGTAAATAGGAGAGTAAGAATGACGGCGTTGTTCTTGTAACTTTGAGATACCCTTGTTCTTTCTCTTCAAAATAACATTCGTGACCCGGACTGATAAAACAACGCAGTATTAGGGAACTGTGTTTAAGCAAGTTCCCAGTACAGCTGAAACACAATTGGGTCAGTGTAGGCAGTCTTACTGAAATAACTAACTTAAATATTGAAACTGCTCTGTGTGCGCCTTGTTTTGTTTTAGCTTGTTTTGTTGGCAGTGCAGTGTGTATATATAGGGCTTATGATATGCTCTTAAGTAGCCAAAAAAAAAAAAAAAAAGGAGTTGCTAACCTAGTATTATTACAGCTAGAGGCTTTTATGTGGGAGAAGATACTATGTAAAACTGATTTCAAGCAACTTCCTTTATAGCTGGCACTAAGTGCTACAGACAGCTGAATTGCTGGTTGAAAAGGTTCAGCAGAGATTCGGAGCTGTCTGTGTACTTTTACAGGTAGGTGGATTTGACCCTGAACTCTGTTGGTGTTGAGCATTGTAACCTCCTAGAAATTAGAAAATGGCATCTTCCATATTGTCTCAGAACATTTGTTGCTCTGTCAGCAGCCGATGCTTGATGGATGAAGACAAGTTTTTCACTGAGGTTTGCTTCTTTAAGGCAAATGAATCTTTTTCACTGGTGCTCTAATGTATCTACTTTAGAGATTTGTGGTGCTGTAGCCACAATGGCAGAAGCATCCTTTTTGTGAACAAACCCTAACTCTCATCTGCTCAGGTTATACACCACTGGCTTTGAAACCTGTAGCATTAGGATTCCTCTATGGCAACTCCATAGGCATTCCTTGAATTTTGCTCAAACCATATGTATTCCTGAACCTTAATGTGAAGTAATCCAACTGGATGTAGTGTTGCAGCTGGAATTCCTTGCTGTGTGAGGAATTTCTGAATTCCATTTGGAATATGCTCATCCATCCTGTGTACTTGGAGGCTCCAGATGAGCGTGGTGGTTGAGCTGTCCATGGTGATGCCTCTTCTTCTCAGAAGAGAGCCTGTCACTTCAGGGTGGCCTCACATCTTTTTGCCAATGTCGTTTCCTTTTTAGCTTGCTTCATTTATCTTGAATCTACTGTCTCAAATAGCTCACCTGCTTAGTAGATTAAATAGTGTACGGGTTGATCCTGAAACAAAAAGTGCAAATAGGGAAAATCTGTTTCGTGCAAGTACAGAGAATGTACAGAACCAAATTTATAATTTTAATCAATGGTGAAGAAGTCTCCCTTGTCTTTTTTGGGGAGCTGCATGGATTTCCTCAGAAAGAGAAGAGTATTTGGACTCAGAGTTTATTTTCCTAGTGGTGTTTGTTTTTCTTTTTGCTTCTTTAAACCTGTGTATTGTAGCAACTGTCTTATTGGTTTAGAAAGGATGCCTGCAGCTTGCTTAGCTTAAATCTGTGCTTGGAGCTATCAAATGAGTGCTGCAGAGTGATGGGAGGTTTTATGTACTCTGAGAGGAATGTGTAGTCCCTTCACAATTCAGTCCCAGCGAATCAGGCACCTCTTTGTACTTCCATGTTAATTTGACACTAGCTTTGTATCCGTGTTCTTGCTGTGCTCTTCAGATAAATAAAACCTTCTTTTAAGCCTCCTCAACTATAGTATCTTTTCAGGCAATCTGAAAGGCAGTGATTTTACGTGGACCTATTTTTTCTGCATTTAGGGTGAGATGGGTTTTAGTGAATTAGGAGAGAAATTAATTAAAATTGCCTTTTATTTCCATCTTGGTTACACAAGTTTGTTTTACACTACTGCCATCACTAACAGTGTCAGGTACATCCAACATACCATAGCATCAGCCCTGGCTGTGGAGACTTGGGTTCCTGAAGGTACCATGGGCAGTTAGATTTTTCTGAGCCTGTGGACTTTTAATGGTAATTTTGTGCCTCTGAGAATCTCCACTTGGATTTTTTTTGTCCCAGTGTTTCCCTCTTTCTCTTTCTAACTGTTTTGACGATAAGCTGCTTGTGTTGACTAGTTGCCTGCTTTATAATGCATTGTTGAAAGAGTTCTTTTTTTTTAAAGTAGGGCATTTCTCCTTGAGTTGTGTTACTCATTATGTGTTTGGAAGCTCCTAATGTGAATTGAATGTGTGATACATGTGAATGTGTTGGACTTTTCCAACTATATGGGTGTACAGTGAAGGACTAACTTAATATTTCCTTTAACACTTACTGGATTGATTATATCTGGTGTTCAGACACTTGTTTTGGGGGATATTTACCACAGTAGGGTTTGGCTTAGTAATATCTCTTCCGGGACAACTCAGAACATCTGCTTCAGGTTATCTGACTAGCTGGCTGAGAGCTGTTGTCTTTATGTGAAGAAATATTTCAGTGGTGTGTTCACCGAGTCACAATAAACTGTACTTGTGCTAGCTTGGATTTAGACCGAGTTTCTGAACACTAGTGCATTTTTGTCAGCTGTCGAAAGAGCATCAGAGATGTAAATTGTTATGAATTCAGTTTTGCAGCACGGTTTGAGAATATGTAAGAAGTTCCTGTTTCTGTTAAGCTCCCATTGCACAATCGAAAGCAGAGGTTTTGGTGTCTTTATGTAACATTGGGAACTTAAACAGTCTGAAATGATCAGGACGACATGTTTCAGAATAGTGTTTAGAGGATTAATTAAGATCATCATCGCTAAAGGCAATAACGTGTTTTCATATTTCTCTAAGAAGATACTGCTGCTTGCTAATGGAAAACAAACATGGTCAGGCTTTATGTTGGATTTTGTAATAGTGGTTTAGTACAGAGCCTTGTGAATGTAGGTCAGCGGACTCTCTTATTAGAGCATTTGCCAGGCAGCTAAAAGCCAATTGAGTTCTCATTCTTGCAGCTTTTTTTTCCCTCCACTTCAAAGCTAGCTAGAGGAAGTAATTTTATTACCCAAGTTCTGTTTTTAAAAATTTTGCACAATTTACCTAATCGACAATGCTTAGAAAGACTTGCCAGTGCAAGTGGTCTAATTAAAAAGCCCCACAACTTTAGCTTAAAGTTTGAACTTTTCATATGCTTTGGTGCTTGCTTGTACGCAGCTGGCGGTTATGCTCTTACTGGTGGGTTGGTGGTGGTTATGCTCAACTGATGGGTTGACACAAGATGACTGACAAGTGTGTTTAAATTGCCAACTTTTTCTTGTCACTTAGTCAAAAGTTGTAGATCTTAAATGCAAGGCAGAGCTCCTCAGAGTAGAAGTCTAAACCAACCCACAATCAACATCGTGTCAAGATGATCCACTTGTGTGCTGTGACTGAATGTGTCTGGTTTTGGCTAGTTGAATTGTATCGGTTAATTCAGTTGGAGACCCAAGTACATCAGTCGTAAAATGTGACCTGGGCCCAGCATTCCTCTGCTCTAAAGGGAGCTCGTTGGTAGGCAAATAGAAGCCTTTATTTTGCTTTTTTTGTTCACTGTCTCTACCTTAGCGAGAGCTGTGGTGAGTAATATTTATTCGGTTCCATGTTGTTGCTAACTACAGTCCCTGTCTCTGTATTGAGCTGAATTGCCAAGCGAGGGCTTGTAGATGTGAGCAGCAGAAGGGTTTTTATCGCACATCCTCAGTTAGTTTTGCTGAGAATAGGGCTGGCCTGTCTTGCAGTCTTATGGTCCCCCCTCATCCCCTTACTTCTTAATCTACTGGGTTTAGGGTGTTTTTTGTTGTGGGTTTTTTTTTTTTCCCCCTTCCTACTGTTATGTATTAGTGTGCTCATTTCCTGGTGTTCCTGTGCTCTGCTGTTTGCTGTTAGGTGCTGCGAGGTGAGGCTGATGGATTTGAAAAGGTTTTCTTGTGGCTGCTATCAGCATAGCAGAGAGACAAGGCAGAAGGTATCAGACCTTGTTAGCAGGTCTGATACTTTAAGACTGGTAATTCCTAATGTTAATTATAAGGCAAAAGTTTTGAGGCGTGAGTGGGTTTGCTACTAGCCATGGCTACCAAGTAAAGGAGAAGAAAGGCATCAGTAGGCAGAGGGCTGTTTGCGTGCATTGTTCTGGTCCTGAGAAGTAATAGAACAGAAGGGGAGCTTGGGGGTTTGCAAACATGCGACTTCTATGTCCCCACGGTAGGTTTGGGAGTAGAGGAAGATTAGGCCAGAACAGCAGAAGTGATGGAGAAGAGAGCACTGCTGCAGCCTCTCTCCATAGCGGGAGGAGGCAGCTGTGGTAGTGCTGCTTCTTTCTCAGTAGTATGGGGAAAGGCACAGCTAGCTTGAAGAAGGAAGAGTTTTAGACACTAAGTATGAAAGATGTAAAATCCCCCCGTGAATGTCAGAAAACCAGCCAAGACTTCAGTGAATTATTCTGTCCCCTGGAATTACCTTTGTTAGGGCTGGTTTTGATGTTGAATTGTAATGCAAGAGTAGTAAGCGCCTTTAGAATCCATTTTTGAGTAACGCCTGGGTCTCTGGGTTTTTACGTGGTGATTTCTTGCAACTTGTATAAGGTCTTGTTTCATCCTATGGGATGCATATAAGTAACTTCTTTCGTGGTTAGCAGAACTTCTTGTTGCGCACACATGCATTGCCCTGTGGCAGAGCCAGTGTACCCCGAATCGAACTTCTGGTACCTGAAGCGTGGCCAGAACAGAACCTGGAAACAGCTCAGCAGCATTGCTGCTCCCGCCCTTCAGCACCATGTGGGTGGTCGAGTTTGTTTTGTATTTTAAAATGAGATAAGTGTGTGAGGGGTTTTTGCACTGATAGCCCGAACAAGGAAGTCCTTCAGATAGAAAAGAAACAGATCATGGATAATGGCAGGCTTGATGAGAGGCTCTGCTGATCGTTGCCTGTGTGATCTCAAGGGCTAACCTGTGATGGGAAAAGGCTTGATAATCTTCTGTTCTGTGTAGACTGATAGAAAGTTATGGCTAGAACGGGTACTAAGAGATTGGGTTGTCTGTCTTCCTGTCCCAAAACAAAATCTGGTAAACCCAGGCAATTCTTGCAGGATATTTGTCTAGCATTTTTAATTATTTCCTGTGATAGAGACTCCAAACACCAGATTCTTTTACGTCTAGTTGCCAGTCTGTTGCTTGTTCTGCAGTTGCAGCTTACTCTTCCTGTCTAAATACAGTGTCGTGTACGTGTCCCTCTCATGCCGTAGTTACAAAGAACAGTTTGCCGGTTTCCCAAGACCGTTCGGGTGCCAGGACCCACCAGTTTTTCAGCAGCGGCAAGTGCGGTAGGTGCCTGGCAGTGCCTGTTCCTTCCTGGTTTTCCACTCTCTGGGAAGGTTTATGTACCATTCAAGGTCCTTGCATGGCAGGCTCACACCTTTGCATGGTACTTCAGTGGTGGTTTTGTAGAGAGCTTACTGAGTCGAGGAGAAGTCACAGATCGTTTGGTGAAGTCATTGATTAGCTGTAGCAGAACTCTAGCAACCAAATTGCTTAAAAACGTGAGTTTGGGATTAACCTTTAATCTGCATTCCCCAAACTGTGAAATCCTCTGGCATCTTGTAGTTTCCTGTGAAACTTTTGATTTTGTCTTTGTTTTAAAGGGTCAGCCTCCTAATCCTGGGTTTGATGAACAGCATTTTAATGGTATTTGCTATATGGAACTCCTAAGGAAGTTGTTATTAGTGTTCGATGCCTACCATTTAGATTATTTGGAAATACAATTTTAAGTTTAATGGAAATTGATAGTTGCCTCATTAACTGTAGCTAAACAAAACATTCAACTTCCTAGTTAATTAAAATTAAAATTGGTTGATCTAACCATTATGTTTAGCTTCTGTTCTGTTTATTGATTAGCGCTTGACAATTGCCAGCCAGTTTGGTGGGTGGAAATGCAGAATTAGCTTTTAGTGGCTGCTCTTGGGACATTCCCCGCTCTTTTGTCCTTTAACTTACTGATTTTTCTTTGTCACGTTTTCATTTGTGTAACTTTTTTTTCCTGTGTTGTCTTCTCTTTCATGTACCTCCTCTGCTGTGCTTCCTTGTACCTTTCCCACTATGAGACCAATTACTTGGGGTACCCAGTGAAATTATTTGGGAACCACAGCTAGTAGAAAAATGGGATTAAGTGCCGTTTCTGGTAGAATGATGCTGGGTGTTCTGGGCTGGCTGCAACTGTGTTTTCTTGAGGGAGCTTCAGATGTCACTTTGAAATGCTGAAGCCTCCATTAGTTTGTGTTTTGACACGGAAATCTGCATTGCAGAGTGGGCAATACCACAGCAGCTGAGGTTTGAAGTGGGTGAGTGCAGCCCTTACATCTGTATGGAGGGAGGTCAGCTCCAGCCTGGACTGTGGCTCTCCCAGCCTAGCTCTGCCCTCAGATCTCTGGGAGAAGACAGATGGGGTGATACAAGGGTAGGTGTCAAGCATCGCCTTTGCATGAGTGAGAAGAATTTAACATAAAACTGAGTTAGTGTTGTCCTTCAGTATCTCTGTGTTTTGTCAGTGGTAATATTTCTTTAGCAATTTAAATAAAAAGGTTTCTTCTGACTTAGAAGTAACATGTCTTCTTTTATACACTTTAAAAGAAAATAATCCTGCTTCTAACACCTGCTTGGTTTGAGTTTGTGCCCAAGTAGCATTTTGCATTGTGTATGCCAAACTTCTAAAACATGCTACTTCTTTTAATCTAGGGATGGTCAAAACTGCATTTGTGTTTTCTCTCTGTTGAATTTGTGAAATTATTTGTCATGCTTAAATTACTCTTTACTAATTAAAATACAGTAACATAAATGTGCTCTATTAATGAGATCTTGGAAAAATCTTTATGAAAAATCGGGGATCTTGCAGGAGTGAGATCCAAGTGCAAAGACTTAATCAGAAGCATCCTGCCCCCTCAACTCTGGTAGTAAGCAGATTGGAGAGAAATGGTACAAGGATGCTCTAGTATATGAGTGCTCATCCGTGTCTTTCTGAGCAATAATGGAATTGAATGTAATTTTTCTATTGACGTGACAGCTAAAAAATGGCAAAGATCAGGTTTCATAGTACAGTATCTGACACACATGCACAATAGAAGCTGGTTGAAGAGCTGAAGAGCGCCAGAAGTACTTGAGCTGTTAGAAGGTGTGGGGTTTGAGAAACTACTCTTAAAGGGTTAAGTGGCTTTTTGTAAATGGGTTGGACTTTTGTTTGCTGACTTCTGATAGAGCTATTAAACTTAGGGGTTTGATACATGAAATTTCTGTTCAGGTATTTGTTTTACCATGGAAGAAGAAAGCACAGTATCTCGTACAATGTGGACAAATGCAGCAGTAACTACCATTGGCTGCATTCCTGCCACGTTCGGCTTCAGCTGAGCGGGGGAATGCTATTCAAAGCATGAGCCATTTGCTCCAGTATACGACAGCCACTGCACCAGCTACTGTGCAAAGGACAAAATGAGTTTCCATATTCGAGGTCAGAATATTTCTGTATATTGAATTTTTGTTTTTAAGTGTTCTAGGTGCTTGCTCATCAAGTCTTGTACAAGGTGTGAAGCAAAAAATGAAACAGGAGCAATAGCTTTTTTTTTTAGTGTGACCTGCATTTGAATAGGTCTCGTGTAGGTTTCCTGTCTCCCTGAATTGTTTAAGATTCTTGTTTAAGACCATGACCTTCCTTAGGGCCCTGGAGAGAGCTTCTTCCATGTTCATTTGGTTTTGAAATTAAGAAATGGCGTTAGTTTTTGGAGAGTGGAGTGGTCAAAAATATCTGATTTCATAGGTAGGATTTTGTCACCTGTGTGGCATTAAAGACTATTGCAGTTCCTTGTGTTTTAATTCAGCAAAGTATTCGAAATACATACTTTGCCTTAAATTGTGTATTTTCATTAGATTTGTGGATTGCTCACATGCAGACAGTTTAAGGATATGCTTAAATACTATTGAATCCTGTACTGGAAAAAAAAAAAACAAACCAAAACCCGAGATTAACTGTTTTGTTTTCCTGCAAAGTAGGAACATGTGTTGTCTTGTTGAAAGTAAATGGGCTTGCTAACTAATACTGCTGCAATCTGGCAATTCCTACTTTCAATTTAATGGTGGCTACAAATTAGCCTTGATTGCTCTGACAGTTCTTGAATTGGTGTTATCGTGTTTCATCTGAATACTCTTCTTGCTGAAACCTGATCTAAAGAAAATACTAATACAATTAATGTAAAACTTTGGATTTAAATTTTTCTTTCCTCTGTGGAAAACTCTGATCTCTATAGAGTATTTGTTGGGTTTTAGCTGTTTTTTTGTGGTGGTGTTTTTTTTTTTTTTTTTTTTAACACCTACAGTTTATTTGGTCAAAGGGAATACAACTTCTTTCCCTGGTGATCCTTCTTAAGTGAAAACTGTTTTGCATAGGAACAAATATTGGTCCAAACTGACTTGATAGGATGTGTACTTTTCTAATCCTGAGAATACCGTTGGTTGGAAGAGGAGAGGAACTATCTCACATGCTTAGATTTTTTGGGCGTAATTTTGAGTAGGCAGCTACCAGGTAATAGCTTAAGATGTGGAAGTACTTTCTAGATTACCTTTATCGGTAGTTTCTCTAGGTCGCTTTTTAGAGGCTTTCCAACAAGCAGCTTGTGCAGAGACTGTCAGAAATTGAAAAAAATAAATGTTCCTGGTATTCAAATACTTCCGATGACCAGACTGGTCCTCCTAGGGTTGCTGGCACTGCTGTGTAGTTTTGAACACCCCAGAGGTGACTCTGAAACGTACTGGAGATAGTGTTGGTGAAAGACCAGTGGAGATGCCTCCTGGGAGGAAGTAGGTGCAGGTAGTGCTGAAAACTTGTGAAGACAGAGCTGAGAACCAGATGCTTTTTCCTTGCTCAGAATGACCCCAGCTTTGTGAAGAACTGCAAATAAGCAAGAAGAGTATGTCTACATTAATATGACGATTTAGATGCCATGGAGTATGAGGATCTTGTCGTAAAAGCTGTGTTTAGAAGAAGGTGAAGGTTTGAGGTGAGGCTTCAGGATGGAATCTGGAAGTGGCTAAGCTGAGGTATGCAGGTAGTTTAAGTATTTGTGGTGTATGTGGGATAATCCGTCTGTCCCGACCTGGGTCTAGGTTTCTGGGGGGCGAAAGTACTTTTTGTGATGGTGCTCTTTTCTGGACAGAATTGATGACTTGCTGAGTATTTCACTATTGATGTCGTTCTTAATGGACTTTTTTTTCTCTGTTGCTGCATTTGTTGGGAGAATTAATATATTGTGTGCGTGACTGTATTTAAATTCTGTGTGAGGACTAGTGCTGTTTTCTTAGCACCCATGAGCATATTTCATAAGTAGTGGGGGTTTAATGAAACCCGGACTCCTGGGCTTGTCTGCTATGTCCCTATACTTCCTCCACAGTAGTAACCGTGCCTGACACCACTGATTTAATAAGGCTATGTCTTCCCCATGTCCCCTCTTGTCTGTCCACAATACGTCCTCTGGCACGAGGAGGCTGGGAGTCCTGCAGGGTCTCGTGCAAGGGTTTGGTTACCCCAGCTCACCACTTCGCTGCTAGCTGGGAAGCCACCCCACCGCAGTGACAGCGCGATGCACGGATGTGCTGGTGGGCTGGCAACTGCTGAACAGTGCAAACCACGTGGGGTTTCCTGCCCTCTGGAGTTCAAGGTGGTCATTGTTTGCTTCCCTTATGCTGGCTGTAGGCTTTGTAAAACTTGCACTGCACACTGTATTTTTCTGGTCCTGACTTCTTTCTCAAGCTTGCTTAAAATTGGTTAGTGAATTTAATTGTGAGGTGTGATTGGCACTTTCACCGAGTCAGTTACTGCTTAGGCTTTCTTTAGGGAAAGGGTCAAAAATTCGGTGCTGCGCAGGTTTAGGTCACTTGTCACTGTTGTACTAAAACACTTAAGTCCCACCTAAGACTGTACAAAACATCTGAAGTCCTCAACAAGGTTGTTAGTATAGAGGAACTGTAGGCTTTAATTTTGAGCCATATTAAGGGGTTCTCGAGTACCCGTGGCTTTGGTTTTGTTTGTACTGAACGCTCTTTGTGCCAGTGCTGTATTATGCTTTTCCCTTCTGCCCATTTACTTACTATCATAATATAACTGTCGCTTAGCTGGTATCCTCACTGCTATGAAAATAAACTGGTTTTCAGTCTGGAATGCTGTATTGCCTAATTCACAGTATTCTTTTGGCTTAGTTCAAGTAGCAAGTTTGGTTTTCTGTTTGATTTTAGCAGTATTGACGAATTGGGAAATACATTTTTTCTGTTTCAGTCTTAGGAGTAATTGTCCACATTCATAAAGCACAAAGTCTGTATTTTCTAAGTCTTAGGAAATCATAGCCAGGGTTCCCATTCAAGGAGCTCTGATGTTGCTTTGGCGGAATGCCGGGTCTTTTGCGCTGCCTTAGCTGCTTTTTTTTTGTTTTGATTTTTTTTTATCCTTACTGACATTGAGTGTGCCCTCCAGACAAAGAGCAGACAATGAATTGCAGTGAATGGCACTTGTGAGCAAGGAGAAACTGGGTCAGTTCCAAGCTCGTGCAGAGTGTAAGTATAATATCGATGAGAGGGGATGAAGGGAAGGAGACTGCTGTTCCTTACCGTGCTGTAAAATCTTTTGATGGATGTTGGGGTCATGTAGTATAGCTTACTATGACAGAACACTGAGTAATACAGAATGTTCATTAGAGTTATTCATTAAGGATTTACAGTTTTCAGCTGGAGTGCTGTCACAATTTTAATTACTTCATGAGACTGCATGCTGAGGTCGTGCAGAAAATGCCGTTGCCTCTAACATGTATTATTTATTTATTTTTCGAACAGATGCGTTCCTACCAAATGGGATTATAACTCCAGAATCTCTAATTTTCAGGAGCTGGAATTAAGTTTGAGAATAGGTGTGGGTTGTGTTTGACTCTGTACATAGCACAGGGCCCTTTTGGTTACCTGTGCTCTGTGCCATTGTGCTTTCATACCCTCCTGCACACGCTCGGGCCGTGACCCACGAAAGCTGCCTGACCTAAGGATCATGCTTAGGCACATTTTCAGTAGCACAGATGAACGGCTGAGCATTGTATCTAATGTGGAACTGAATGTGAAAATAGAGTGCTCTGTTCTTCTGTAGGCTTTTAATTTGAAGAACAGTAAACAGAACCAATTTTACCGAGAAACTTTAATAAGCTTAATCTATGGAATGGATAGTTGTCTGATGGTGACTTGTGAGCTTGACAAATAGTTTTCTTTTCTGGAAATAAGGTGTTGTTATCATAGTCTGTTTTTCTCCTACTGTGGCTTTGTTATAAAGTACTGTACGTGCTCACTCTGCTACACTGAATGCGGTGGTGGGTGGGGTGGGGATCAATCTGAAAACATGTAATGGAAGTAAGATTCGCCAAGTGACATAAGGAAACCTGCTGGGAGATGAATGGAGAGTGAAAATTTCTCCGTGATCCGGAGCTGAGGGGAAATGCCACTTAGGTATGGCTTCACTTGCCTGAGAGCAGAGCCTTTGCGTGGGATCAGTGATACCTCAGAGACAAGTTAAAAACAAGAAAACCTGTTCAAAGACTGTGTCGAAACATCCTCAAGTTTGTAGTCAGCTTCTCTGTCACTGAAAACTCTTTGTTCAGCAACAGACTTCTGGCCACCAGGAGCGGAGGCTGGGCAGGACTGCCGTGCTGTTTACAAGCTGGCAGATAGTCAGCAGTTTTGTGTGAGGTATGGTACCTGCTCTGATGAACGTCGGCAGTGGACTTGAGAGAAGTCCAGGTTATGAAAACTGCTTTTCAAGTGCAGAGGACTAGCTTATGGGCAGTTTTTTCACGTCTCTGCTGAGGATTAAATTCAGAGAACCGTTGTGGTATTGTTGTATTTGGAACATTAAGAATATTTCAAAGTTTCTGTTACTTCAGTGAATATGAGACTAGAGAAATATTGGTTATGCTATGCTTCCTCTTGAGTGTAAGTATTAGATATGGAGCTGTATGTATTTTTGATGATGATGGTTAGGGTGTGGTGTTTCTTTTGTTGTTCTGTTTCTGATGCTTGTTTTCAGGCATTCATTGAGCACTGATACAGAGTAAAATCTCCAGGAGCTAAGGAGTTAGGGGGTTAGGCTTCTTGCTGAAGGCGCTAGGATCTGATCATGCTTGTACAGTTTAGCATGGGGCAGGATATATAGAAACAGTGATTTGAGAAAAAAAAAAAAATTCAATTTTAGTAAACTTATTCTTAAAAGTGTTAAAATATGAAATGGTAGTGCAACGTGTAGGTACAGGTCTTAACTGAAGTATGTAAGTTTAGTATTATAAGAAAGACATGTTGGACAAGTTAAAATCTGAATAAGAAGAGTTACTGGCCTAAGCACCTGTAGTTAGAGTTTTAGTTGATGCTTAATCGACTTTTGATAGCTGTAACTGCCTCTTGAAATCTGAACACAATATTTTCTTACAGGTTGGTTCATCTGGTTTGGGACAATGAATGACTCGCTGAGAAAGCAGGAAGTTTTTTTGTCTTCTGTTTTCCTTCAGCCTGTAAATAAAAATGATGCCAGAAAATCTACCGGATCCAGTCTTGAGAAATGTGACCAAAATAAGCAAAGTACGCGTGAGGTACACACAAAACTGCCATTGTTCGTTAAAAGCTTACGTATAAAGCCAAACCGTGTACTTCAAGCTTATCTTTTCCAATACATGCATTTCAGTTAGAGTAATAGCTTGTAATTGAAATAACATTAAATACTGGGTTTGTACATTTAATCAAATTTCAATTTCCATACAAATGGAGCTCAGCAGACAAGAACAAACAATTAGCGTAGTAAATGAAAAGTGGTATTTCTTTGTATTAAAAACTAAAATAGATTCAAATCTATACTGGCTAGGTGAATACTAAAACATAACATGCATCCGTAGTCTTAGTTAACAAAAGAATATCTTAATGTATCAGGCTTTACTGAGTGGTGAGTCTCTTTAATGAAGAGAAATGAAGTCATTGCAGCTAGAAGAACCTGAACTTTCATGATCGGTTATTGCAGTCACTGAGTTTAATCTTTGTATCAAAGCACTCTGCTGACTTGAGACTTATATTTTAGAGGCCTTAGTTTAGAGCTCTGGCTCCTCATCTCTATTGTTTCATGTATTTACCCACCTGTTAAATTGTGAATTGACAAGGAATTGAGTTTTTTGTACCACTAGCAGTTTATGTATCAGAGTTAGGAACACATGGTTTGTAAGGAAGGGGAATCTTCTGTTCCCTGATATGTTTCTACCTTAGAAGAGATTGGGCTTTCTAGTCTTCCTTTTTCCACTGGTTCCTGTAGTGGTGAACTTCAGTGTCTTGGAAATATAAGGCTGAAATTTAGATTTTGAAAACTTTGATGTGTTCACCTAATGGTTTACAGGAGGTGTTTATTATACGCGCCTGAGTCGGGGCCTCTGGCATTTTTATTGGATATAGCATTCCTTCGGGCTGAGTTCCTTTTATATCTCTGTCTTGAATTGAGGGAGGATAAATAATCCTGTGAAGACAGTATCAAAGCATTCTCATTCACCCACCAGCTTATCTTTGCAGAAGTGTTTTGATGAGTAAGTAGTGCTTGTAGAGGTGCTTTTTTTGAGGTTCATGGGCAGTTGGCTTCTGTCACTTGGCAGAAATTTTTACAGCTTGCTGGTTTTTGCCCATTCCCGAGAGCTATTTCCACCCCTGCAGCTTCTCTTACCCCTGTGGTGGTGTGACCTGGTACAGCTCTTCGTGGGTCAGAGCTGTGACTCTGGTCAGTAATCTAGGCTTTTCTTATGGCATGGAGGTGAAGGTCCCAGCTCTGTTCACAGGGCAGCTTCTGGTAGCACAGGGCTGAAACTAGCTGTTCTGCCTCTGAGGAGATGTGTGTAATCCCAGCATATCAGAAAACATCTTCTATTAGAGCTAACATTTTAAAAAACAAATTAAACCCATCAGTAGATGTTCTGTCTTCATTGGCAGACAACTATTATGAGGCCCCAGTTCCACATTCATTGATACTGGATCTGTAGAACTATATTTCTGTTGAATTAGTTGGAGCATACGATCGTTCTGGTTGCAGGGGGACAAACTATAGCTGATCTGACTTAAAATTAATGTGGACAGACAATAGCTTAATTTGATCTGAAGCTAGCTGTTTCAAAGCCAACTCACTGAATTCATTCAGAAAACTAAACTAGCAAGGTGAACTTGTACTGAATCAACACTTTGACTCATGTGCCTATTACAGGCTTGATTTGATACTGGAAGCTCTAAAATGAGATTTAATGTGTTGAAAAGTAGTCTCAGATACTGGATATAGATCCTTTCTGCCTTTCTTTCAAATAAAACAATTATTTCGAGTAACTAATTATCCCTTATCTCTTGCATAAAAAAGGAGAAGATGAATAAGAAATTAGTTCCAGTTTGAATGCAAGTAGGAGGTGTCCTAGTCCAAGTGCACCTCTGAAAGACTTAAAATGAAGCAGAAAATACAGGTTGCAGGTAGCGTAACGCCAAGGGCAGCACGCTGACCAAGCGCGCACCTGCTGCGGGAAGGATGCTCTGTGACTTCCCAGCACTCAGGCTCCAGAAGGAAAACGTTCTCAATTACACAGAAAGATTGCACGAGACGATTAAACCTGAAAGGGCTTCCTGGATTGTTTTATAATGGTGAAAAGGTGTTTGTTTTATGAAACATGTGAAGCTGGCTGGAAATGAAAGCAGGGTGTGTATTTTATTCACCTGTCATGAAGTCCCTCCTGTGGGTAATGCTTGTTGTAAATGTCTATTTTGAGTACTTAGCAGAAAATCTGGAAATCAGCGTGCTGTAAAGAAAATTTAAAAAGCTAGTTGAGCCCTATGTTGAAATATGTGATGAGTGCTTTGAAACAGCTGGCATTCAACAGATAATTGGGAAGATCTTTGGAACAAAAGCTTTCTGTAAGAGTGTAAGCAACCACCTTAAAAACATAGGTTTTTCCTGTATGAAACCGAAATTTTTCTATTAGTCAAAAATCTTGTCTGTTTTGTCACTGACTAATTTAGAAAAATAATATGTGGCAGCTAAAGGAGATGAAGACTTCTTGTTTGTATGGCACTGTTCAAATTTATTTATAATCTTGCCTGCTATTTCTGGTATTTGAGTAATTAAGTTTCCAACTGTTTTGTAAGTTTTCTTTCAAATTTCAAATTACAGGTCCACGACTAGCTTTGGCAAAACTTCTTTCAGGTGAGTGACTCGTGGGCAGGTTATATTATCTAATAATGTGTCCCAACATATTGGTATTGGATTGTTTTGGCCTTCACCCGACAGTAAGTTTCATCTTGGGTTATATATTAAGCTTGTAGAACTAATACATGGTCTGAACCTGATCTCAATTTTTCTTCTCCCCTTTTTACATACAGTTAAGGAGTTTCTTGCTCCCTCTGGTCAATTTGTAGCTCATAATAAACTGTTGCTAGAGAGAAGAGGTGATGTGTTACCAGGGAATACACTGTTATTAATTGTTGATGTTACTGAAAGACAAATGTTCCTTCAGGTAGGAGTGAACTGGTGAACCGGCAGGTTGCCTGGGTTTTGGGGAAGAAACACGGTGTTGTCATGAAAGCATGGAAGCGCAATGAGGACAGCTGACTTTTGCTCGTGGGCTCATCTTATCTGTAGCCTTTGGCAAGCTATGTATTTTTTCTGTACTTTGTTGTAGCTGCTGGCAGAAGGATAGAGTGGTTGGCAAGATTGTTGAGGGTTAATGTTGAAGTGCTTTGAGATGGTGAAGTGAAGAGACTGTATAATGACACCTTGCTGCTTGAAGTGTTTTCATGTTCTCACTCTGCTTGAACTTCGTGATGTTTTGTAAGTTTATATTATGTATAGTGAAAAAAACTACAATTGCTGCTATTTCCAGTGTTTTACGTGCCTCCCTTCTTTCCAGCAAATGCCAGATGAATTTAATTGCTCTAAAATGAGATTTCAGGTTACTAAATTTTGTGCTGTAGCATAGCAAAGACTGCATCTGCTCCTTAAAAGAAAAAGGAGCCTTTTATGTTAGTGTTTCGTATGTGAATCATAACATTGCTGATGTAACTTGTCACATCATACCTGAACGCTGGAGGTGGTTGCATTCCCATGTTTTCATTTCTAGGCAGTTGTTGATGCTGTTAGCTAATGTTGTATCAGTGCTTCTGCTGCAGCAGCTGCTTGCTTGTAGCTGAACTTGTGCCATTACGTGCTTTCTAAGAATATTGCAAATACCAAATATTTCTGCTTTAACAGGTGGTGGAAAAATACCTGATTTTAGTGCTGCTAGGAGGTGATACTTTAAGATACTTTTCTTTCTCATCCTTTCTTGCTGTGAGTTACCATTGATAGCTACGAACAAGTGTGGGATATCTGACTTTAGGGACAGAAGTGGAAGTGGTATTTTTGAAACTTTGCTATTCCTTTGAAGAACTGGAAATCTTGTATGGGTGAAGAGACAGTTTTTATTTACCATGCTCCTCAGAAATACAAAGTCTGAGTCTGTGTTAAGTAATCATGTTTCAGGAAGGATGGATGATTATGTTGTGTTGTACTGTTGTTTGCTACTGCTCATATGTCTTCAGAGCTGCACATGAATCGTGTTCTGCTGCTGGCAGCATGACTTGCCTTTTGTCTGCGGTAAAGAGACAGGCTTGAAATGTTTTCATTTTTCTGCTGTTTTGACTTAAAAATAGACTACTGAAATGAAATCCTTGACAGGGTTGTGGAGACTAGCACCTATCCTGTGCATCCTCACCTCTCCCAAATTTCTCTGTTCCCTGGCTGAGTATCCCCCAGGTTCATTATAGGCTTCCATATATTTTTATGTCTGTATTTTACCTCTGAAGGCTCCTGCCCTGGCTAGCTGATGGGCTCTGCTATGCGAGTGTTGAGCCCAGCACGCAGGGCCGTGTGGGGCACACGGGGCCGGGGGGATGGTGTTGGCAGGAGGCCCTTGCGCTCGGGTGGGTGCTGCGCTGCCGCCCGCGCTGCTGAGCTGCCCGCCCCTATCTTGTCCGGGTGACAGCCCGCCAGTATGTGTATGGTGGGGCTTCAGTGGAAATCTGTGCTCCATCAATGGCAAGGGGTTTCCGAAAGAGCTCATCTTAAGCACCAGTCCTCGTGGAGGCCATGGGGTATGTCCAAACCCACCCTGAGCAGAAGTGAGAGAGGCGGTTAGATTTTCTCAGATGATTGCATCTTGTTTCTCTTTGTGCTAAACCATAGGCAGCATGTAGAAGCAAAACAATTCAGATGAAACTCTTCCAGAAACTGCATGATGATTTAGGTAGTTCAGTAATGCATGGGGATATGGGCCCTGGGTTAGAATGGCTCAGGAGGTATTATTGGCAGTGTTTGCAGAATATGGAGATTTTCATTTCGCAGTATTTCTTTTAGTGTCACACACACCCACCCCCCCGCAATAGAATTCCGTAGCAGTTTGTGTTCCTTGGTCTGAATAATTAGTGCATCTGACATAACATGGTTTCCATTGGGAACAATTGTTCAGCTGGTTTGAGTGGTGGTTTAATAGACATGTTTTGTACTCTTCCATGTATCCACATTCTTCGGAGAGGAGTGTCTGTAATATAGGAAGTAATGACATTATGGCATGAAACTGGCATTTTTTTAATGCCCATAATATTGGGATGGAGTCATCCTTTTATCTGAACCACTCATATGTAATTGTACATAAAATAGTAATAGCATGTATGAAATTGTATAGAGATGAAAGTATTCTTTACTGTTTTTCCCAGGTGCACGTTGGCTTGTAGTGGTTTCCTGGTGGATGCTGCCTGCAAAACCAGAGGGCTGCAGAATAGCTTTCTTCACAGGATGTGTGTGTGACTTCCATTAAAATCAAGCAGTAAAAAAATTAAGACTTTAAATAAAGTATTGAATTTTGAATTGAATTTTGCCATAACTGCAGGTGGATGCAATGGAAACCTGGAGCTGGGCTGAGGATAGTCTTTCACATGTTAAAATATCTACCACAGGCTCCAGTGTAAATTCCGTACTTGAAACTGTGATAGTAGAACTTTCTAAGAAACCTCCCACTGTGTGCTGACATTGCGCAAAAGTGATGAAGAAGCTGCAATGATTTACTGAAGAGTTGATGCTTTTCTGTGAACTTGAAATTTGAATAGTTTTAATTTTACCTTGAGGTTTTGTGTTTGTTTGGTTTGGTGGGTTGTGTTGTGTCGTCGCCGCTGGCCTCCCCCCTCCCCCCCCCCCAACTTAAAGATAGATTTTACATTTTCTCTCTTGCTACATGGGGCAAGTTGAAGCGTAACCTTTTATTCCCCCTTTCCTGCTTTGGGCTAAATAAATTACTTCAGTTTTTGTTCAGGGGGTGGGGTGGGAATCATTATGTCCTAAGCTGGTAGATTTTTTGTTTTGGTTTTTGGTTTTTTTTTTAACATTTCCCCTGTGCTCATTCACTGTGAGCTCTTTGGACTGAGTAAAATTCTGAATCGGTGAGAACACTTTTGTCTTGCTGTAAGGTCTGTTGCCGTCAGTAGTCTGGCAGTTCTGTGTGAGTTCTTAGCCATTTTGTGACCTGAGTGTTTGCTCTGAGTAGGTGGTTGCTAAGAGGATGTGCCCGCTTTTATTATTCTAGAAGAGCAGGTCTGTGCTTTGAAGAGAAACCAGTACTAGAACTGGATTTTAGTCTGACATTGAATTAGAAGCCTGTTATCAATACCCTATACCAATTACTAGGTGTACAGGCACAGCTTTTATTGAGGGTGCATGACGACTGGTTTATGCCTGGTCATGATGTCTGAACACTTAAATGTGACCTCTGTCTTGATTTAGTTTAGACGTGTTTCAAGAAGGTAACGACTGCAATTACAGCTCTGCTCTTAGGGTGTAAACTGTGGATAAGAGAATACACACTTGTATTTTAAATTTTCTTTTAGAGGTTTCTCCCTGCAAAACAGCTACTCTTTCAAAATCAGGGATGAGTGTGTTTTACTTTGAAACTTTTTTTTTTTTTAAATGTGCTCGTTCTGTAGATGTAGCTTACCTGGGATTATTGTAGCTCACTGAGAGGAAAACGTGCTAAATTGTTCAAAAACATTGGTTGGAAAATTGACAACCACCATCCAGAAGAAAGATGGACGGTGATGGTCTGTTGCGAAACTCAGCTGATGGATGCTAATGGTGGCTTGCAGATCTGCCATCTGTAAACAAGCTTAGCATTGTTCACTTGTGTAGATGGACTTTTTTTTTTTTACCCTGCAGAATGTTTTGAGGGACACAAAATGAAGCTGAATTATTAGGTTCTGGCATTTGATAGATGGAATTGATGTAAAAAAGCTTTGAAAAAAATTGTACTTTTTATAATGCTAATTAGGTCTGACAGTATAATGATGGCAAGTAGGCAGTACCCTTGTAGAAGCAGGAACTACATGTTTGCAGATATTGACAGTTTCTTGTAAAGGATGTGTTTGTATGGAGAAATGCTACAAAAGACCTTAAGCTAGGAAGTGAAAACAGGTTCATGGATATAGAAATTGTTTTACAAATAGTTCTATGAAATGGCTCTAAATCAGGCTGGACACTTGTGCCAGTCTAGCGGGTCCTGGCATACGTAGTGATTGGAATGGAAACAGGATTCTGAATTTATTGCGTAATCTAGCACTTAACTACCATAGCATATTTTTGTTGAACTTTGGTTCTGAGAAGAGTGAACAAGTGGTCCTCAGTCCCTCACAAGAAGTAAATGGGTAACACTATGGTGGTAGCTGCTCACATGGTATCTTTATCAGGAAGTTTTTAATAGGGATGTCTGAGAGAATTATTTCCCAAGCACTGGAAACCAGCCCTTCTGCCTATTAAAACCACAAACATGCAGTTTAAAACATGGAAGTGATCGGAAACAAAGCAGTTTTTAACAGGCTGAGTTATCCAGAGGTTTTGTCCATTATGCTTCAGTGATATATTACATGACAGGTGATTAATATATGTGTAGACTTGCAAGAATAAATAACGCTTCAAACAAAGCACAACTTTCTTCTTCTTTTCTAGAGCTCCGCTGCACCCCAGGGCAGTTTGCGTGTCGGAGTGGTACCATCCAGTGCATCCCTTCACGTTGGCAGTGTGATGGATGGCCGAGCTGCGAGGACGAGAGTGATGAAATTGACTGTCCAGGTAACTAAAGCTGAGAAGACTGCTCATCCCAGTGTCAGCCCGTTTTGCAGCAGTACTTTGAATCTTTAAGATCACTTGCTTATTTTTATTTGAAAGTGGAGATCGTTTGGTAGAACTGTACCCATTATTAACAAACTTTGAGTTGGCTTCTCTTCATTTTGTGCAACTAATGCTGCAAACAGTTTTTTGCTCGTCTGAATTATCCTCCCATTCTTACAGTCTGAGTAGGTATCCTGGAGAAGAGGAGAGTTTGTAGTCTAAAAAGAGACTTTCATGAGAAGGAAAAAGTCGTGTTGCAATTAAACCCAAATGCCACGTAGGCATGTGGTTAAATTTGGACTTATTGTTTTGATTGTATGAGTATATCACTGAAACTGTGCTGGGTGATGTTGTTGGACTTAGGTAGAGAGCTTGTTTTATTGCTCCCTGTTCTGATTATGTTTCTTGTGCTTAAGTGGAGAACTTTGTTCTGCCAAACAAGCTGGAGTATTTACTCTTCATAAACTCTTGCGATCATATGCTTTCAGGAGCCTATCACCAGCCGCGGTTCTCTGCTAAAGCTACTGGATACTGAACTGTCTTTAAAAAAACAAGCAAACAAAAATTTTTAATTGTGAATATATAATTACAATTTTGAACATTTTCATTTGTTCTTGACAAACAGGCCAGTGCAACTCTTTTTCTCTGTGTCTTAAAAGTGAAGGGACCTGTAATTTTTTTTTTTTTTTTTTTTTTTTTTGCTAAGAACAATGAAGCAGGAATCTGAAAGCATGAATTCAACTGTGGCATAATTTGAAATTTTTATCTCTACAGTCTGACTAAGTTACATTCAAAAACTGTTTAAAGAAGTTCTCTGCCACTAAACTACTTAATTTTCTTGGGAGAGAATCACGTGAACTTTGCGGCATTGTCATCACAGCATTCAGTCTGTCGTCATTCTGAGTTTTGAGCTATTTTAGGGAGGTGCTACAAAATAGTAACATCGGTATTTTACAGAAACAAGCTCTTCTAAATATTCCTATTTTCTAGTGGAATTAGAGAAGTAAATCTAATGCTCAAACTTCAAAACTGTGGGTTGGTTAGCCGTCTCCCCAGTGTGTGCTATGCACAAATAATTAAAAGAATGTGTTCAGTGCTCTTTTTAGAAAGCTTTTGGCTAGTTTGTGTGAGTGTATATATTTGCAGCACAGGGGGCAAAAACTATAGGTAGTTTCTTCTGACATTGAAAATTAAGCTGTGCTGTTGATATTCTGTTTAAGGATATTCTTTATGATGTGGACGTCCTAAAGAAAGATGCTTTTATAGTTGTGCTGTTATTCTTCCTTCTTTTTAGATAATTTTGGCCAAATGTGAAAAACTAGAGACCTAATAAAATTCTGGAGGTTAATGGAAGTCAGTGGCTAGGGGAAAGCAGAGTCATGTTAATGTTTGGATTCAGTCAAAAAGCACTGAAGGCTTCACTTGTGGCAATATTGGAACGCCCACATTAGTAGAAAACAGTATTTTTATCTTCTCTTGTTGCCTCATGTATTAGTCAGCAATTTAAGTTGTTGCGTGGAGGATGCAACAGGATGATGTTGACTCAAGGACTGGAGTTACAAAGAATATTTGGTATATGGCTAGGAAGAGGATTTTATGAAAGTAACGTTTCTCAGTAGATAGGCTCTGCTTTTGTGTTTGGGCTGTAGGTCTCACTGGACTGTCTGGCCTGAGATGATGAGAAGAACTTTAAGTTATGAAATGAAAGGAGACGCGTGGGAGAGACTTGATTCATCGCCATGTCTGTATGCAGGGAGAGGAGAATAACATACGTAAAGAATACTAGAGGGGAGAATGATGGACAGCATAGAGAAGCAAAGTATTCCACTTGA
Organism: Fregata magnificens; assembly: GCA_013389945.1. Lineage (NCBI taxonomy): Eukaryota > Metazoa > Chordata > Aves > Suliformes > Fregatidae > Fregata > Fregata magnificens. Next base: position 72,572 of record WAAD01024208.1, on the reverse strand, counting down.
TGAGAAGAGTAATTGGATAAGTAATTGGTGAAAAGGCTATGCTCAGTAAAACAGCCAGAAAGCTGGGTGTGGCGTTTATGAAAGAACTGAGATATTTGCACAGTAACACAAGGAGTGTAGCCAGCAAACGAGAGGAACAAGAACTACTGGTGTAGGATGTAAAAACTCTATTACACCTGTAACAAAAAATTGGTGGGATAGCGTTGTGACCTGAAATGAGTGTTGAAGGGCATGTGTTATTCAGAACTGTCAAGAATAAGGACAGCTTGGTGTCCATATGAATGGTGTGCTGGAGTATAAAAAGGAATAGCATGAATGAAAGTAAATCTGAGGCCAGGATAAGTTTGGAAGAGCACGGTTTTCTTATGTTGGGGAAACCAATACGTATGTGACCAGTCATAGGAGAGACTAAGTCCTGGGATGTTGATTGGGGAGCTAATGCTACTAATAATAGTAGCACATAGTTGGCGTTCAAAAAAGGTGTAGACGTGGCACTCCAGGGCCTAGTTTAGGAGTCATGGTGGTGTTAGTTGATGGTTGGACTTGATGATCTTAGAGGTCTTTTCCAACCTTAATGATTCTATGATTCTATGATTCTTTGACCACTGAATTGACAAGAAATGATGCAGCTTTAAATTTAGAAAATACCTTTGGATTTAGATGAGCAATTGTGAGATGATTCAGCTAAATTTAAATACTTTTTAATTAAGGTTCTTAATTTCAGTAAAGGTAGACTGAATGCTAAAAGAACTAGTTAGTGAAGCCACCTGGACTTGTGAAACTTGGAGAATTAGAATATCTTTAAATTAAAAGGTATGAAATCTCTCTGAAGCATGAAAAGAAAGCTTGCAAGGAAGGGCACTGAATCTGGTTGGGAAGCTTCTTACTTTTCAGCCTTTGAGCTACTAATGGCACACTCCAACGTGAGCAACTCGGAAAAGATCAATGGCAGGGAATTAGGGTTTTGTGGTGGTGATGAAGGTGTGTTTCAATGACTGCTTAGTCATGTTGGTATTTCCAAAGGTTTCATACAAAGCCATTGTAAGTTATTTGGCACTGTTGGTTTAGTTCACCTTTGTTAGGCCTGATTGAATTTATGTTAGTAAGAAAGCTCCTATTTTAATAGGAGGATCATTAATTAATAAATTAATTTGGTAATCATGTGTTGTATGAAGTACAAGAAACACACCAAACCCTAAGACTTTTTTGTTAGAATACTTTCGTCTGGCATTTTTTTTCAGAACACAGTTAGATAAGACACTAATTCATAGACAATCTGAATAAGTGTATGAAATGCCTGTTTTTGCTAGACCATATATTTCTCTGAAGATAGTCATCATAGCTGTTTTTATTCTTACTGTCTCTTTTCAGAATGACCATTTTCCTTTAAAACATGGAATTCCTTTCAGTCCCAAACTTGCAATGTGTAAAGTGCTGTTCCCTGTCACCTTCCCACTAGGCACGCAAATGTTAGTGGAATCTGCAGCAGTGATTACCCTCAATTCATCTCTGGTAGACTAAAACCGTTGGCTTGCTTGCTCTTGTGAGCACACTAAAAACTGCTGGGAGGGTTTATGTAGCATGTGCCTGCAACTGTCTTCTACTTAAGCAGTGGAGACTCATGAAACTTGTGTACTGTTTCATATCAACAGTAATTGATCCTAAAAATAGTTTATCCCAAAATGGTGTTGTATTGGGTTTGTGTGGCAAGGTTTTGGTAGTGGGGGGGGCTACAGGGGTGGCTTCCGTGAGAAGCTGCTAGAAGCCTCCCCCATGCCTGACAGAGCCAATGCCAGCCGGCTCCAAGACGGACTCGCTGCCGGCCAATGCTGAGCCCATCAGCGACGGTGGTAGCACCTCTGTGATAACATATTTAAGAAGGGGGAACAAAAAAACTGCACAGTTGCAGCTGGAGAGAGGAATGAGAATATGTGAGAGGAACAACTCTTGCGGACACCAAGGTCAGTGAAGAAGGAGGAGGAGGAGGTGCTCCAGTCGCCGGAGCAGAGATTCCCCTGCAGCCCGTGGTGAAGACCATGGTGAGGCAGGCCGTCCCCCTGCAGCCCACAGAGGTTAATGGTAGAGCAGGTATCCACCTGCAGCCCATGGAGGACCCCACACTGGAGCAGGTGGATGCCTGAAGGAGGCTGTGACCCTGTGGGAAGCCCACGCTGGAGCAGGCCGCTGGCAGGACCTTGCGGACCCATGGGGAGAGGAGCCCACGCTGGAGCAGGTTTGCTGGCAGGACGTGTGACCCCGCGGGGGGACCCATGCTGGAGCAGTCTCTTCCTGAAGGACTGCCCCCTGCGGAAAGGACCCATGCTGGAGCAGTCTGTGAAGAACTGTAGCCCGTGGGAGGGACCCACGTTGGAGAAGTTCATGGAGGACTGTCTCCTGTGGCAGGGACCCCACACTGGAGCAGGGGAAGAGTGTGAGGAGTCCTCCCCCTGAGGAGGAAGGAGTGGCAGAAACAGCGTGTGATGCAACCCCCATTCCCCATCCCCCTGTGCCGCTCGTGGGGGAGGAGGTAGAGAATAATTGGGAGTGAAGTTAAGCCTGGGAAGAAGGGAGGGGTGGGGGGGAAGGTGTTTTAAGGCTTGGTTTTATTTCTCATTACCCTTCTCTAATTGGATTGTTAATAAATTAAGCTAATGTCCCCAAGTTGAGTCTGTTTTGCCTGTCACAGTAACTGTCGAGTGATCTCTCCCTGTCCTTATCTCGACCCGTGAGCCTTGCGTTCTAATTTCTCTCCCCTGTCCAGTTGAGGGGGAGTGCTAGAGCAGCTTTGGTGGGGACCAGGTGTCCAGCCAGGGTCAACCCACCACAGGTGTATTCTGTGAAATGGTAGAAACAGGTATTAATATCTTAAACAGGGACTCTTACAGAGCGGAATTTATTATTTCTACGCACTTCCTCTTATGTTTCTATACAAGTAATCAGAGTAGTAACATAACTTTTCCACCTTTCTAAAAGTTCTGTATTTAAACCCCTAAGAAGGAAGGGCTCTGCAGTTTGCCTTTTACTGCTCATTGGATTTTCAGCTTTGCTTCTACCAGAATATCGGATCAGCTTCTCCAAATATCCTACCTTCTTTGCAGGACTTCTGGTCAAAACTCATTTTTCAGCAGTACAAGTGGAGCAGAGTTCAGTACAGCTCTGGCTGTTTACCTGTGTTTTATGCTACAGGCTTGATGTTTGTTTCTGTTACGTATGAACAGAGAATGGATGTCTTAAATTCCAGTGCCTTTCATAAATCCTATCCATACCAGTTTTTCAGCTTGCAGTTATATTGGGGATCGTTGTGTTTGTTTCCTTCCTTTATTTATTTTTTTTAAAACATGGAATTCTTCCCAGGAATAAGTGATCAGACTGTGCTGTCAGCTGTCCTTGGGCTTCTCCCAGCATCTGAATTTGAAAACCTTCAGTGTGCCCTGTAGTGCACACGCTTGCCTAATGCCACATTCTTCCTTTATAAGGTATTTCTCAGTACTGTTTTCTAGACCTGCTTGGTCAGAAACAAGAACACTAGAAAGTTTCAGCAAGCTGAATTCTTAGGGGTTTTTTCCCCCTCTGCGGATGCCTGAGGCCACAATCAGCGCTGGACAGCTGGCCATCCTGGCAGCGGTGGTCCTGGGGCAGCAGTTGCAAGCAGTGGCTAGCAGTAGTATGAGCTGCCCTGCAGTTCCATGGCAAACAGTATGAATTTACATGTTTTCATGTTGAGATTGGGAGCCTAATTTCATACAGAAACCATCGTGCTAGGAAGCTAACTGTAAATGCTGATCTTGAGCAATGTCACCTTGTATGCCGTTCTTAAGGACTTCGCCAGATACTGTATCAGGAAGAAATGTGCAGACTTGGAGGTCACTTGCCCCAGCACATACACACTATATCATCTTTGAGTCTGCAAAGTCTCTTTTGTGGAGCCAGCTGAAGGTATGGCCAGGAACTGATAAAGCAGCAGCTGCAGCACACTGTTTTGCAATGATCATAAACAGCTTTGTGTTTTGTTTTGCCAAGGATATTGTGTTTGGTTGAAGTGACTGTTGATATTTGTGCACTTTTTAGTACATCTCCTTTTTTTAAAGCTGGATAATAATGATAAAAACCTCTGATTTCCACACCTTTTCTGAGCCCTTGCTGAATTCCTATATGATGCATCCTTTTTACCCTACCTCATGGTGTTTAAATGGTAAGCTCTTTACTGTCAGTTTATTACTTTGAGTAGTGCTCAGCACAGCAGGATGCTTTTCTTGGCTGGCATCTATTTCCTACATAATGCGATTGATAACGCAAAGTGTGGAGCTGCTTGATCTGAGAAGAATCACTCCTCTCTGGGGACTTCTGAACTGTATTTCCAAATCTTTAGGCACAAAATTGGATTTAATCCTGAAGTTCTCTCACCTCTCAAATTACCAAATGGAATTAAAAGCTTTCCCAGCTTTTACTAGGTAATATGCGGGACAGAAAATTTCAAGCTTAGGGGACAAGGCAGCTTTTTATATACATTTTGAGAATCTATGTGTTTAAATGGGAGCAACTCAAATCTTGGAACAAATAAGATATGACAGGACCTGGTTGCTTCACAAACAGTTTAATTTTGATATAATTTGACATAGTACATCCATCCTTGTGAAGGGTTTGGCTTGAGTGACTTGTCATCTGTGACACAGTAACTCTGGAAACTAATTCAACTCCCCAAAATCCAATATTCACCCCTCTGAGTCCTGACCCTACAAGGACCTCTCTATATTACAGTCGGTGTCTTCTGTCTGCCCACCCTTTTTTTTTTTTTTTTTTTTTTTCAGTGCAAAACAGACCTTGGCATGTGTGGCAGATTGCAGTTTCTCTTCCAGCTCCTCCGAACGCAGTTTTCCATTTGGCGTCATGTTTGTTCCCTCATGCAGTGCTGCTTGGCACATGTACGTTCTAGCCTGTTCCCGTCTCAGCTGGTGCCAGCTCACACTTTCGTGTGGTCTCAGCTCCTTGGCTCACATTTCATTTGCACTACTTGGCTTTTTGCTTCCTTTTACTTGGTCCGAATGATGGAGGCACTGAGGGGGGACGAAAAAGGAGCTTTCTGCTCTGCTTGTGTGCTTGGCTTCCCCTAGTGAGACACCACGTGCAAAGAAAAAGCATTGCTGAGATCCTGTGGATAAATGCTGCAGAGTAATCTCCATGGGTGTACACGGAAGAGTATGGACAACATAACTGAATTCCTTCCAGCCTCTGAATAATGGGCAAGCTCATATTTCTTTCAGACTTAAACTTGACTGCATTTGTCCCCTCCATTTTTTCCATGTCCCCAACAGGAACAGCAAAACTTGTATGCACAGCACAAAGCTTTTTCAGTGAGTTAGTAGGGCTGTGTTTTGCAGGCTGCAGTGACAGTGCAGGTAGTTAGAAATGTAAGCAAAATTTCTTCCCCTTCTAATCTCTTAATTTTTGTTCTGAACAATTGTTGAACTGTTTTGATTCTGATCTGAAAAAGTTTACCAATATAAAATACAGTAGGAGCCATCCAGCATGGCAAACTTCCATTCTGAATTGGTAGCTTGAAGTTTTAAACAGCTGAAAATAGTCACAGAATTAGCAGTGTTGGGCAACTTTCTTGATGTATAGCGCTACACTTAGACTGTAGTCGTGCTAGAGTGAATTAGATGGCAACTGTAAATTGGAAGGAGCTGGGTGAGTGCGAATCATGACTTGATCCATTTGGAAACAGAGTGGAGGATGCCCGTGTCCACCACACTATAGTATTCGAGGGGAGAAAAAAAAATTGCACCCCATGAATTTTTCCTTGAACCCATTTTTCCGTTTTCCCCACCAACTAACAAGCAAATTACATTTCTGGTATAATTGTATGAAGTCAAAGGAAACAGAACTATCTGTCTTGGCTAGTAAAAATACTACTGTTGCTATTGCTTGTGGTTGTAGTATGTAGAAGAATAAAGGTTGTGGAAAATAGCTGATCTTCCAAAATTTGATAGCTTTCAGTATATTAAGTATGCACATAAGCAATAAAAATCATGGCTTTTCCTTTCTGAAACACTCAAACATGGTCAGGTTGTGATCTTCTGGCTTAGGTTGTTATAAAGCTTAGTCCATGGCACTATTAATTTATTTTTAAAGATAAAGATATTTTTATAAAGGAAGCAGGAACAGCAAAGTACATAGAAAGTTCTTCTGCAGAGTATTGAAAAAGTACAATAGAAAACCAGCCCAATTACACCTTTGCCACCAGAATCTGCAACGGCTTTTCATGGCAGTCAAGTGACTTAGAGGCTTGCTAGCCTCTCTATTGCCCTGGAAAAACTTGTCATCGTTGCTTTTCTCAGAGACCAAAAATTCAGGTCAAATAGAAGCAATTTAATATTTGAAGAGCACCAGTTTATTAAGCAGCTGATAGTGTTGGGCTTGAAGGAGAAGTGACTTGTGGTGGCTGCTTTCTACCTCTTCAGTCCTGCCTGGTTTCAGTGGCAAGTCTGCTGACACAGGCAGATGCTGAAGAAGGAATGAGTGTCCTGCTTCCTGGGTTGCGGACTGATTGAACTCACTTTGTGTGGGATTTGTGTAGCTGTTTTTCAAAGCATCTGGCATAAATTCTGTCAATTTAAGATGTTAGCCCAAGTAACCCTTTCTTAACCTTGTATGTTAAAACCTGTGAACTTCTGTTTTATTCCCAGGGGAGGTAAATTGTTAAGTCCTTGTGGGCGTCCTGTTTAGCTGTGGAGGGTCAGCCATATGGTGTTGCATCTGCCTTCACTTCTGAAAGGGAACTAATTCTTCTTGCATTTGGTTCTTACTGGTTCTTTGGGTTTAGCTGTTACCATTTAATGCTATGGGACAATAGAGCTTCCCATGCTGAGCTCAGTTCATCTTTGATAAAGCATTCTACGTTAGTTAGCACTATTTTTAAAGTCTTACTATAATTAAAGTTTTGCTTTTTTTAGTGTCTCAGTATTGCTCTGAAAATCATAGTGTAAATACTGCTACTGAACCATTAGGATTAAGAACAGTCAAATTCTAAAACTAAAAATAGATTGGCCTTTAAAGTAATAAAAAATAATCAGTGATCTTCACTGTCAAATTATTTTACCATTTTGTGCCCTTTGAAATGTACCCTAACTGAATTTCTTGGCACTAACTTCTTGCCTGTGATAAATAGCGTATTCTAATATTGAACAGTAGAATTACTACTTTATTCCTGTAAGGCCGTGTGAGTGTATTATGCACAGCCACTTCTTAATGGGTGATCTCTATAGACATGTAATTCCTAGGATAATGTGATAATTAAATATCCCTTGCTTATCCCATTAACCCAGGGCAAACTCAGTATGCTAGAGACAGATGAATGCAAAGCTACTCTGCTGTTCCTGGGCTCCAGCTAGTGATTTTTTTTCTCATCGGTGCTAACACTTGTTCCAAGGAGTGCATTGTTTGATGGTGGGTCTTCTGGAGGTCTTTCCCCCCAGGTAATACGCTGAACAGTCTCCGACTCTGGGTTTAAATTATCTTGAAATTGCTGTGGACCTCTTGCTTTTTAAAGATAGCCTGAAAGGAGAAAATTTTGTTGACATAGTTGTGAATACATTTCAAACAGATGTGGTTAGACCTGTTGAAGAAGACTATGTAGCTCCTCTTTATTTGGGACCATAACTGGTTTATTTGGTTTAACTAGGCTAAATAGAGCTAATCAGTTTTAAAGGAAAATAAGCTGATTTTTTATATAGAAATGAATGTCTGCATAGCTCTTTGCTGGTTAAACTTTATTACCTGTAATAACATCTAATGGTGTTAAATAAACATAGGAGTAGATATTTCTAATGCTTACATTCTTGGGTTCTTCATTTTTCTCTTTTTAAGGTTAATCCCTTGTTTCCAGATTAATCTTTCTTAGTGCTCATCTCCGTCTTTCTCAAAGGTTTCTCCCCACCACCATGCCAGCCTTCCTACTTAGGATCTTGCTAGTTTTGCTGGCTACAGCCCATCCTGCAGCATCTCCACCTGAACTGTGCACTCCTTATTTTACTCCTGGTAGGCATGTGGAGCCCCCCAGCCCCTTTTCTGGAATAACATCTTGCACTGTGTTCTTCCTAAGTTACTGAATCCAGTTGTCACATATGCCCGTTAGAAGCCCTGACACTGAGGTGAGGGTGTGTATTTTTTTTTTGTTTGTTTCAGAAATAATGAACTAACGTTTCCTTTAGAAGCTTGAGAGTGAATGAAAAACCTTGTTCTTCTGACTCAAGATAGGTTTCCTTTCCTGGCTTTAATTTTGTCCTAGATCTTAGAGAATGTGTTGGAAAATGTATTGGAGAAGTTGTCTTATCCTTGAACACCCAACTGAGAAATGAAGCAGCTGAAGAGTGGGTAGTTCTGTAAACAGGAACAGGTAAAATGCACTGGGAATGATGCATTTGCTGCAGCAATTGAAATGATGAGCGTCAAGTCCTGTGTATAACTGCAGGCTGTTGAGAATCTGCCAAAATATTTAGCTTACTCTGCAAGACTCGTGTAATGGCTTGTTGGTTCTTTTCAATTGTAGGTATTTCAGTTATGTACCGTGTAAAATGGCCAAGCTGTTATTGCAGGGATCTACCATCTTTGTTTACCTGACTATGTTACCTATCATATATGTCTTGAATTAAAACCCAGAGAAGGTTTAATAAAATGAAATCTGGCTTTGCTTGCATCTTTCACCAGTACTGACTATTCCTTCTGGTCCCCAGGCTTGACAGGGGACCAGCGAACTTACCATGGGAAGGAGAATGTGGACTCCAGGCACAATCGAGGGAGAGGAGGAGAGACAACCCGCTTTCACACTGTCAATGTGGCACAGCCTGTCCGATTTAGCAGTAAGTTGCAGACTGGGAAATCTGGGCCATCTTTCTGCTAGTTGATTTAGCAATTTAGGCTATTTTTTTTTTTAAGGAGAAATTAATAGATTTCTCTCTCGCATAGCTTTTTGATCAGATTTTGTTCACGTGCAGTGCTTTTTAAGGTTTTTATACATTTATAAAAGTCCTGTTATATTGCATAGTTTATATAGCAGGCCAATACATGCAAAGAATTCTACTTTCCTAGTAATCCTGTTTTTGTGAAACCAAAGTTGCAATTTTCTGTTATAACTGATTGCAATTACAGAAAACTACTCCCGTGGTTTAAGTGATGGTTTCAGTCTGCAACAGGGGTGATAGTCTAACCGTTTTCTCTTGGTGTGAGCTTGCATGTAGGATTGTTCCCCTGGAAAGTGGGAGGAAACCGTAATTTATTGCTTTTGATTGAAGTAATTTTAAGATGATCTTAAAGACGTTGCACTATTATTAGTTAATTAAGTGCATCTCTGATGTTGTGAGTTTTGTATCCTTTTTAATAGGAAAAATATTCTTTAGGGAGTGGGTAACTTAAGGAAATTCTTCACTTGCTTCTCTGAAGACAAAGTCTGTCAAGAAAGTATGTAGCACTTGAATGGGCTTTGCCATGTTGCTCCCATCAATCAGTCAGGAATCTTCAAAAATATCACCTCGGTGTCATCTTACCCTCTCACCTGCAGCACTGTTAGTACCACTGTTGGCATCCTAGTCCCAGCCATATCTAAAGCGTTATAAAAGTCCTGCAAGTGTCCTTCCCACTGATCATAGCTTGTAGTGACTGCTGCCTCTGAATCTCTCCAGGCCCCAAACATGTAAGTCTCCCCTGCCTTCTCCCTCTTACCTTGGTTCCCTCTTTGCTCCAGGGATCATCCAGTGGTTTGGGAATGTGAGACAGCACTGATTAGCCTTGGAGGGAGTGGTGGGACAGGTTGGGAAGAGGATATGGCAGGAAGACAGTATGGCAGTAATTCACCATAGTGGTGATCTGAAAAAGACAAGTGATTAGCAAAAGTGAAAACTCACCTCTTCATTGATTTTTTTTTTTTTTTTTTTTTT
>WAAD01024208.1:36203-62627 GCA_013389945.1 Fregata magnificens | reverse complement strand
TTTTTTTTTTTTTTTTTTTTTTTTTTAAGGGGGGCAAACATGCTTATTAAAATAGGTATTTTGATTTGTCATGGATTCTGGTAGCTAAATTATGTCAGTAAAATTCACAGAGGACAATAAAGCAATTTAGAAATTGATACAGCAGTATCTAATATGCTCTGCAGTCTGATTGATACTGTATTCTGTCCCATCTTAGTGATATGAACAGTGCATCTTAAAAGATCCCATATAAATGGAGAATAAGGAAAGATCTTTAATTAAAGGCCTTCAAATCTAAGTTTGTATATCATTATTTGATGATAAAGATCACTGTTTCTGAAGGGAATAAAGAGGCTTGAGAAGAGGAACTCTGTGAATGCATACAACGAACATAAAACAGTTTGTGAATTTAAAGTTTCTTAGGTGTTGTGCAAAATTAATACTGCAAATAAAATCATATTTCATGTCTGTTTTAAATTTTGTCCACCTTTCTCTGTGATTCTCTCTATTAGTTACCCATCACCCCCAAGAATGCCAGTCAAAAGCCCATGGGCCGCTTTCATCCAGAAATGCCTGAAGGCTTTTGTTGCATATTCCCTCAATTGAGTTAACTGAGAGAAAGCAGAGACAGCAGTTTACACCATCACCTTCTTACTTCCTAAAGATCCACTTTGCAGTGATGTTTTTCCAAAGCAAACAACAATTGCCCCAGAACCCCCATCGTCTTCAGTGATTGACTATGGGAGCAGGATTCTGTGAATGCTACTGAGACTGTTTGTAAAAGTAGGTTGAAAACTTCACAGCAAGTTGGATATGTTGCTAACCACCTAATAGAAAGACAGAATCATTAAATAGGCCACCTCCTGGTTTTTTCTTCCTGCTTATTGCTGCTTGTTTTGACTTGGATTGATCGAACTGATTGGATTTATAAAGATGTGCAGGGAAATATCTTCCACAGTAGATCATCAGTCTTAATTGAAGACTTTAAAGGCTGTCGCAGTGCAATGAAACATTACTAGGAGTTGCATCTTTTTAAATACATTTAAAAAAAATTTCCTTTATCAAAGGCTGTAGTAAAGTAAGTCTTCTGTGATCTGTAATGCATGCATCTCCTCCTGGTGAGGTGAAGTATACACAGTATGTTGTGTGTAGACATCCAAGTGATTATGCATTGCATTGTCATAAACTGGTTAGGAGGCATTATCTTGAAGATCCTAATTTGGGGGGAATGGTTTCCCTTCTATTCTTCATGTTTCCTAGGAAAGTGCCCAACAGGATGGCACCACTATGAGGGCACAGCCAGCTGTTATAGAGTGTATTTAAATGGAGAGAACTACTGGGACGCCATGCAGACATGTCAGCGGGTGAATGGATCCCTTGCCACCTTCACTGCAGACCAGGAGCTAAGGTTTATCCTGGCACAGGAGTGGGACTTGGAAGAAAAAACATTTGTGAGGAAGGACCAGCGTAGGTGAGTAGGAAGGAAAGGACAAAGATCTCATATTACATGAGAATGGTTTCTGAGTGATACAAATGCTGGTAGTTCAGTTTGCTTAGAAAATCTAATGGTAAAATTGACTTCAGGGTAATAACCCAGTATGAGCATGCTGGTTGACTGTTTGGCAGTGGCCATCTGTATTTTATGTTTTAATTAACACTAACAGGCTACAACTCAACCAAGTCTTTTTATCTTCAGGCTATCTCAGCAACGTACTAGTATTCTTGAACTGCAACAGAGAAGATGGATTTTACAATGACTTACTGCTGCACTACCTTGTATGAAATAATTCTTTAAATTTTTGAACAGAATTTTTGTTTCCATTAAGTACCAGTAGCTCTAACAAAGACTGCAAGTTTGAGATAAGAATGAAATAAAAAACCATTTTGAGTTGCAAGAACTATGTTCTGGTGGCTTTAGATATTTCATTCTGTTAGTTCACAACAAATGTAATTCTTTTTCTTCCCCTTTTTCTTCCCCTTTTTCTTCCCCTTTTTCTTCCCCTTTTTCTTCCCCTTTTTCTTCCCCTTTTTCCCCCCTCACGCTCGCGCCGCTTCCCGCCCTTTTCTCCCCTCACGCTGACGCTGCTTCCGGCCCTGTTCTCCCCTCNCCTTTTCCTTCCCCTTTTCCTTCCCCTTTTCCTTCCCCTTTTCCTTCCCCTTTTCCTTCCCCTTTTCCTTCCCCTTTTCCTTCCCCTTTTCCTTCCCCTTTTCCTTCCCCTTTTCCTTCCCCTTTTCCTTCCCCTTTTCCTTCCCCTTTTCCTTCCCCTTTTCCTTCCCCTTTTCCTTCCCCTTTTCCTTCCCCTTTTCCTTCCCCTTTTCCTTCCCCTTTTCCTTCCCCTTTTCCTTCCCCTTTTCCTTCCCCTTTTCCTTCCCCTTTTCCTTCCCCTTTTCCTTCCCCTTTTCCTTCCCCTTTTCCTTCCCCTTTTCCTTCCCCTTTTCCTTCCCCTTTTCCTTCCCCTTTTCCTTCCCCTTTTCCTTCCCCTTTTCCTTCCCCTTTTCCTTCCCCTTTTCCTTCCCCTTTTCCTTCCCCTTTTCCTTCCCCTTTTCCTTCCCCTTTTCCTTCCCCTTTTCCTTCCCCTTTTCCTTCCCCTTTTCCTTCCCCTTTTCCTTCCCCTTTTCCTTCCCCTTTTCCTTCCCCTTTTCCTTCCCCTTTTCCTTCCCCTTTTCCTTCCCCTTTTCCTTCCCCTTTTCCTTCCCCTTTTCCTTCCCCTTTTCCTTCCCCTTTTCCTTCCCCTTTTCCTTCCCCTTTTCCTTCCCCTTTTCCTTCCCCTTTTCCTTCCCCTTTTCCTTCCCCTTTTCCTTCCCCTTTTCCTTCCCCTTTTCCTTCCCCTTTTCCTTCCCCTTTTCCTTCCCCTTTTCCTTCCCCTTTTCCTTCCCCTTTTCCTTCCCCTTTTCCTTCCCCTTTTCCTTCCCCTTTTCCTTCCCCTTTTCCTTCCCCTTTTCCTTCCCCTTTTCCTTCCCCTTTTCCTTCCCCTTTTCCTTCCCCTTTTCCTTCCCCTTTTCCTTCCCCTTTTCCTTCCCCTTTTCCTTCCCCTTTTCCTTCCCCTTTTCCTTCCCCTTTTCCTTCCCCTGGGTTTTTTGTCAGTCTCATGGGCTGCCATGACAGATGACCAGCAGGAGTGGTCCACTAATGGTGGTGTATCTCTGTCTCTGGAGAGTTAGATGGTTTGATCTGGAACAGTCTGACATGCTTTTGTGTGTTTTTTGGGTTCAAGATACTGAAGTGCTGTCATAACAACAGAATAAGGTGCTTATTATGAGTAGAAATAAAAGACACGGTGAGTTATCATTTGTAAATATAGAAAATGATCAAGTATTTTCCTCTGTTCCTCAACTGTAGTCTCTCTCTCTACACTGCCAACATATGGACTGAAATGTTAAGGAAAAAATCATCAGAATGTTTTGAAAGTTAGCTTTTAAGTATAAAGACATTGGAAGGTTTTGTGTAATTTATTTTAATTTCTTAGTATGTTTCTTGTTTGTATCTTTAGAATCTAACTTCATTTTTTTTGTAGGTTCTGGGTTGGATATCAGTATGTGATCACCAATCGAAATCACTCTCTAGAAGGTCACTGGGAAGTAGCTTATAAAGGTAGGCCTTGCAAATTATTACTTAGTTAAATGGCCCATGGAAACTGTCTTAAAGCATGAACATTATTTGCAAGAACAACATAACTTCTTTCAGTGATAGTGTTGAAATAGTGTAGGGGAACTGCTTCGCTTTATAGTATCAAAACAGAATAGTTTAATACTTTAAATATAGTAAAAATATTAAAACTTTAATAGTTTAATATTTTATCTCTAAATTGGGGAGATACAGATTTGATGGGTGGACTGTTCAGTGGATAAGGAATTGGTTGGATGGTCACATCCAGAGGGTAGTGGTCAGCAGCTCAATGTCCAAATGGAGACTGGTGACAAGTGGTGTCCCTCAGGGGTCCGTGCTGGGACCGGTGCTGTTTAATATTTTCATCAATGACATAGCGAGATTGTGTGCACCCTCAGCCAGTTTGCAGGTGACACAAAGCTGAGTGGTGCAGTTGACACGCCAGAAGGACGGGATGCCATCCAGAGGAACCTGGACAAGCTGGAGAGGTGGGCCCTTGTGAACCTCATGAGGTTCAACAAAGCCAAGCGCAAGGTCCTGCACCTGGGTCGGGGCAACCCCTGATACCAATACAGGCTGGGGGATGAAGGGATTGAGAGCAGCCCTGCGGAGAACGACTTGGGAGTACTGATGGATAAAAGGCTGGACATGAGCTGGCAGTGTGCGCTTACAGCCCAGAAGGCCAACCATATCCTGGGCTGCATCAAAAGAAGCATGGCCAGCAGGTCGAGGGAGGTGATTCTGCCCCTCTGCTCTGCTCTGGTGAGACCCCACCTGGGGTACTGCATCCAGCTCTGGAGCCCTCAACGCAAGGACAGGGAACCATTGGAGCGGGTCCAGAGGAGGGCCACGAAAATGATCCGAGGGCTGGAGCACCTCTCCTATGAGGACAGGCTGAGAGAGTTGGGGTTGTTCAGCCTGGAGAAGAGAAGGCTGTGGGGAGACCTTATTGCAGCCTTTCAGTACTTAAAGGGGGACTATAGGAAAGATGGGGACAATCTTTTTAGCAAGGCCTGTTGTGACAGGACATGGGGTAATGGCTTTAAACTAAAGGAAGTTAGATTTAGACTGGATATTAGGAAGAAATTTTTTACAATGAGGGTGGTGAAGTGCTGGAACGGGTTGCCCAGAGAGGTGGGCCCCATCCCTAGAAACATTCAAGGTCAGGTCGGATGGGGCTCTGAGCAACCCGTTCTAGTGAGAGGTGTCCCCGCTCACTGCAGGGGCGTTGGACTAGATGACCTCTAAAGGTCCCTTCCAACCCAAAGCATTCTATGATTCTATGAATACTTGATACACATGTCTTATTTACAAGCATAAGAAGTTTCATAGTTTTTCACATTGATGTCTTGTGGAAAGAACGTGTTTTTCAGTTTATTTGGCCTTTGCCTTTGATTAAGCTGAGGAAAAGGAAACTACTCTGTAGTTTTTCGTTCTTTGCGAGTGAATGTCTAGATGAACTGCTGAGTCCTAGTTCTAGTATTTGCACAGACTAATGTGGGATGTTTGGGTGTTTTAGCTTTTTAAAAATAGGTAGATTTTTATATACTTTAAAAAAAAAATCTTGAATTTTGCAGAATTACCCAGATTTTTTTCATTTTAAAGCACTTCAGATAGTTTACTTGAACCAAGGCAAAATTTGCCTAATCCCAGAAATAAATCCCAGTTTATGTGAACAACTGAACATTAATCTGATAGACATCAATGGCTGAACTTTTTCAGTTGCAAAACAAGCAGCTCCCTCTGCTGAAGATGCAAAGTTATGCTTCTATACCTTTTATTTTTAATTAATTCAGCTGAGGGATTAGTTGAGATTAAAGTCATTATATGAACCCTTATGTGTAGAATTGAATGTCTAAATGCTGTACTGGTTTAGGTAATGGAAAATTTAAAACAAAGAGTTGTTGTTTTGGTTTTTTAAGCATCAGCACTGTGAGTTCCAGTGTAGCATTTGAAAATTAATCTGAATAGTTTTCTTCTCATATACAATTTTCAGTAATGGAAATGTGGAAGGAAGACTGTCCATTAGGTAGAGAAACATAATTACAAACAGAATTTTGCTAAACGGTTGCGTCTTGAAAAATACTTCCTTTGATACATGAGAAGTAGTAGAACCCTGCATAGCTTTCTAATAACAATACTTGTTTACTGTGCTGCCATGCACAAAAATACTGATTTCTTTTGTCATTTAAGTGAACAGAGTTGACTGAATATTCAGGGAAAACTGCTCCTTGTGGAGGCAGGAACATTTTCATTAGTTCCATAAAGTAAAGCACCTAAAGATGTCTTTGGACAGCAGGGGAAAGGGAGGGAGGAAAGTCCAACTTTTTCTCACAATAGGGATTTCTGGTCTGGACAAAACTGCTTATATTGGTAGGTTTCTCCTGTAAAGCCCAAGGGGGGGGAAACCACCATTCTCCTTAAAAGGACCTTTCTTTGCTCTTTGGAAAGTTGACTGCACTGCCATCTGCTGACAGAGTGCTTACAACCAGGGAGGCATACATTATAGAAAAATCATGATACCTGTTTTTATCGTAAGTTTTATTTAATTTGATACATTATGTAAACTGAAGCCTTCTCAATGCCATATATTCTTTTGTTTGCAAGCTTTCTGTTTAATAAAGGGATACCTATATGGAATAAAGTACATAGTAGTACATAGTAGCATTCAGTAGCTTCTGAAAAACTTTACTTAAGCTTCATTGACCTGTAGTAAGGCAGACTCTGAATTCCTAGTATCTGTTTGAAAAGTGATTTAGGGTCCTGTAGCTTGGAAATTTTAATCCATTACTGAGAGATGTGGAAGGTAAGCCCTCAAAAAAATGATAGCAGAACGTAGTTGCACTTAAAAAAAAAATTAAACAAAAAAACATCATACCTAACAGTCTTTGAAAGGACCATCATATGAGAAGACTGCGTAATGTGCTAACTGCAAGAGCTGTTAAAATGAATGTTTAAGCACACAGATTTGGAAAGTAGGCTTCTGAAAACATAAAATAGGCTAATTTTTACAATTGCTGTGTCTTGGTCTCCCATTAATCTCTGCAGCTTTGCATACTAGCAGATTTAATGGTGAAGTGAGACACTGGTCAGAAACAACATTTTAGAAGTTATAAAATGCCCTCAACACCTCTTGCACTGTTTGGAACCCATCACAATACAGTCTCTTAAGAATTACATGAGTTGGAAGAACTAAACAGTCCATACCGTCACTGCAGCAGCAGCAGCGGCGGCGTTGCAGCCTTGTTCTCTGCATAGCACTGCTCTGCACTCTGAATGAGTGGCATGAGATGTGGGGGAGAGGCTCTGCAGTGTGCTGCACAGGATAGATGTACACACATCTTTGGAAGCAGTAGTAGGTGCTTGGAGCACCAGGTACGAGATTGGTATGGGCTTTTGCTCCACTAGTAGCAAGGGTGGCCAAACTCAGCGTTGTTTGAAGGGGTGCATAACTATTGCCAGGCAAAACCCGTGGGACTCTGGAAAGCAGCACTTGTAGAGATATCAGAATATCACTCCTACTGATGCAGAATGACAAAATTACCCAGTACTTTGAAAACAGCAGCCTCTTCTCTCTGTGAGTCACCTCTTCCCTCTGCGCTGTTTGCCTTCCCCTGGAGGAATGTTACTAGTGGAAGCTAAAGCTAGAGGACAGTAGCCTTGTAGCAGAGTTGGTGTGCATGAAATGAGTGACATTACAGAGCCTTTCTAAAGCTTTGCATACCCACAGGCTGCTTATACCAATGCATCTTGTTCTAGGTTCTTCAGAAGTATTTTTACCCCCTGACCCTATCTTTGGTACGGCTATGTCTGAAAATGAAAACGTTCTTTGTGCCCAGCTTCAGTGTTTCCATTTTCCTACCCTTCGGCACCATGGTTTACACAGCTGGTATGCTGAAAACTGCTATGAGAAATCTTCATTCCTCTGCAAAAGGAGTAAGTTGGTTTTAGTTCAGTGTTGACTGTGTTGCGTGTTCAAATATGCATATAACAAATATGGGGAAATTGGTTAGTTATCCTTTCTACCTTTTGCTCAGTGAATTAAAAAAAAAAAAAAAAAAAGCCGGGGGGGGGAAGTTAAATTTCTGCTTGGTTTAAATAAGAGCATCATAATGTGTGGTTGTCAGCCACAGTACAGATTTTTACTAAAAAATGATTGTTAAGCAGCTATATCAGCCCCAAAATAAAGTATACTTGAAAAAATAAAAATTTAAAAAGTGCCTTATTAGTAAGTGTCACTCTTAAATTATTAACTTCACATGAAAATGAGGAAAGACTTATTTCTGGTTTATTTTGAATATAGAAAATTCTGTTAAATTCTTTCTGGCCAATTATTAGAACTAGGAGGGGAAAAAAAGCAAGTGGAGCTACTGACTTAAATTGAAAAAAATAGCTTTCATTCTGTATCTTGCATTTCTGGACTCCAAAAGGCCTTATACCAACAGAGGTATTGGCAGTATTTTCAGGTAATATTCAAGATACCTGATATAGATGGTGCTTCTTTACAAGAAGGAGAAAAGTCGTTGAACTTCTACTGCAGTTCTTGAAGCTTTTCTAGTTTGCTTTTTCTTTAAAGCAGGAAAAAGACTTACAGAATGGCAAGGGAGGAAAATTCAGCCTTTCTTTGCCTGCTTTTGCACCTGAAATATTGACAATTAGGAAGACAGGATATTGCCTTGTCTACCTTGAGATGTGATAAAGTCTTGGAATCTGATATTGAAGGACATGTGTTTAGTCAAATGATGATCAAAAGATTACATTTTTGGTCATTTTTTCGGGATGATGTTGTAAGGGAGACGATAGCTCTGCCAAAACGTTAACCAGAGGGTGAAGGTATCAGATGTCTAAGTTGATCAGAAGAATGCTGTGTCCAGTTTTGGGCCTTGCAGTACAAGAAAAACGTTGGCAAGACCTTGACAAATTGAGGCGAGTTCAGCAAGATGGTGATGTGGGCTGAAGTGCCTGTCCTTTGAGGTGAGGCAGTGGTAATGGGGCTCCTTCAGCCTGGAGAGGGGAAGGCTTCCAGGGGATCTGATAGCAGCCTGCCAGTACTTAAAGGAGGTTATCAAGAAGATAGATCCAGGCTCTTTTCAGTGGTGCATGGCAGGAGTCAAGGGACGTTAAGTTGAAACGAGGTTTGAATTGATGCCACGGAAAACTGTTTAATTGTGGGGGTAGTCAAGAATGGAACAGACTCCCAGGAAGGCTGTGCAGCCTTGGTCCTTGGAGGTTTTTATGACCAGATTAGACAAAACCCTGAGCAACCTGTTGGGACATAATAGCTGACCCTGCTTTGAGCAGGAGATTGAGCTGGAGACCTCAGGTCTCTTCCAGTCTGAACTTTCCTGTGGACCCTCCCAGCTGACCTGTGCATAGGGTAGAGGGGGCAGGCAACCCTCCCTGAGCAGTTGCTTCAGCTGGCAGGTCCCAGCGCTGTCTGTGTTCCCTCTCTCTGGTTTTGGTACCTGCCTTTAGGTCAGTGGGAGAAAAGGACAGTGGACAGAAGGCACCTAAACTTCCTCTGCTGAGCAGGGATCAGGATGCAACTAGGGCAGTGGAAGTACTATTGCCTGGCTTCCTTTCTTAGGCCTGACCTGTTAAGAGTGTCCTTCAGGTTTGGTCCAGAGAAGATCCAGCTTTTCCTAAGTACCAGGAGAGAGGGAGGGAGCTGCAGCAGGCATTGACAGGGAAGCTTAAACTTCTCAGAGCACTTACTTTTCTGTGTCTTGGAGAGGATGCCTGAAAGTGTGTCAATTCCATTAAATGCTTAAAACTCACTTTGTCAGTTTGGAGCAGTAGATCATCCCTGCGTGCCTCCAGACTAGCCATTATCTTCCCCACTCCTTGGAGATCCCTTTTCAAAGTTGCTTTAATGTGAAGGTGTGGCTTTTAACTGGTGGTCTGCTTATGTTTACAAATCACTTAATGTACTGGACTCCTGTCTGGCAGGCTCACAGACACTTGGATATTGATGTGCGTTTCTGTTCTAGGCCAGACTTGCGTTGATATCAAAGACAACATTGTCGATGAAGGCTACTATTTCACTCCAAAAGGGAATGATCCCTGTTTGAGCTGCACATGTCACAACGGTGAACCTGAAATGTGCGTGGCTGCTTTGTGTGAACGGCCCCAGGGGTGTCAGCAGTATCGCAAAGACCCTAAGGAGTGCTGCAAATTTACATGTTTAGACCCAGGTAAGAGTTGACTGCTACAGTTTTGGCAAGAAAAATGAGTTCAGTGCTCACCGTGGTTATCTTTGGATATAACTTTGTTTGAAATGATACATCCTTTTAATGCCTCGACGTTGCTGGGTACAAACCCCCTGTGGGGAAAGATCTCAAATCATGGGAAATGAAACACTTCAGACTGTAGCTGGAAATAATTAGTTGTCCTTGATGCTACTTATATAGGAGAAGCAGTAGCTTATTTTGTGTATGGAAGTTGACGCTACTGTGGATTTTTAGTAGAGTGTCTTGCACGGTTCTTTTGTCATGTTTAGTTGTCGTGAAAAGAAAAGACTTTTCTCTTGAGCACTAATTCAGCATCTTTTTCTGGACGTGAGCATTTATGTGCGTGGAAGTTTGCGTGCAGGGATCACGTGGGAAGCAAAGTTTATAAATTATACAGAGTTTCAATAATAATCAGGACATAGAACCTCGCTTATTGGATTTGGCATCTCAGTGCAGCTTCTTGTTTTGGATCAGTAAAGTCTTCAGTTGACTCTGACGGAACTGTTTGTCAGTCACCATTTGGGGACGTAGATTTTCAGGGGGTTATTTTTCTGTAAAGAGACTTGCAAAAAGAAATGTATCTTACTTGGAATTTACTGTGAGGGTGGTCAAATACTGGAGCAGATTGCTAGCGGAGTCTCCATCTGTGGGGATATTCAACGCCTGATTGGACTCTGTCCTGGGCAACCTGCTCTACCTGATGCTGCTTGAGCAGGGGTTGGACTAGATGATCTCAGCATGTCCCTTCCAACCTCAGCCATTCTGTGATACTGTTATTTCCTGGTATTTTAAAATAACCTAATCTTATCTGAGTGCACTAAGAAACTATTGTTCTGAATTCCTATGGAAAACACGGAAGGTCAGCTCTTCCTATCAGAGGCTTTTTTTTCAGTCTGTTACAAAAAAGGGGTGCTTATTGGCTTCCAAATTTGCAGTCTTTCTTATTTGTCTGAACTACAGAAGTTAATCATTAAAGGTCACTGGCTCCTCCTTGTTGTCATTCACATTCATTCTGAGGGTTAAGCTTAACAGATGTTCATAGCTAGTGTTGCAGGTTGGTCGGTGAAAGAGTGGGGAAAAAGCAGGAGTCTTCCTACCACTCTCATCAGCAGAGTTAAGACTTTGTCTTCACTTTTTTTATTTTAAGGAACAGTGTCAGCAAAGCATCATCCAGCAGACGGGATAAGATGACCTGGGATAACTTCGTGCCGTGTTCTTTAATCCTTGCTTATTTCTGTGGGTCTTAACTATTTCATGAATACTGATTTGAAGAGTGTATTTTACCACATCCTTTCTGATCCTTAAGCTCTTCTTTCTGTACTGATGCTAAATAAGACTGTTTCACTATACTCTTGCCTGAAGTGTTCTGGTTTTTTTACTAACTTAGTTTTTGAGAGAAGAATCAGGAAGCAGTTGTCAAACTTCCTTCATAATGAAGTTGCTTCAGCTAGTGATAAACACTGAGATTTTTAAATGAAGCATTTCAGTTTTCCTTCTGGGTGTTTATAAATGGCTATTCCAGATGACAAAATTCATGAATTACTTTCTTTAAGCAGCATGTATTTATCTTTGTCCAATTCTTACATATACCTTCCCTAAGCACTGTTGCGAAGGAAAGAAAACAGTTTACTAATCAACAGTAAGTAAATTATTCACCCCGGGAGAGACTGGGGAAAATAAATCCTGCTGTTGGGTTGGCAGGTAATCAGCTCTCGCAGTGTGAGT
The DNA here is from genome assembly GCA_013389945.1 of Fregata magnificens. Lineage (NCBI taxonomy): Eukaryota > Metazoa > Chordata > Aves > Suliformes > Fregatidae > Fregata > Fregata magnificens. The sequence continues at coordinate 51,086 of WAAD01024208.1, read as the reverse complement.
GGGTGAGCAGTGATTACAAGTGGATAACGAATATTACTCAAGGACTTGGTAGTAGGGGAATTTTTCAGTGGTAGGAGTAAGCTGAGCAATCACAGCTATACTCTTTTGAAAGATGCTTCTCCTCATTTAGTTGAAGATACATAGCAGGGGAAAATCTTTCATGTACTGATGCTGAAACCGAGGTAGTCTGTCTATTGCTGCTCCATGGATGTGGTAGAAAATAATTTTTCTGTGAGGGTCTTGTTTAGACAGACCTGCGACTCTTATTTGTGAAAAGGTGATAAAAGAAATAAAATACTTTGAAAGAGTTGATGGTGCAGAAGCTTTTTCTAGTGACTAAACTGGTGCAGTTACAGGATATTACTACTGTATTGAGTGTAAAACAGCCTTTCTGAAAAAATCTGTTTGTATTTATGTGGGTTGCAAATCTCTGTGATGACTTATCTTGTTCTGTACAAGCTGGATCTTTGTCTTTTTTTTAATCCACGACTTTACTTGACAATAGTTTATCCAGCCAAACAGGTTGAACGTTAGGAGCTCTCACAGGCTGGGAGCAGTGTGATAGAGGCCCAAGACATCCCAAAAGGTCCAAGAATTGCAGTTGCAGCTGGCCTGAAGAGAATATGTGGAAGTCAGGCTTTCTGCCTACAAGATTATGTCATGCTTGCCTGCGTGTATATCTTACTTAAGTCACTTTATTTAAGGCACTTATTAGCACTGGTGTATGATGTTCATGAAATCAGCATTACCATAAAATGGAGGAGGAACAACAGCAGGTCTGTGGTGTTCAGGAGGGTGTGTTGGTTGGTAAGTGTGTGACTGTATTGATTTAAGCTCTGACAGTAAGAGTTGCTAAAAGGTTTGACAGCACAGAGGCTTTTGTACTGCACAGCCAGATTTGAGAGGGTGTGATGTTCAAGCTCTATGCATAGGGCACTATTAAATGAATTTCTTGTTGCCAAGAATGCATTACATAATAAATACCAGACTGTTAGTCACGTACTTTAACGATGTATAAATTAGGTAGTTTTTTCTGTTACTAGCATTTGTAGCAAGGCAGTACTTAAAACTTTTGTGAGGTTTTTAGCTTTCTTTTGTAAGGAATCTTTGATACAGCTTTAGCTGCTATTAGTGAAAGAAAAAGTATTGAGAGCGCTCTTGCAGCTGTGGTGGGTGCGGGAAAGGGGAGGTGGCCAGGATCTGGCTGGTTGCTCTAGGAAGTGCAGTGGCACTGTGGTGGCTGGGGAGAGGGCTTTGTACCTGGTAGTGCTTGTGTCCTGTAGCAGTAGGTGACCAGGTTGTGCGGCCACTTCATCTGTTTCTTATCCACACCTAACCTGGGGGCATTTCTCATTCAGAGCTCATTCAGGAAATTGGTGCAAAGAACACAGCACAGTCATATTTAGGTCATTTTTGTTTGTGTAGAGTATCTGTATCTGCGCATGCTACTTAAGCATAACGAAGAGTGGTTAGTTGAACTGTGAAAAATTAATACCTCTCATGTCTGGCACTGGTAGAACAGTGATAATTTGCTCGCAACAGCCTTCCAAGTGTGGATCTGGTTAGCAATGGTATAGAGCTCTCAAAGTCCTAAGCTCCTCAGTCTGTTTCATGTTCTGCCACTTGCATTCTGTGTGATTCTAGGAGAAGATTTAATTCCTGTTTACCTTAGTCTGTTCAGTTCCTGAAAGATGATTATCATGTTGATTCATCTTTTTAACTTATTTTTAGTTCCTGTCACTTAATGGTGCTAACTAATGTACCAACAACATACAGAATTTAGATGACCACATCTTGGTGATAATGACAATGTTTAGAGATTTTGTTGTTGGAAATGTAAAAGTTAAGATGTCCAGAAGTCATGTAGAAGTAGTGTGTAGATATACCCGTTCTCAGGCATTTCCCATAGCTTCCAGGCCTGCTGTCCTCTTTAGTATAACATCAGCCATGCCAGGGAGACAAGTGGATGCACAAAATGTCATTAACCTTTCCTTTTTCCCGTTTACAGAGAGCTGAAGCCTTCAACATTTTGTCCCTTTGGCTGATTAAGATATTTTTAGAAACATTTAGATCTTCTTGGAATAAGTAGATAAATCACCTGATGATTCATAACTTTCTTACATTTTTGAAGTATGGAGAAGTGTTAAACCAGGCTAATGAATCTCCACTCTGCGTTTATCTCTCCATTACTAACAGAGGAGCATCAAGAAAAATGAGTCTTGAACAAAAGTAACAGGGTTCTTTTATATGTTTTACGTAACAGATGGCAACAGTTTGTTTGACTCAATGGCCGGTGGAATGCGTCTGATTGTTAGCTGCATTTCCTCATTCCTCATCCTCTCTCTGCTGCTTTTCATGGTCCATCGGCTACGCCAGAGGCGGAGAGAGCGCATAGAGTCTTTGATTGGAGCTAATTGTAAGTAGCCTGTATCTGTAACGAGTCTTGATGTAAGTAGTGTATGTGCTTCAGCATAAAGAGAGCAGAAGCAGCACAAATCTGTGTCTCCTCCTCTGGCAATATTCAAAACCCTCCTGGACGCAGTCCTGTGCACCCTGCTCTAGGTGTACCTGCTCAAGCAGGGGGGTTGGACAAGATGATCTCCAGAGGTCCCTTCCAACCCCAACCATTCTGTGATTCTCTGAAAACATCAGCGGAAGTCTGGTTATAGATTCTAGTCAGTACTGTACCCAAATGTAGCTCTGTGCTGGCTGCCTGAACTGGTCATGATTCATACAAGTTTTGGTTCTCTGAACCACTCCACATTCAAAGAAAAAACTTTTATCTCAACACTTATGTTGTGCCTCATGCTTATTATTGACAGATTGATGTACGTAAAGGTGAGAAGCGTCATGGTCTTGCTTGACTGTGCCTGTGTATGTGTGTGTCTTGGTAGGTTCTTCAAACTTGAAATTTTTTAGCCGATAATGGAAAAATATTTTTTGTTTGTATGTGATCCAAATGTGAAATATCTTCTATGTGTGAATGATCTTAGTTTGAAGAGGTTAGGTTCAAATTTAGATGTGATGCAGGACAAACAGGCTGGGAGCAGGTGGGCCTGGGTATTGTTGTGTAACTGCCGTGAGTTGATTTGTATAGGTTATGTAGACTTTTTTAGGTCTTCAGGAGACACGAGTTCCTTGGGTGTGAAAAGTGGAAAAAGATGTTGAGATCTGCCTTAAATTGAAGAAGAAAGCATGGGATAAAGTCACTTACTACTTTTTCTTCTCTTGAAATAGTGCACCATTTTAACTTGGGCCGCAGGATGCCTGGTTTTGATTATGGTCCTGATGGTTTTGGAACAGGCCTTACTCCACTGCATCTTTCAGATGATGGGGAAGGTGGAGCATTTCATTTCCATGATCCGCCTCCACCCTATACTGCTTACAAGTATCCAGATATTCAACATCCAGATGACCCACCTCCTCCTTATGAGGCTTCTGTCAACCCAGACAGCATCCTTTGTTCCACTCCAGGTATGCAGGCAATAACTTCTCTTTTCTTCCTCTTTTTCATTTTGGCTAGAGGGTAGATTTTTTTTTTTTAAAGTATAATCATGTGTTTTAGTGATTGTGACGGGAAAATATATTTCACGATAAAATCTCCTATTTCTGTGATGGAAAAGTCTCTTAAAATGTATCATTAAGCATGGTTTTTCTCAAAGGTTCTTTGGATCACCTAAATTACAAGTGGAATCCATGCTGCAAGCAGTTTAACTCTTAGACCTTACCTATTTTCAAGGCTTACCTTGGATGGGTTACCTGGTTACCTAGTTTCCACTATGCTGGTACCTTTTCTGGTCTTTCGGAGATAGGTCTGTAGACATTGGTATTAAAAAGTAGAACAAATGTAAAGTACAAGAGACTTTGAATAAAATATATCCAGCATCTTCTTTCCTCCGCACTTCCCCCACCCACACACCCCCAAAATTGACCAAAAATATCACTTTCTAATGATTCACTCAGTGCTCTTCAGTTTTGCAGCTGCTATATTCATGTACTGTAGAAATCATTCCAGTTTGGGATTTTATAGCAGCATCTCTCACAAGATAAGTGAGCCTGATTAGTGCAAGTATCTTATTTATACATCAAAGTTTTATTTTTTGCTACATGATTTTCCTCTTTTGCAGTGTCATCTCTTTGTGCATTAATGCAAAACCAGGCAAAACTTTGAGCTTCCGGAAATACAGATAGTAAATCTGTTTGGGAATGTGAAATGATATCCTTCATGTTCTGATTCTGCTTGGTTTTTGTCCTTTGCAGATGGAGTTCTTTCTCAGACTGTGCAAAGCAGTCCTCCATCACTAGGAAACTGTGATGTATCCCCACAGCTTACAGAGGGATCGCTTCCTCCCTCAGTTGGTCCTTCTCCAGTGGAGCTGGAAGACTCTGCTGATAGCAGCACCTTTCTTGTCCCTCCTGACACACCGCTAAATGAAAACACACCGGCAGAAACTCTCATGGGCAGCCGTCACAGCCACTGTTCTCTCAATACCATTGTATAAAGGAGTAAAAAGCTGACTGCCCGTCAGAAATAGTTTTAGCAACTGTTTGCACAGACAAACACTAATCCGTGGTTTGAACTTCAGAAGGAATCTCCACTTTGTTTTTTGAACACTGCTTTTATGTTCTAGATTAGGATTGTGCCTCTCGTTTTTTGGCTGTCGTTATTCATTCACTAATCGGTTTGTCCTGTAAATATGGATTGTATAACTGCTCTTTTTTTCCATTGGCTATGGAAAAGAGTGCAGAGAATTCCTTTGACTTCTAAAGAGGTGAAAAGTATGGGTAGTTTTTTTGGGGTTTTGTGGTTTTTTTTTTTTTTTTCTTAACCTGAGAGGAAACAAAGTCTACATCAGAAAAAAGCTGCTTGGATTTGGCTGGATACCACTGGACCCAGGGAACAGACGGTGGAAAAGGAGGGTGGGGGCAGTCACCGTTCAATCAATTGCTTTCTGTCTTGCTTCAGTGCTACACTTGGAAAAGGCAGAGAAGACAAAACTGCAGGGGAAGGGGCTGGGGGCCTGTTTTACAGAGCGGGAACACTGAGGAGCTAGAACACACGCCACCAAGTAAGAGTTAGACAGTATAAAACATTTGCATGTTTTGATCTGCCTTGCTGCTCCAGAACACCATAGGGATTGGAGGATGAATGATCTACGCAATGTGTGACAAGTGGGTACTAAGAAAGCTAGGATTTGCAATTACAATTATTTGTTGTTTGTAGCTGCAAAATCTCATATTGTCGGGTAAACTTCTGGCCCATAAAGAAAACTGGGTCTGTGTAATGCTTGTGTTCCTTCGATAGAATCCTCATATGTGTTAGGTAGTATTTTGGGGAAGAGACAGGGAGCAATTAACTTTGATGCAGTCTGACTTCACTATATGAAGCCCCTGTTTGTTATAATCCTGCAAGGAAGATTAAGGTAAACTTTGTAGTTTAACTCCTTTATAGTGAACGGTTGCACAAGACTGGCCTGGATAAAAGACATTGTTCTTGCTTTTCTTATTGCATGCTATATTTAGCATGTAAGTGTGTTCCCGCCCCTCCATTTCACTTCTTTACAGTTCTACAAGTATCATTTAAAACCAGTGATCAACACGCACTAGACGTGATGTTTAATTCTAATTGGTCGCTTGTTCCTTATCCGAGTCCCATAAATTGCCAACCCTATTCTAGGGATTTCCCCTGTGCCCCCCAAACCATTTATCCAGGTCCCATGAGGGATTATAATGAGGTTAGTGTACGTAAATCCATAAAGCAGTTTGCTTCAGTCTGATATGTCATCTTAAATTTCCCCCTCAGATGGAACTCTTTTAAGTTAATTTACAGATGGCAACAAGATTCATTTGCTCCCTCACTAAACCCAAAGTCAAGCACTTTTGGTTTTGATAATGAGTGCAAAATAATCTTTACAGATGATTTTAAATTTAAGTTTGGATTTCAGTGTACAAATAATTTACCCTTTCACCCCATCCTCCTCTTGCCTCTGCTTCTCCTTGACTTACTGTAGCAGTCAGCAGATGAGATGAATTGTAAGGAATTTGTAAAGAATGCCTCTTGTGAGTGTTCTCCTGTTACCTTATGAAGGGTACAAGCCTAGAGGGACAGGAAGAAAACACTGCATGGGGGTGTGTATGTGATCTATTTTTCTAGTAATGATGAGAAATCATACTTGTATGACAGATCCTAACCCACTGTTGTGGTTTCCTAGTGCAGCTGACTCTCCCCATTGAATATGCTGCTACTTTCTATTCTGTGTCTTGCCTATAGGCTTATACTGTACTTGGGGATTGGTCTTGATAATTCAACTCCTTTTGCACAGAAAACCGTGAGTTTAGTTATTGAGATCATATCTGGTGTCTTGACATTCAGACACTTGCTAACAATCTTGAATCCATAGGAGAGCATGAATCACAGTTCTGGGGTGCGCTGCTGGCACACGAGTGGGAGGAAGCACTGTTAGGAAGCCTCTCCGCCTGGAGCCATACCACTGCCCACATCCTGCTCTCTGGTTTGACTGGCTCTAACAGCAGTGGTACGAAACAAGAGGAGCAGTTCTCCACCTTGTGGGATCTCTTACCGTCTCCTCCTCCGAGTTCAAGTCCTGGTCTAAAGTGGATGGATAGCAGTAGTCAGAACCAAGCGTACAAATTATTGAGCATTTCTGAAGTATGAAAATAAAGCGGGTTTTGTGCATTTTTGAGCACATTCATACATTTTATACATTGTATGTACTGATTTTTCTTTAGTTTTATAGGTACGAATGCATGTGTGCGTGTGTGTGTTTCTGGGTGGCGAGAGATATATATAGATAGATATAGATATATACATACTGTAGATGGTAACCTTTGTGCTGCGTCCGGCTAGGTGAAGCTAAGCACTGGGATATAAACTAGGCTCTTGGGGTTAATACTTTTCTCAAGCTGGCTACACTCCATTGTAGGACAGGCTGTGATAGTGTACACTTAAGTAGGATGCAAAGTCTATGCTACTACAATCTGTTCCTGAAAAATATTTTGTTAGCAGTGCAAAATAGAAAACTTCCAATTTCTTTTGAAGCCAGATGGAATACTTGTTCTTTGTAGTATCCTAGCGCAATAACAAAAGGCCTTTTGGCTTGGTTTAGTCTCTGAAGCTGTGTTTTGTGGCTGAGGTGAACAGATACCTTACCTCACACTTCTCCTAACACTGCGGGAATCTGTTCGATACTTTTTTTCTTATTTTACTTTTTGTTCTGTGGTGAATTTTATTTGAAAATAAGCTCTGTTACAACTGGCAACTTGGTGATGGCTCCTGGTTGTAGCTATTCCAAATGGGGCTTCTTTGTAGAAGCCTCAGTGTGATATTTTCCTCATTGCTTCTGAGCCTTTCCTGCTTGTATATTGGCACAGAGGCTGCTATTTTCTCTCTTTTCCCCTGTCCTCCTTTATCTTAACTGTAAACAAGGGAAATTTTGCCTTGCACAGAGCAGCTCACTAAGTACAGCTCCTTTACCCCTTGGTGAGCTTCTAATTTGGCAATAAAATTGTCATTTTATTTCACTTTTTAATGTAGCTGTTTCACGTTAAGTACTTTCTCTTGGAGTAAGAGCCTTTGTAGCAGAAAATGTCACAACTATTCAGACTTCTGGACCAACTGGGGAAAAGTTTTCTTGACAGCAGTTGACTCCTTAGCAAATCTTCCTTGCTCTTGGCAAGGTGACTGGTAAGCAGTTTGTCCTGAGCACCAATTACAGAGGGTTGATGCTTGCCTGAGGAAGACCTGTTTTGATTGCCATTAGGTTGATGAGATCCCTGGAGTTCTGTGCATTGATTTCCCCCCCACCCCCATCACTGTTCACTTCCCTGGATGTTTTTCTTAACTATGATCCCAAGCATTCCTCCAGACCCAGCAGGGAAGATGGCATTAGCCAATCGTTCCCAGCAGCATGCGTGAGCAGAGAATGTGTTTCTCTTGGGATGTCCTTGACTGCAGTCATGGTAAAGTCGCAGCACTGAGTTCGGTGCAGGGCTCGCGCCTCCCGTTGTGGCCTCGGACAAAACTGTTCCTCAGATTCCCTATCCTTACAACATCCTGTGGTGCCATATTGAGGTCCCTGCTGTTCCTTCAAGAACAGCCCTAGATACTCACTTCTATCGGTGTTATCGGTGATGCTCGTACACAGTCTCACAGCAGCCTCTTAATTTTTTTACTAGGTGAGTTGTAGAGTATTTTAATGTTAGAAGGACAGTGGGTTTCATTCTGTGCTAGAAGATCAAAACTGTCATTCAGGTGTACAAAGAGCTTGTCTGCGTAATGTTCAGTCTTGTCTAGTTTTGAGCCTCAGACTATTCCTTTACCCATTCATGGCAGGACGCTGATCTAGAAGAAGAATGAAGTAGGTGAAAATTTTTTTCTGAAGGCTTAATCTTGCAGTCAGTGGGTGCTCTGCCTCCACAGGTGTCACGGGGTGATGGCCTGTTCACATGTCTCTTGAGTTTCACCTGGGAAGAAAATGTTTTTGTGATCAGTAATTACTGTTCTTTTCCCATCTAATGTTAAATGAATTTGAAGCTGTTTTTAAAGATGTTTTTATCTTCCAAATGTGGATTTTCAGTGGCAAAGCACTGAAGTTTTAATGTTGCCTCACACAATCCATAAAACGCGTCTTGGTTTTTTTTTTTTCAGTTGCTGAAACATCTTTTTTCTCCCTAGCTAAGGAACGTGCAGTATACAGTCTTTTAAATTTCCCTTGCAGGTTGGGAGCTGGACCCTAAAATTAGAGCAGATTGGTATAGAGGAGGCAAAACAAAGTTCATACATTTTGCTTCTGACGTTGCCCAGTTCCAAATGAAATACCCGTTTCTTTGCAATAGACGCTTTTGGCAGTAAAGATCTGCTTCTCCTAAGAACAGCCTGCATTACCTGCCTGCTACGGTACAACATAGCTTTAATTTTCTGGTATTGTGCACCTTGAATGTTGAGTGGGTTGAAGTGATGTGAGCGGAGATGCTGCGCTTGCCGGCTGCGTGCGTGGCCGTGCTGTGCCATACCCTGAGTGTCGGGCTGGCAGATGCCTGGGAGGCTAAGAGAGAGAATGAGACACTACTTTTTACCTTCTCCTGGAAAATAATTTTAGCCAATGCTGCATTTGCAGGCTTCTCCTGTGTAGTTGGTTTGTGACTGGGCTTAACTGTGGCAGTGCATAAAAGATTTTGATATTCTGTGAAATACCATGTAGAATTTAAATTGGACACTATAATAATTCAGTCCCTGTGACACTGGTTTTTTGTTTTAACTTCTTTCTTTGGGGTTGGCACTAATCTTTCTTTTTTTCTCAAGATGCTGTGAGAAACATTTCATCCAAATGCCAAATAAATTGTGTTCTGTAAGAGAAACGGCGTGTTCCAATGTCTCCTGATTTCTGCATCAATGTGGTTCCTCAGCATTGTGAAGAAAAGTCTTGTTAAGTCACACTTCTGAGCTGTGATCTTCCAAAAGGATCAATAGAGACATTTAACTTCAAGCAGGGAAGCTGCTGAAGTCCCTTCATATACAAATTGCGGTGGAATTTACCTATGTTACTGTAATTTTAAGGAAGTCTTGGCTGTATACCCAAGAAGGTGAAGTGCAGTCTAGTGCTGCTGCCCTTTCCAAACCTGTGGGGAAGATGCCAAGCCTCTGGGCAGGAGGTGCAGGCGGTTCTGTTGGATGGGAGGGGGATTCTGGAGCCCCAGTTCCCGGCGTGGGGCAGCAGGGCTCTGGGGAATGAGCCAAGTCGGTCGGAGACTTGACCTGGAGTCCGAGGGGGACAGTGTTAACACTGAGCCATGCTGCCTCCACGGGCCCAGCAGGCACTGGGGATGCTGGTGGAAAAGCCTGATGAGAGGTCGGCTGTCCTGGCCTCTTCAGCTATTCCAAAATTTGAGCTCCAAACTTTTCATCAAATTCCTAAAGGAAGGTTTTGGGTACTGCCCTCTTCCCTTAATTGTGTTTTACACCCCCTGCATGGTACGGAGGGCTGGAGGGAGGGCCCTGGGGTGACCTTGGGAGGGCTGGCAGGAGAAGCCTTGGCAGAGCGCTGTGTTTTGGGGCGTGCGGGGGGTTTCCTCTCTGGTGCCAGGACCCATTTGTCTTGCGGGGAGATGTACAGCAGATGGCGTTTCTGCTCAAACCAACCCCGAGCTGCTTTACATTACTGGCGATTGCAATTCCCTTTGGAGCTGAGGGGAAATGAAATGAGCTCTCCTGCCCCCCAGTCCTCTTGGCCTGCAGTGAGCTGGGAGGCGATGCTGCCTCTCTTGAAACAGCCTGTAACTCTAAATTATTTAATAAAGCTGGCTGATAGCAGGCAATATTTCCCCCAAGAGGCCTTGCTGGATAAATAAGCCTCTTTAAACAGTTGTGCTGGTTTAGTAATGCAGGCTTGCAAGCTGGAGCTGGCAGCCTGGTGCGATATGGGATGGAGCAACACCAACTCTGATTCGAAGAGTCGTGTCCCTTCTGTCCCAGCAAGGTGTGCTCAGCATTGCTGCTGTCTCCTTCCCTGGGCTGAGCACTGCTGTGGAAATTACTTGTCCTGTAGCATGTACTCATAGCAACACAGCTGGAGACTCCAAATGTTGGTATGGTCAGCCTGCAGGTCGGAGGATGGGCCCTTTTGGAGTGGGGAGAGCTGTGCTGCTGGCCCCTGCCTCTCTTCTGGAGCAGTCTGGGTGGCAAGTGCAGTGCCACAGGATCGTGGAGCCCCTGCATCCTCAACCCCGTTCTGGTGACAGCTCTGTGGATGGTCTGCGGTACAAGTGCTGTATTCAGATTTTCTGGAGCCATGCAGGGTCATGGAGAAATAGTTTAAGAATTAAGATTGAATTTTAATCCTGATCCCAGCCTGCCATGAGAGGGGCTGTTTTCAGGCACAGGGAAAGAGCAGCCTCTCCTTTTTGCACAGTCCAAACCTGGCCCTGGTGATGCCAGCCCGCGCTCTGGGTGGGGAGCTCAGGTCCTAGAAACATTCACTGTTTTGTGTTGTGTTTTGTTTTTTGTTTTGTGTTGGTTTTGGGTTTTTTTTTTTTTTGAGATGCTGGGCTCACAGTGTTTGCTGTGAGTGCTGCGGAACAAGTCCCTGCAGCATTGCTGGGCTGTCCCCATGCCCTGCTTGTGGCCGCAGGATGCGTTCATTGCTGAAAGCCATCCAGAGTGCAGTGTCATCGTCGCTGTGGGTGCCGTGGAGGGCTCCACTCTGTTTCCTGTGCCCGCAGAGGGCAGCTGCTACCACAGCCACCTCCGTTGCTGCTGGACGTGAACCAGTGCAGTCCCCGGCTCCCAGAGCTTCATCTCCAGGCCGGGAGATGCTGGTGCAGCTGAGGGTGATGGGACGCAGCTGTTCCTTTGCTGCTGGTCTTGGGGGACGAGTGTGTCTCTATAGCAGCTGCCTGACGTTGCGGGCACTTGGGGGTGCTCAGTGTGGCAGGGACACCGCAGGGCTCTGCTGACACTGCAAGATCCTATGCAGATACAACTTGTCCTTCCCTCCTGCCCTCTTGTCGCCTGGGGACAGGAGCAATGCTGCAGCTGCAGGGAGCAGCCCGGAGTGCCCGGAGCACACCCACTGCTCTCGGGGCTCACCACCACTCCTGCTCACAGCCATGTGTCCCCCTGCACCCTGTGCAAGGAGGGTGGCTGTCAGCATTGACACTCGGATGCTGCGGCAGGGATGTTGCTGGGCAGCCTTCTGCTATAAGCTCTTACCAGCTTAAAATGCATTTTCCTGGGAGGGTAATCAGCAGCTGTGCTTGGCATGGCGTGTCTGGGGTGCTCAGCCCCTGGCAGAATGCTGGGGGCTTGGGAGCACAGGTCGGACGTGTGTAGGGGCCGTGTGCTGGCAGTGACCCCCAGGGGTGCCAGGCTGTGGGGGGCTGGCTGGCCTCACCGGGCGGGGGGAGATGTCGCTGACCCCAGTGATGGTGGGACTGTGGGATGAATGAAGGGGCTGTGCAGCGGCGTGCGGCCAGCGCGCATCTGCTGGCCACAGTGCCTCCTTTGTGCTGGCACTGGCTGCACTCCCTGCCCTGCTCCCAGCTTTCTTCCTGGGCTAGTGGCAGCTTATGGAGATCAAAGATTTTAATGGAAAATCAGAAGTGGCTGGAGTATTTGTTCCCCTTGAACTTCACCTCACCCCTGCACTTGTTTCTCTGGATGCCCACAACCCTTTGTGCCCCTGTCCCTGGGTGATGTGAACTACGCTGTGGCAGCTCAAGTCCTTGTCTTGTCAGCGTCCCTGTCAGCCCAGGTCTCCAGCCAGGCTCCCAGGTGGCAGCACAGGATTTACCCCCAGGAGCCAATCTTGGCACCTCTGCTGTGCGCCGGTGGAGCACTTGCTGACGGTGCACATGCTGGGGGTTCCCAGCAGGGTGGCACCATGCCCATGGCTGATCAATGGCTGCAGCCTAAGTAACTATTTTTATTTTTCAGCAGTATTTTTTCCCCTGTCACGGCTCTCGCCCTTGGTGCTGCGAGCATGCGTGTCTGCAGGGACCTTGGCTGCCTCCTGGCTCCGTGGTGGCGGGACAATGGACATGGTCTCTCCCAGCACAGAGCGGCAGGATCGGCTGTGAGCTCCACACCACCGCGGCAGCAAGAGACCGGCAAGTACAGTGGCTCTTTCAAGGTTTGATCTGGTTCCTATAGAAACTGGAGGTTGCTCCTGCCTGGTGCCGGTGCCAGCAGCCGGCAGTGTGCCCTGGGGAGCAGGGTAGCTGGGGATGGGTGGGAGTGGGGTACGGCACAGCGCCTCGGTGCTGCCGCTGCCTTTCCACGTGCCTTGCAGCCCCCTCTGCTTACTTGCTCCACTCTTGCCCCTCGGTGGGGCCATGCAGAGCCCTGCCAGGGCTCTGCATCCCCCTCCAGCCATGCAGGGCTCTCCAGACCCCACGGGACCCCAGGCTGGATGTGCTGCTCCTTGCCTTGGCAGGGCCCTTTGTGGGACAAGGGACCTGTTCCTCCGCGTGTCAGGTCGCGTGCTGCGGCATGGTGCTGCTGGTGTTCCCAGCCATGTGATCTTTGCGGTGACGCCTCTGCTTTTGCCCTCCTTGCCAAAAATCACCGCTGGAGAAGCCTGAAAACCTAAAAGGATGTCCTGGGGAGCACCTCTGCCCTGGTTGAAGCCCTGGGAGGGGAATAGCCCAGGGCTGGTGGGTCCCATTGGCTCCTGAGCCCTGAGGGTCTGGACTTCTCCCCCACTGCCTGGCACTACAGGCTGTCCTGCCACAGGCAGGTGGCAGAGGGGCTTGTGCCACTTGGTGGACTCACATATCCGAGGGAGGTCTCAGCCTCCCCCGGGTGCTGGAGCAGCTCCTCTCCTTTCCGGTAGCAATCAGCAGCAGGCTGTGGACCTGGTGAGACCCTCCGCCTCACCCGCCCGCCCTTTGCAGCTTGCTCCGGAAGGATGATTGCAGCCCTCTGCAGACTACCTCATCCCTGGAGCAGGGGCCAAGCGTCAACCATGGCACAAATCCAGAGCAGCTTGGGGGAGCTCTGTGCTGCTACCCTTCTCTGTGTGCCGTGACGGTGCCTAAACATGCAGCTTGGTGCTGCCCAGACACTTGCCTGGGGCTGGCTCTGCCTGGGGGGATGAAGGTGCCCCAAAGATCCCCCATCAAGGACGAGCCCCACCGGGTGTGTTGTCCCCTTGCAGCACATGGCAGCCAAGCAGCTCCACTGAGCCAGAGCCCATCCCCGGCCAAGCCAGCAGCAGGAGCCTTCTTCCCACTGCCCTCGCGCTGTTGCCAGGTTTGTTCATCCTGGCAGTGTCCCGGCAGCGCTCCCGGGCAGGGCTGAGTGCCGGTGTGAGAAGCTGCAGGCTGGGCCCCATGGCCTCCTTTCCACTGCTGACTGAAGAGGGCAGGGATATTTTAGGAGAATGTGACAATGCTATGCTCCTGTGTTTTCACCCCTTCCTACCTGCCTGCTGCAGGAGCGTAGCTCCATTGGCGAGATACCAGCTCCTGTGGCACCTGCCTGGACGGGTGCAATGGGGACAGCATGCGCTGCCTCTGTGTTGAGGAGCTGAACGGCCATGTCCCTGAGCACAGGATGCCCACGCTGGGCTCCTGTGATGCCCGGTGGGTGCTGAGGCTCGTGCCCCAGTGCTGCCCCCCTGCCCCAGCCGTCTGGTGCTGCGTGGCTGTGAGAGCCTGAACTGCTACGACATGATGCAGGCTCATGCCGGCTGGAGGGGAAAGGGCCAAATCCTGCCCCGCCAATGTGCTGCTCCTCAGTGACCCTGGGAGCTGATGGTCCCCCATAGCACAGCTGCAGAGGCCACCTGTGCCCTGAGCCTGGGGACTGCAGTTACCATGGCCAAGGCGCTGTGGGCACCCACTGGCCTTTGCCTGGGGATGGGCTGTGGGGCCCCTGTTTGTGGGGATGAGCTGGATTCAGCCCATGGGTCCCCATGGCACAGCCCGCCCCACATCAGGTCCCTGATGGGAGCCGCTGCTCTCCTGGAGTGGGTGATGCAGGACCCGCTGCTGGCTGGGGGGCTTGCCAAAGCTGGGGCAGGGCAAACAGCTTGTACCTGCAAAGAGTGGGGAGGGGATGGGGCAGAGCTGGTGCCCCCAGCCCCTTACTGCCTACCGCCAGCCCCCACAAGCCCATCTGTGGCCCCACGGCACTGTGCAGGGGGTGGGATGAGGCACAGTGGGGCTGCTGCCAAACCCCTGCTTTGGGGATGCAGAGCAGGATGGTACCTGGGGGCCACCCCCTCACCCCTTGGAGGGGAGCGGGCCAGGGAGCATGCTGCACTCCCGGGCTTTGCCAGCCCCCTGCCTTGTTCCTGCCACCGGCCCTCGGGCTGGCATCCTGGGCAGGGGCCTGGCACGGCACAGAGGGGCTGGCTGGGAGCC
>WAAD01024208.1:0-25911 GCA_013389945.1 Fregata magnificens | reverse complement strand
CCCCCCGCCTGCTCGTGCTCCCTGCGCCCCCGTGGCCCCCGTGTTCCCTGTGCCCCCACTCTATGTCCCCTCCACTGTGCCCCCTGTGCCCCTTGTCCCCCCACGTTAGCCCTGTGTCCTCCATGCTGTCTGTGCCCCCATGTCCCTCCGTGTCCCACCGTTCCCCCTGTGCCCCCTGCCCCGCTGCGTGGCCCAGCTCCAGCCCCTCACACTCACAGGCTGCAGGGCAGCTGCCCCACGAATGTGCCTGGGTCCAGCCCAGGGTGGTCACAAGCCCAGCTGGCGAGAGCGGTGCATTCAGCCACAGAGCATGGTGGGACCTGGTCAGCCGTGGTGAGTGCCAAATGGCTGCAGCCCCCCACTCCAGTACCAGGCCAGGGTGTGAGTAGCACCTGCGCAGTGGGGCCAGCTGTTGCCTGCCCAGGGGGGTCTGTCGAGGGCACAAGGCTGTGGCTCTCCAGGAGCACGAGGGGGCTGAAATGCCTGGCAGGAGCCCTGGGAGCAGACACCCCTGTGCTCAGGGTCCCCACCCCCTGGGGGACCCATCCCAGCCAGCCACGGTGCCCCTGGCAGAGGATGGTTAGTGGCACCAGGCAGGGTCCGGCAGCCAAGGTCCTCTGTACAGCCGGACAGCAAAACCACCCTGAGGGCTTGGCACACACTGTGCAGCCTGCTGGGACCCCAAATTTGGGGAGGTGCTGCACCTCCCACCAGGAACACTTGGCTGCCCAGGAAAAGGACCTGGACACACCCCCCCCCAAGAGCCGTTGCTGAAATGGGGCCGAAAAATGGCTTTTCCTGCCTCCCCCCCTGCTGGCGGCACAGCCGGGCAGCGATGCTCTGGGTGCCACGTGCTGGAAAATTTGTGCCGAGGAAGCAGCACTTGCTGGGGCCAGGGCTATTCCTGGCTCCCAGCTGGTGTTTGGCTAAAGCGGGCTCTTGTTTTCGGCTGGGCTGTAATTTTAGCAAAGGCTGTTCCCGAGCAGCAGGGCTGCGGTCAGCACAGCTGCCTGGGGAGAGCACCAGCTCAGCTGGGGGGCCAGTGATGCACGTCGGCACCCCTCTGCCCATGGCTGGCCCGGAGTGCCTGGCCAAAAGTGCCCAAAACATGGCAGAAATGCTTAAACCTGATGTTCTTCCCTTGCCATGGCTGCAGAGGAAGGGGAAAGGGCTGGGGCTCTGCTGTGGCTGTGGCTGGTGGCATTTGCTCAGGGTGGGCAGGCTGCCAGTGAGGGTGGCACTGGCTGGGGTGCAGGATTCAGCCCTGGGGTGCACCCCGCATTCCCATCCAGTCCCCACGATGCTGACTGCAAAAGCCGTGGCACTGGCACTGCTCACCCTGGCAGGCCATGGAGGGGGAGAAAACCAAATTTGGCTTAAAGTCCTCCCTAACTGGTTGAGTCAAACCCTTCTGTTCCCTCCTGAGGGCCCGGCAAGGACCGCGGCAGCTGCCTCCATCACACCCATCAGCCACCACTGCCACCGCCTTGCTGTCACCCTGCCACCAACATTCCCTATCTAGACATTTCTTAACATTAAGCTAAAAAACCCTATCTTGGGAGTCCTAACAAGGGCTGAAACTTAATGACCATATTTCTCCAGATGGGCAGTACCAGCCCTGTGATAAAACCTCTCCATCAGCACACCTGCCTGGGGAGACATGGCTGTTTACGCCAAGTATGAGCAGAAAACAAGGCTTTGCTTGGTCCCCAGACCAGGGCTGAAGCTCTGCTGGGAGGTTCATTTTATTATCACGCTAAACTTGAGATGATAAATATTTTGAAGCAGCTGAAAGGTGTTTATTTTTGAGTTGGTTCAGCTTGTTTACGACCTGTTTACAAGCCTGAACGTTTATCTTTGGGGCTGTTTACCTCTCCCCAGCCTGTGGCTAGGGTTTAATACACATATAAATAAAACTCCAGTGAGGGGTCCGGCCGCCCCTCCTGGTGCCTTCCTGCTGGCTGCCAGCTGCATGCTGTGGCGGTTGCTGTTTTGACAGAGCTATGCAAATGCTCTCCTCTTCGCAAGTGGGCTTGATTGCTCAGGTTGTGTTTTCGACCATGCCAGCCTCAAATATTTATTTATTTTGTTTAATTCCCTTTCAATTGCAAGACAATAAACCTCTGCTTTGGGCTCTATGGCTGTCCCCAGCTGGGGCTTTGACCAGGGGTTGCCTGGGGGGTGTTTCATAGTAGTTTATAATTCATAACCTGTATTTTATAATTTATAACCCACATTTTATTCCTTCATAACCAATACTTTATTTCCCAGATTCGGGAAAATCTGCCCCACATTGTGGGAGTCTGGAGGCTGCCCCATGCATCTCATGGCAGGTCAGACTGATTGACAAGACCAGCTAAGGGGCTGCCTGGCAGGATTATTTCAATTCAGTTAATGAGAGAGGATTTGGAGTGACCCAGCAGTGGGGTGGCAGCAGGACACCCTGGGCTGGTCCCCCTGTGTCAGTGGCACAGGGGGACAAGGCCACGAGCTGAGCAGTATCAGGGTCAGTCCTGACCCCATGTGTGTGGAGTCAGCAGTGCCCAGCCCGGGGGCCTGGATGCACTGGGATCACGGGGTGGGGGGTGTGTGTGCATGAGTGTGTGTGTGGGCGGTTTGTGCATACATGTGCAACTGTGTGCATGCAAGTGTATGTGTGTGTGTGCGCACGCACGTTTGCAAGTGTGTGCATACATGTGCACATGCAGCAGCTGAGACCCCCCACACACTGTGGCAGGGACCACTCTGCCGGACGAGACCCTGCTGGGGAAGGCCCTGCCAGGAGGCAGGAAGGGTGACCCTGGGCTGGGGACATGCACCCTGGCATGGGCACGCAGCCCCGCCAGCCTCAACACCACCCCCCGGTGGGTCCCTGGTCCCCCACCACCACCCACCCTGCCTGCCAATTTTGGGCAGCTTCAGGCTGTCCCAAAACCTGTCCCCCCGCTGCGGTGGCTGACAGCCCCACGAGGTGACAGCATGGTGAGGCAAGGGCAAAGCTCGCCACAGCAAAGAGCTGGCAACTATCTCGGGGCTGAGCCGACTCGGGGCTTGGCTGCGTGGCACCCGCTTGCCTTCACACATCAGCACCCACTGGAGACGGTTTCACTTCCTTTTTTTGGCCCCCCCTTCGAGTTTCTGATTGGAGATTGTGGCGGGCGAGGAGTAAATTTAGCTCGGGGATGCCCCGCAGCCACACAGCTGCGCACGGTGCCGGCTGGGAGGGCTGGGGGGGCCGGGGCTGGCGTGGCACAGCCTGGGCTCTGCACAGCCTTACTCCAAACCCTTTGGAGAAGGCGGCTAAGTGAGGGGGGGGATGTCGGGATGGGGTGCAGGAGCGACCAGCTGCACCTCCAGGTGCTTGGGGACTGCACCCCCCCGGCTCAGGCAGGGCAGATGCATGTCAGGTATCGCCTGAGCTTGGCACGGCCACAGAACCAAAGTGGGGGGACTTGTGCCATCCTCCCATGGCTGCCCCAGTGGGATCTGGCTCTGCCCCGCTCCCCCCAGCCTGGGCTGGGGCTATTCTCAGCCCCAGCTCTTGCTTTCGAGTTTCAGCCCTGCTGCCTCCAGGAAAGGCAGCTATTTGGGTGGCTGCAGCTGCTGTGGGGAGGGCAGGCGGGACCCCGCTGGTCCCTCCGGCTGTGCCACGTCACTCATGTCTCTCCAGATGAGGTGTTTCATCAGCCCCAGGTGCACTCACTCTGCTCCCGCCACGTCCCCACAAAGGGAGACCCCAAATCGTCCTGACATGAGGTGCTGGGGCTCGCCGTGGCGTGGGGAAATCACCGAGTGATGTGCAATAAAAAAAAAAAAGCCTGGGCTGGTTTTGGGGGGACAAACCTGGCTGGAGGTGGCCCCCACAGAGGGGTTCTGGTACGGCCACCCCCAAGTGCAAAGCCATGGGTGCGGGAGCTGCCCTCACCCCAGGGCAGGGCTTAGAGACCAGAGCACAGCTTTGCCCTCTGGGGCTGTGGGGGCAAGGGTTACAAGAGCTCCTGTGGCCCCACACCCCTCTGCCTCCATCCCCGCATCCCTCCCTCCGGTCTCAGCCATGGGGCACCTCCAAGCCCAAAGCATCTAAACCACCTGGGTTTATTAACCCCAGCCCCGAAGGCCCTGCTAAGCCCTCGCCTGCAAGCCTCAGCCTGGGAGCGCAGCTCCTGCCAAGCCCTGACCCCGCCGTGGGACCCGCTGCCTCTTTCTGCAGCTAATTAAAGCCTTCCTGAAGCACCTCATTTACTAAATTAGATCCCCTTGATTTAAAATTAATAGTGAGCTGGGAAAACAACAAAATAAATTACTGTTTAAAATTGCAGCACCGGAGATGGCAGAGCGAGAGCGAGAGCTGCAGCTGGGGAGAGGCGTGGGTTTCAGTTTCACTCAGCACATTTGCTCACCAGAAAACCCCACCAAGGGTGGCTGGAGAGCGGGACATGCCTTTTCTTCCCAGGCACGGCTTCCCTCCCCACTGGGGGCTGGATCAGGCCCCACATCCCAGTGTGATTCCCAGCAGCGGCTCTCTAGCCCTGTTGAAGGGCTCATTACGGGTAAAAAGGTGGCTGAAAATTCGCTATGCTGTGTGCAGCGGGGGAGTATGGGGCCCCTGGGGACGGCCAGGACCACTGATCTATAATTCAGCAGGCTTTTCCTTGCCAGTTGTTTCTTACAGAAAGGATTTAGCAAAATCTTTTGATCAATAATTAGTGAGGTTTCCTGCCCCCGGAGTTGGAGACGCGCCTGTGCTCTGCTCGCCCAGACTGGAGCTGAAGCAAGACCCCGGCTTGTGGCCCAGCAGGACCTGCCCCAGACTGAGTCTGTGAAAATCTTGGTCCAGCAGCATGTAACCAAGGGACAGGCTTTACCCATGAGACATCGAGATAGATTACAAGCCCCATGAAAGTGTTGCCCTGCCACCCCCCTCCCCACCAGCCACCCCCCCAAAATGTGGCATTTAGCAGGGTAAAACCTGGCAGCATGCCTGGGACCGGGGCTCCTGTGTTACCCCATCATTCACTCCAGCCTCAACCACTACTTAAGGGCATGATTTGCCAACTGCTGGAATCAATAATTACCAAGGCTTCAGCTTTCTCAGCAGAAAAAAAAGCGAGCATCCTTCCTGGCAGCAGGTCTCAGTTCTTGGGGCACTTTTGGCTGGCAGAAACCCAGGCAGCAGCTCTACCTGGTGAAAGCCGCAGCAGCACCACGAGGCCAGGGATGAGGATGCCGTGGGCAGGGGTTTGCTGGGCAATAACCTCACTTGCCCATGGAAAAGGGCTCAGCGCCGGGGCGGAGGAGCTGGTGCCCCGTCTCTGAGTCCGTGTCCCCCAGCAGCAAGCCAGGCTGGGCACGTGCGGCTGCGCTGCAGGGACCTGTGCCTCCCGGACCCCCTACCGCAGGCGCCGCAGCCAGGCAGCCCCCAGGACCAACTCTGCCGGCTCTCTGCCACTGCTGGCTCTCTCTGCCCAGGAAACTGTGTCTTGAAGGAGCTCATCTTGAAACACATCAGGACAGATGCCTCCATCGCCCTTCCTTCCTTCCCCCGCTGCTATGCAGGCTGAGCATTCATCCTGCTGCTGGCTCCTTCCCTGGGGCCAGCGGCAGCCCAGGGGGGCTGTGATCCAGCCTGGGCATGGGTTTGCTCCGTGGGGATGGGGTTTCTTGGGAAAACCCCAAGCCTGCCACCCCACACATGGGGTGGGACACTGGGACTGCCTCCATCGGCCCAGTCCCCCATGCAGGGTGATGGGAAGGGGGTTTGCCCCATGCACGGGGCTGTGCCATGGCAGGGTGTCCCTTGCCCGGCTGGGGACCAGGATAAAGCCAGAATAAAGCCAATAAGGTTGGTTTGGAGCACGAGGTGCCTCCTGGCACCTCTGGTGGGGTCCAGGCCCTGCTGCCAGCTCCCTGCCAAAAAGCAGGAGGGAAAGAGGGCCGGGGCAGGCCAGGGCTCACGGCTCCCCCGCCCCTCCTGTCTGTGCCCTGCCAGAAATGCACAGTGCCCATGGATCCCACATGGCTGACACGCATCCCTGCAGGGCTGGCACACATCCCCGCAGGGCTGGCACACATGCCTGGAGCTGCTTGGCATGCCTGGGGAAGACTCAAGCTGTCCTCCAGTGAGGACAAAATGCCTGGTACAACCGGGGAAACCCCAGCAGCCCCAGAACGGGGCACCCTGGGGCAGCACCCAGGCGCAGTGAGGTGTGAGGCTTTGCTGAGGGTCAGAGTGGGCCTGTGCTGTGGGGGCAGAGCCCCTGCCTGCACCAGCTGGCATGACCCCCTTCAGTGGCACACACGGAAGGAGACAGGCTGGCAGAGGCCTGGGGCACTCAGCCCCAGGGGCTGCAGGGTCACCAGGCAATGAGAGAGAAACGGCAGCTGCGAACAGCCCTGCTGCTTGGCAAAAGCTGATTTTAGTGCACATGGAGATAACGCTGGCACGGGAATGGGGTGGGGGGGTGCAGGAGACGTGGCCATCCATGCAGAGCCAGCATGAGTTCAGTGGTTGTGTTTGTTTGGGTGACCCCTGGGTGCAGGGGACACATAGGCAGGGCGGGGGGGGAGCGGTTTGGGCATGGGGACATGGGGACAGCATGGAGTGGGGAGCTGCTGTCTCCAGCAGCAATGGGGAAGAATGGGGACAGGGACAGGGATGCTGCTCCATCTGAGAGCCTTGGGCTGGTGCTGCAGATGTGACCATGGACCTGGAGCTGGCTGGAGAGCTGCACACCCTGCAGAAATACCTGCTGGGAAAAGCACCTTATCTGAGTAATTAGCAGCATCTTCCCATCAGAATAAAATCTTCTGAAAAGCTAAAACGCCATGTTGCTGTCTGTGGGAGGTCCCCAGCAGCACTGGGGGACACAGGGCTCCTTTCGCCGGCAGCAGGACCACTGCTATGTCCAGGCCACC
Source organism: Fregata magnificens (assembly GCA_013389945.1). Lineage (NCBI taxonomy): Eukaryota > Metazoa > Chordata > Aves > Suliformes > Fregatidae > Fregata > Fregata magnificens. Next base: position 18,996 of record WAAD01024208.1, on the reverse strand, counting down.
ACTGCCCACCCTGGCATGTCCATGTGAGCAGGAGATGGATGAATGAAACTTAATTCCACTCAAAGTTTCTCTTTGGTATTTGCTTTCCTGGCAAGTTTGGGGTCGCTGCCTCAGTGCTCATTTCCTGGGAGGCTCCGCTCCCTTTGACATTTTGCCAGACAAGGAACAATGCAGAGAGCCGAAACTGCTCCCTCAGATCTTGTCTTCTAGAGTTTGAGTTTGGCAGAAGATTTTTGCTTTTGTTTTGGCTTCATTTCCTGAGAAATACTCAAGTGGTTGCTGAATGGCTGGGTTCCGTCAGAGCTTTCCGGGATGGATGGAGGCATTGGGGTGGGTAGGATGGATGGAGGCGCTCAGGTGGGTAGGATGGATGGAGCTGTTGGGGTGGGTAGGATGGATGGAGACATTGAGGTGGACAGGACAGAGGTGCTGGGGTGGATAGAACACATGGCCACAGCAGGGAGGGCACATGGCCGGCAGCGCGGCACAGAGCGGTGCTTTCTCCTTGCCGGCTGCTGGGGGCATTGCCCCAAGCAAGGCCAATGTGTGCAGTGCCCATCCCATGGCAAAGGTGTTGGCTGGCCCCCGGCAGCCTTCCCAGGGCAGTCAATTGCCAGTGGGAGGCAGGGAGGAGCCATCGTGGTGGTAGGGGTCCAGGTCCCTGGGATGGGCACAGGGGCTGCCCCAAGTGGGGCTGACCTCTGTGCCTCACTGGGGGTCACTCCCATGGCCGGGGTCCCAGGGGTCTGGTCATCCCTCCTGTGCCCTGAGAGATGTCTGCAGAAGGCACCTGCTGGGACACATGGCAACCCAGAGCCTGGTGGGGCTGGGCACCCAGGTAGCACCGACACAGCCCAGGGAGGGGGATGCGCTGGGGCTGTCTCTTTATCAGAAAGCCAACCGTATCCTGGGCTGTGTCACAAGCACCGTGCCCAGCAGATCGAGGGAGGTGATTCTGCCCCTCTGCTCTTGTGATACCCGCCCTGCAGTACTGCGTCCAGCTCTGGGGTCCTCAGCACAGGAAAAACACAGACCTGTTGGAGCGGGTCCAGAGGAGGGCCACGAAAATGATCAGAGGATGGAACACGTCTACCATGGAGAAAGGATGAGAGAGTTGGGGTTGTTCAGCCTGTAGAAGAGAAGGCTCTGGGGAGACCTTATTGCAGCCATTCAATACTTAAACGGGACTTATAAGAAAGATGGGGACAGGCTTTTTAGTAGGGCCTGTAGCGATAGGACAAGGGGTAATGGTTTTAAATTAGAAGAGGGTGGATTCAGACTAGATGTAAAGAAGAAATTTTTTATGATGAGGATGGTGAAAGACTGGAACAGGTTGCCCAGAGAGGTGGTAGATGCCCCATCCCTGGAAACATTCAAGGTCAGGGTGGACGGGGCTCTGAGCAACCTGATCTGGTTGAAGATGTGCCTGCTCATTGCAGGGGGGGCTTGGACTAGATGACCTTTAAACATCCCTTCCAACCCAAACCATTCTGTGATTCTATGATTCTGTGTCCCCAGAAGGTGCCTGCAGGGACATGTGGCAACCCAAAGCCTGGTGGGGCCGGGCATCCCACTGGCACTGACACAGCCCGGGGAGGTGGATGTGGTGGGGCCATGCCCCCTTTACCAAGAGGCTGGGAAGGGGACATCTCCCCCAGAAGTGTACACAGTGTGTCTGGGTGCTCCCACCCCCCGTCCTCAGGGTGGCTCCTGGCAGCTCTGATGGGGTGCCTGCAGCTGAGCACTGGTGCTCCCGGCACAGCTGTGGCTGTGAGTCGCTCTATGTGCAGGGCCACAGGGGAACTTCCCTGGGGCTGTGCTGGGGACAGGGCATGTGGCACACAGGGGCCCAGGCTGCCATGGCACAGGGTGCAAGGGACAGACTGGTGCATGTGCATGCCCCAGAGGCTACAATGACACCCCCACCCTGGGGGACACAGGGGTGACCACGGAAATGGGGACAGAGCCAAGGGATGGCCAGTAAAGGGACACGGCTGGCCATGGCCCTACCACAAACCACGTGTCCCTGCAAGGGACCTGGTGCCCAGAGGCCAGTGGGCGAGGGACAAGGCCAGCACAGCCAGTGCCATGTGCTCACCACTGGCACGGGAACTTAGGCCAGGCTGATGTTCCAAGCTGCTCATCCCCTGATCTTGGCAGTGCCAGGGGGGTTCAGCGGGGTCTCCAGGCGTGAGCAAGAGCTGCAGGGGGCCCTGGGCACCCCCAGCAATACGTGCACACACGTGTGTGTGCGTGCATGTGTGTGCACGCACGTGTGTTCCCTTCCCACCCTCCTCCATACTGGTGCCAGTGGGGCGATGCTGGCCGGCGCAAGGGCAGTGGGCACACTGGAAGGACACAGAGACAGGGATGCTGAGCCAGCGCTAGTTCAGTGTCAGTGTTTATTCGTGTGACACTCAGGGCAGGGGGACAGGAGCAGGGGACAGGGGGATGTNCGCTGCTCCCAGCAGCGGGGAAGAGGGAGGGGGGTGGCGAGGGGCTGCCGGGCAGGGGGAGGTCCCGGCAGGGTTAGGGGCACTGGGATCTCTTCAGGCTCTTCTCCACGTTGCCGGCCTCGTGCGTGACCTTGCAGGCGTAGGTCTCGTGGCTCTTCCATTGGGAGGCACTCAGTGTCAGGTAGCTGCTGGCCATGTACTGGTTGTTGGTCTGCCGCTGGGGCTGGCTGGTCTCGATGCCACTGGTGAGGGGAGAGCCATCAGCTGTCCAGGCCACCTGCACGGCTCCGGGGTAGAAGTCTCCCAGCAGACACACCAGGGTGGCTTTGCCCTGTGTCGAGAGCTCCTCGGAGGATGGCGGGAAGACGTGGACGGTGGGGGAGACCTTGGGCTGGCCTGCGAGGGGGAGAGAGCGGCACGGGGTCAGGGGGGACCCTGTGTCCCACCAGAGCCCCCTGCCTGCCTGCCCTGCCTGCCCTGCCTGCACCAGCTGGCACAGCCCAGAACCTCCCCACTCCCCCCACAGCTAAGAGTTTATAACTCTAATGTATTTAGATTTGGGATACATATATACACATATTTTTTTATATATATATATATAAATGTGTATATATATGTGTGTGTGAAATACACATACACATATACATACATCCCATATATACTTGTATATAATATATACACAGTATGTATATATATGTGCATATACACATTATGTTTTATAGATATCTATATATACAGCTAATATACATCATATAATGTATATTATATATAACATACAGAAAATATACGGTTTACTACATATATATGTAGTATATATTGTTATATAAATATATGTATAATTATGTATAATTTATATATTATACATATTTATGTATTTTTATATTTTTCATATATAAAAATATGTTTTAGATATATTCATGTATATATAATATATATAAACCAAAAACTCTGGTTAGTTGCCGTAAACCCATTTCTTTCCTTTTGCAAAGCAATTTTTTTAAAAATCAAAATTTCAAAGACAAACCATCCTGTTTTCTGCCCAGTTCTGCTTTCAGACTCTTTCAGACTTGTCTCAGAAAATGTACAGCTAAGAATCACCCGAAGGAAGACAGAGAAAAGATATTTGGTCTTTACGAGGTGGTTCTGCTGCCTCCTCAAATATACAATGTCTCTGTCCCTATCTCTATTTGAAAACCAGGAGGACTCCACCATTAAAAACTTTCTGCTGAAGAAATTGGCAAACTACATTTTTCTCGATCTTACACCCCTAGTAATTTGGTTCAGATTGGCATTTTTGGCAAAACTCTTTTAAAAATTACACACAAAGACAGACAAATGGTGTTCCCGGCAGCATTTTCAACACAATAATCTCCATTCTTGACACGGCTTACCTGGACAATGGGCTCTTTAAGATACCCCTGAAAACTTTTGGTTAAGGTCCCAGGGATGTGCCATTTTAACACAAAGTTGGATGCAACCCTAGCCCGCTCACGGCTGAGGACGGGCTGCCATTTTGCAGCACCCACACCCTCGGCCACGGGACCCCACAGAGAAGCCCCTGCTCCTCACTCAGGGCAACAGACTTAGACCTCAGGACTAAGAGTTCAGGACTTAGACCTTAGACTAACAACTAATTTCTTTAACAAAGACAAAAATTGACTTTCTTAGAGACCTAAACCTGAGTTTCTGAAATAGGGTCCCTGAGACCTCAGACACATTTCCTGGCCAAATTTTAAGATCTTTCAACTGAGAAAATACCACTCCCAATCCTCCGTGGCATGCACCAGAGCCCTCCAAGTCCGCAGGGACAAGACACAGCCCACAACACCGCGCTTAGTGCCCAGCCCTGAACCAGCGCCAGACCCCAGCCCAGCGCCAAGTCCGAGAAAAAAACCCCAAATCCCCGAAAATCGACAAAATGTCACAATTTCATGGTGGGGAAGGAAAGACCGAGAAGTCGGCGACTCACCTAGGACGGTCAACATGGTCCCAGCCCCGAATACACCACACAGTGATACAGGGCTGTGCAAAAACCTCCTGCCCCATGGCAGGTGTAGTCCTGGGCCCCATGGATGTGGCAGGATGGAGGTGATGGGATGGAGATGCCTTGAAGGACGCAGCAGGGTGGCAGTGATGGGATGGGGATGCCCCAATGGACAGAGCGGGATGAAGGTGGTGGGGTGGAGGTGTCCTGATGGACACAGCAGGCTGGATGCACGGTGCTGGACATGCCCTGGTGGATGTGGCAGGGCAGGAGCAGCAAGACAGCCATATGGGGATGACTGCATGTCGTTGCTGGAGGGGCCATGGGAAAATGGGTGGCCTTGGCCCCACCATCCTGCGTGGACCGTGTTAGCCAGGCTCTCCAGCGCCATGACTGCATCACTGGCTACCCAGGACCGCATGCCTTGTGCTCGTTACAAGCCCATGTCCCTGCCTGTGGTGTGGGGACGTTAATCCCAGGTGAGGAAGGGGTGGTGGTGGCTTTGGGTACCCCTAAGGCGCAATAGGCAGCACCTCGCCTCAACCTGCGCTGCTGTCATGCAGGTGGCTGTGGGCTGCCCTGGGGGGCACCGACCACTGTCCTGCCACCCCTCGGGCCACACTGTGGCTGCGGCTGGGGCGAATGGGGACCACCAGCCATCAGGCAGTCTGTGTGCGGGTAAACCTCATGAATAAACTATCCATTCGTCCTTCCCACTGCCCAGAAACACCAGCACTGGTGTAGGTGCTGTGGTTTCACAGGGGACCCCACCTCCCGGCGCACGTGCCACCCTGCAGCCTGGCTCTGCTCTCTGGGACAAAGCCAGACCCTGCCACAGCCCTCATCCTTACCTGGGCAGGATTTTTGGTGTCTGGCAGGCAGGTGAGCATCTTTGCAGCAGCTGTGTCAGGGTGCCCTGTGCTGGGGCAGCCCGTGGCAGGGGAGCGGTGCAGCCCTGGCTGCCGTCATGCTGCGCCCACCGCTGTGCACAGCTCTGCACTCGGGGCTGAGTGCAGGGCGCTGGACCATCCCACTGAGGGTAAATAAGCACTTCCTTCTGTCACGCCCGGCATCTTGGCACTGGCAAAGTCAGTGGTGCGGGGTTGGCTCCAGTGCGGGGGAGGTCAGAGCCCCCCTGAGCCAACAAAGCCTGCCAGCCATGACGGAGGATCACTTCCCGGGACGCTTGCTGAAGGTGCCTATTGCTGCATCAGTGGGTGATGACCGAAGGCTGAATTCACAGGGGTTTTTATTTCTGCCCTAACAGAACTCAGCACAGGTCTCAGTGCTTAATGCCCTGCTTGGGTTGGGGGGCCTGGTCCATAGGCAGAGGGGAGGGCTAGGGTCATCGGCCAGCACTGGGCGCTCCAGCGGAGGAGCCCTGGCCGGCTGCTTTCTCCAACCTAATTTATCTCCCACCTTTGCTGCGGGAGACCAAGCCAGTGCCCATGGACCAAACTCAGGGCTGGTGCAGCCCCAGCACCTGAGATGGCTTCTGCTCCACTCCCCAGGTGCAACAAAATTTGGGGCAGGAGCCTGGGGAGGGAAGGCAGCAGCCGGCTGCGGACATCCAAGGACCAGCTGCAGACCATCGCAGGGGAAAATGCACCAACCCAGCGAGCTCAAGATGGAGGAGCAAGCAGTTAAGCTCTCAGCTGATCAGGGCCATGTTTTGTTGCAGGGTCATGATCATATTTGACCAAGGAGGAAGAACTGGGAGATGTGGATGCAGGCTGTGCTGGTTTTGGCTGGGATAGAGTTAATTTTCTTCATAGTAGCTAGTATGGGGCTATGTTTTGGATTTGTGCTAAAAACAGTGTTGATAATGCAGAGATGTTTTAGTTGTTGCTAAGTAGTGCTTACACTAGTGAAGGACTTTTTCAGCTTCCCATGCTCTGCCAGGTGCACAAGGAGCTGGGAGGGGACACAGCCGGGACAGCTGACCCCAACTGACCCAAGGGATATCCCACACCATATGATGTCATGCTCAGCATATAAAGCTGGAGGAAGAAGAAGGAAGGGCAGGATGTTTGGAGTGACAGCATTTGTCTTCCCAAGTCACTGTTATGTGTGATAGAGCCCTACTTTCCTGGAGATGGTGGCACACCTGCCTGCCGGTGAGAAGGAGTGAATGAATTTCTTGTTTTGCTTTGCTTGTGCATGCAGCTTTTGCTTTGCCTATTAAACTGTCTCTATCTCAACCCACAAGTTTTCTCACTTTTACCCTTCTGATTCTCTCCCCCATCCCAGCTGGGGGGAGTGAGCGAGCAGCTGTGTGGTGCTTAGTTGCTGGCTGGGGTTAAACCATGACACAGGGCCAGCGCTAGCTCAGGATTTATTTGGATGATGCCCAGGATGAGGGGACGGGGCAGCGGAGATGGGAGGGATTCAGGCAGGGAGAAGGAGGGGCCTTCAGAGATGGCAGAGGCTTGCACAGGAGGGGACAGCGATGGGGCAGGTGGTGAAGCACTGTGCCGGGGGATGTGATGTTCCAGGGCCGGGGTTGTCCATTCCCCAGTGGGATTAGGAGCACCCAGATCTATTCAAGACCTTCTCGATGGTGCCAGTCTCCTGGGTGACCTTGCAGGCGTAGGTCTCGTGGCTCTTCCATTGGGAGGCACTCAGTGTCAGGTAGCTGCTGGCCATGTACTGGTTGTTGGTCTGCCGCTGGGGCTGGCTGGTCTCGATGCCACTGGTGAGGGGAGAGCCATCAGCTGTCCAGGCCACCTGCACGGCTCCGGGGTAGAAGTCTCCCAGCAGACACACCAGGGTGGCTTTGCCCTGTGTCGAGGGCTCCTCGGAGGATGGCGGGAAGACGTGGACGGTGGGGGAGACCTTGGGCTGGCCTGCGAGGGGGAGAGAGCGGCATGGGGAGGCGGATGTGGAAGAAGGAAGGTCTTTAAAGTGTGGACACGGCTGTACCTGTGGGGTTTGGTCCTGGCTGGAGTCTTTCAGTGCAGGTCCCACCACCAGCAAAGGAGCTAATAGCTCAAGGTGTCTGCGGTCAGCTTATTTTTTTAATATTCTGCCTAGCAATCTAAAAAGGCTGCCCTGGAGGTAGGAGGCCCCAGCTCTCTGGAGAACATGCAGTGCGCGTGTCTGCAGGATTCCCCATCACCAGCATCCCACGCCTCGGCCCTGTGCCGCGCGTGTGTGCAGCTGTAACCAAGACTCAGCTACGCTGCTTTTTGGAGGCTGAAGACGCAGCCATCCTCCTGAGTGCCATTGAGACATGAAGAGGCAACCTTGTCCTCAGCCAGCAAGCCCAACCCATCTGCTCAGACTTGAAGCCCTTCCATTTCAGCCCCCTATATATTTCCTCATCGTACCACAGAGCACACCTGGGAGCTTCTCCTTAGGAAAAAGAGAAATGTTAAGAAATTTCTGTTTCATAAACTCCAGTATAATCTGGCTATCTGGCAAATATATAGATATATTTTTACCCAGTAACTCCTGCACTCAGACAAGTTGAACAAGACCCACAGGTTCAGTAGAGGGTCTGCAGATATGAAAGGACCAAAAATATTTTGCAAGCACCAAAGCCCAATTAGCCTGTAAAACCTTGTTTCCTCCTGTCAAGGAATGGCGCATGAATACATTTCAGTGCGGTTAGACAGATGGAGGACATGCTACTATAACCAAATGAAGAAGCTGAAGAAAGAAAAAGAATCCTACCTCAAACATCAGGAAGAGCCCATACAGCCCCTGGCACCGGGAAGACCCTGTGTGAGCATCAGAGCAACTTACTGACGACGGTCAGCTGGGTCCCACTGCCAAAGAAATAAACGCAGTGACACATTGCTGCGCAGAAGGAGGCCAAGCAGCTGCTTATGCCCAGCCAGTGGCCTTGGAGCCCCGTGAGCATGGCAGGGAGGCAGCTGGGCTCCCAGCCACTAACGCAGCTTGCACGGTGCCGCTTGCTGGGGATGATGGAGTAGGGGTAGTATTTGTGCATCCTTCCCCCTACCCATCTCTCCCAAGGGATATCCAGCAGCTGTGCCACCGTTGGCCAAGGTCTTGTCTGAAATCACATGTCAATCCCCCTCCAAACACCCCCCGTATAAAATGCTCACTGGCTCACAAGTTTTAGTGAAGGTCCCTTAACCCAGTGTGGGCCAGTCTGCCTTTGGTGGCCTTACGGCCAGTTCCACCCTGTCTCTGGGGAGGGGGTGGCAGCTTGCCAGGTCCAGCTTCACCCCATTTGAGCACCGCAGCACTCCTCCGCAGCACTGCTCCCCTGGCTGGGCCACGCGGAGGTGCCAGAGATGCACTGAGCACCGGCAGCCCTGTGTGGGTGGCATGGCCTGGGCTATGGGCAAGCCAGGGGCCAGGGTTGTGCGAGGAGCATGAAGTAAAGGGCGAGTGAGAGCAGCAGGTCCCAGTGCATGCATGTGCCAAGGGGGAACATGTATCACTACCAGGGTGAGCGCAGTGGAGGGCAGGCAGCCTGTGTGCTGCCGGTCCTGCCCTGGGCATCCTCCTGCCTTCCGGAGCTGAGCTGGACAGCGCCAGAGCAGCCTTCAGCACCAAGTGGAGCACTTAAACCCATCTCACGCGGTTCTGCCAAGGTGGTGGCTGCTTCCCAAGGCATCAGGGGTGGAGGATGGTGCTGCTCCACCAGCTAAGCCAGCTCCGGAGCAGCAGGGAGGAGCAGCACAGACAGAAGGGCATGGCAGACGTATTTTCCTTGCACAGGAGACAGAGAGACCTGCAGGTTTGCTCCAAGCACCCTGCCAGCAGTACCCCCTACCCACCCGGGAACTCACCTTTCCGCAGAGCCGCCCCTGCCCATGCTGCATCCCCCAGATTGCTGCTCCTAGTAGTACCCTATTAGCCCCTGCCTTCACAGCCCCTTGGAGTAGCAGCCCTTGGGTGAGGGCTCCTGGGAGCATCTGCAAGGGCCAGGGCACGCAAAGGGGTTTGGAGAGGAGGCATCAGAGGCTGTTGGTAAAGAGGAAGAGCTGGGACTAGCAGAGAAAAGCATGCAAGGGATGTGGATGCCTACATACAGCTGCAATTGTCAAGGCAGGGGTGAACCAGGACCGGTTTCAGCTAAGACCGATTAACTTCAAATTCCCCAGGGAAGGCTTGGCTGCTACTTTGTAAAGTGTTTTCCTAGCGTGGTGCCAATCTCACAGGGCACGGGGTGTTTGGCTTGGAGCAAACAAGCTCTTGGAGTGCTGAATTTCAACAGCACCAACTAAAATTGAACTCGAAAATATTCAAATGCTGTGGTTTGTGCAAGTGGTTATAGAAAGAGGCAGAGTCAGTGAACCTCCTGAGTCACTAGAAAATAAATGATGCTTCAGAGGTTTTGTGGTTTGAGACCTTTTCTGTTTCAGAGGTTTGGTTTGCCGCTGGGTGGGCTTATGCATTGGTGCAAAGGCTGAAACTAGCCAAAAAAATCACTGAAATTGTCTATGCAAAGCATTTAGCTGAAGCCAATGCCATGTATTGTGGATGATCTGTTTCTGAGCATTTCTCAGACTACGATGGGGTTTCAGTTCCATTTTAGGGGAGGACAATAACGGGTGACAACGTTCAGCTCGAAAGTCCATCTCTTCTCCTTGGAGGGAGGCATGGACTAGGACTGATGCTGTGCTGAATGTACCAGGGGTATTGGCTCTTCAGCACCTGCCTGGCACGTGGCCTCAGCAGGAGCGGCGGCAGGTGAGGGTGTGCTGGTCCCAGGGGGGGCACTGGGGAAGCTACGCACAACTGCTGTGTTCCAGCTGCCAGGGCTGAGCAGCGGAGGCCATGCCAGGCACTCTCTGCTGCTGCCACATGGCTCACCCAATCATGCCTGGAAGCAAACAGGAAGGGAAAGGGTAGGATGTGCCGAGCAGCCTTGAAGCATAAACCATCCTGAAACTGCTCTGGCATGGCTTGTGCAAACATCTAGCCCCAGAAATCGCTTCCTTTATGGGCTAAAATCAGCACTGGCTGGGGGGAGCAGGTGACCAGTGCCCAGGGGCTCGTCGAGCCGCTGGGCTGGGAGGAGGGCAGGGAGGCACCTGGCAGGGCCCTGCGTGCCAGCCAGGGAGTGCAGGGGACCTTGGACCTGCAGCGCAGGGCAGGGACAGGGCTGCTGGGGGTCATCCCTTCCCCAAATGACAGGGGACGGGCACAGACCTGGGGCTTTAAGGGCTGACTGAGCTGGGAGACCATGCACAGCCACCTACAGTGCAGGGCAGCAAGGGCAGGGCCATGGCAGGGACCTGCCCGACCATCAGACAGGGACAGCAGAGACTCCTAACTGGCCCCTGCGATGGTGGGAGCTTTTTGTATCACTTCCCCATTGCTCTGTGTCACCGGGGCAGCATTGCTGCTGCTGTCGTAGCTACCACAGTAATAGACAGCCTCATCCTCGGCTTGGACCCCACTGATGGTTAACGTGCCTGTGGAGCCGGACGTGGATCCGGAGAATCGCGAAGGGATGCCCGAGGGTCTGTTGGTGTTAGCGTAGATCACAGTGACTGGGGCAGTGCCAGGTACCTTCTGCTGGAACCAGCCATAACTGTAGCTGCTCCCAGAGCAGGTGATCTGGACGGTTTGTCCCGGGTTCGCTGACACGGAGGCTGGCTGAGTCAGCGCTGCCTGGACCACGGAACCTGGAGAGGGAGAAGAGAGAGGGGAGAAAACGGGTCAGCCAGTGCCGCACGAGCACAGCCCACCCCGGGCAGCAGGATGGGGCCCCTGTGCCCAAAGTCCCCAGCCGGGCGCAGCGAGTCTGGCCAGGGCACCTGAGCTGTGGACGAGCACCGCGAGGAGGAGAGGGACCCAGGCCATGGCCGCGATCCCACCAGCTCTGCGTCCCCACGCCGATGGGGCTGTGCCGTGGACCCCGACTCCCTTTTAAGCCCCTGCCCACCTGGGGCACAGCCCCTCCATGCAAATCTTACCCCGCGCTCGTGGCAGGATCCTGCCCGCGGCTCACTCCCCACCTCCCTCCCCGCTCCACGCCCAGCCCCACCACCCCAGATGCAGCGGGGCTTGTCCCCAGGCACAGGGCAGAGACAAGGAGACACGTCCCACCTCACAGCGCGAAAACCACCAGCACAGACCCTCATCCCCAGCAGGGCCAAAGTGGGCAGGAGAGCTGGGCTGCTGGGGGCAGGGGCGCACGTGGTGCTCACCACTCCCAGTGATAGGGACAGGATGATGCTAACCCCCAGCACCCCCCACCCCACTTTTGGCATTTTCTCCTCCTACGGGTGTCCCAGGCCCTACACAGACCTTGGCGGTTTCTGCCCTTCCTTGATGCACCTGGGGCCCTGCAGCACTGCCCTCACCCCTTCTCTTGGAACAGCCATGCAGCACCCTGCCCCTGGAGGGACAAACCGTGCCTGGCCGCACTGTGGCTGAGGGGCTGGCAGCCCTGTGGCAGAAAAGGCCCCGGGGGGCCGGGAGGACACCAAGTTGCACTGGAGCCAGCAAAGCACCCATGGGCTGCATTAGCAGGGGCGTTGCCAGCAGCAGAGGAGAGGATCCTTCCGCTCAGCTCAGCGCCCTGAGGCACAGCCCAGCACTGTGTCAGCTCTGGGTTCCCCAGCCAGGGATGGGGACAGATGGGAGTGAGGCCAGGGAAGGGCCCCGAGGATGATGAAGGGCTCAGAGCATCACTCATACAGACTGATACAGCTGGGATGGCTGAGCCCAAGGCAGGGAGCCTCAGGGGCATCTTATCAACATTATAAATGTCTCCTAGGGGCAGAAAAGAAGATGGAGCCAGGCTCCTCTCAGAGGTGTCCACTGACGGCACAAGAGGCAACAGGCACAGGATGAAACACAGGAAAATCTGCCTAAACATAGCAGACCATCCTTTTTTCTGCTGCAAGGACGGTCAAACAATGGAACAGGTTGCCCAGAGAGCTGTGAAGTCTCCATCCTTGGAGATATTCAAAACCCGCCTGGACAGGCTGTGGGCAACCTGCAGTAGCCAACCCAGCTTCGAGCAGGGGTTGGGACGAGGCAATCTCCAGAGGCACCTCCAGCCCCAGCGATTCTGGGGCTTGCCCCAGCACCTGTGGTACCCTCTTGCCTTGCTGCTTTTCTGCCCTGGCTCTTCCCCTGCCAGCCCAGGCCCATCCCTCAAGACCTTTGCTCTTCCCAGGTCTCCACTCCCCAACACAATGGGAGCCGCCCAGTCCTGGGGCTCCAGCAATGCCTCCCCACACGCTGATCAAGACCCTAACGGGCCGGTGCTGGGCAAATGCAGCCAGAGCCAGGGCAGCCCAGGGGCTCTGCTCACAGCCGTCGGGGCAGGCCTCAGCCAGCCCTGGTCTGACCCAGGGCACAGGGATTGCGGCCACCTTCAGCAGCCTCGTGTCCAGCCCAAGAGCTGCTGTGCCCGCAGGAAATGCGCCCACCCCCACGACCCCTCCCTATCCCTGATGCTGCCCTCCCCAGGGTGCCTGGGGCACAGAGAGCCTGACAGGCACAGGCAGGGCAGGGCTGCAGGGGGGCTGTCTCCCTGCGAGCAGCACGGAGGGGACCTGCTGGAGCAGAGCACATGCCCCAAGGCAGGAGCTGCCTCAAGGGCACATGTGCTGCTCCTCCACTGCATCCAAGCAGCAGCAGCAGGCGGCAGCACCCGAGGGGCCCTGGGGCAACAATGGGTTTGTGTCTCACTTCCCCAGTGCTGACAGTCACCGTGACCCTGATCAGCACTGGTGTCCCAGCCGGCACAGTAAGAGACAGCCTCTGCCTCAGCTTAGACGCCAGGGATGGGTAATGTGGCCATGGAGAATGGCATGTTCCCAAGTGCTGTACATTCCTTCCCCAAATTACAGAGGACGGGCACAGACCTGGGACACTATGGGACAGCTGAGCCGGGACACCATGCACAGCCACCTGCATTGCAGGGCAGCAAGGGCAGGGCCATGGCAGGGACCTGCCCCACCATCAGACAGGGACAGCAGAGACTCCAAACTGGCCCTTGCCATGGCGGGAGCTTTTTGTATCACTTCCCCATTGCTCTGTGTCACTGTGGGAACATAATTGCTGCTGCTGTCGTAGCCACCACAGTAATAGACAGCCTCGTCCTCGGCTTGGACCCCACTGATGGTTAATGTGCCCGTGGTGCCGGACGCAGAACCAGAGAATCGCGAAGGGATGCCCGAGGGTCTATTGTCATTCCAGTACATCACAGTGACAGGGGCACTGCCAGGTACCTTCTGCTGGTACCAGCCAGCATAAGCATAGCTGCTGTAAAGCCCGGAGCAGGTGATTTGGACGGTTTGTCCCGGGTTCGCCGACACCGAGGCTGGCTGAGTCAGCGCTGCCTGGACCAGGGAACCTGGAGAGGGAGAAGAGAGAGGGGAGAAGATGGGTGTCAGCCAGTGCCGCACGAGCACAGCCCGCCCCAGGCAGCGGGACAGAGAGGGGACCCCTGTGCCCAAAGTCCCCAGCCGGGCGCAGTGAGTCTGGCCAGGGCACCTGAGCTGTGGACGAGCACCGCGAGGAGGAGAGGGGCCCAGGCCATGGTGCAATCCCACCAGCTCCGTGTCCCCACGCCGATGGGGCTCTTTTGCGGACCCTGACTCCCTTTTAAGCCCCTGCCCACCTGGGGCACAGCCCCTCCATGCAAATCTTACCCCGCGCTCGTGGCAGGATCCTGCCCGCGCCTCTCTCCCCACCTTCCTCCCTGCTCCACGCCCAGCCCCACCACCCCAGATGCAGCGGGGCTTGTCCCCAGCGGAGACACGTCCCAGCTCAGAGTCTGAAACACGCCAGCACGGACCCCCATCCCCAGCCCGGGCTGAGCGGCTGCAGGGACAAAGTGGGCAGGAGAGCTGGGCTGCTGGGGGCAGGGGGATAGGAGGGGGGTAGGTAGTGTCCGCAGCTCCAACGTCAACCCCACGGGTTGGGGGGAGCAGACAAGCCAGTGCCCATGCCAGGGATGGAAGGACAAGCCCTTGCCCAGGCTAGTGCCACTGGGGTGGATTTTTGGGGTCCAGCTGGGCCCAACTACGCTCTCCCTTGGGGAAAGGGCTGGGAAAAGGCAGGAGTAAAGCCGCCGTTTCCATCCCTCTGAGCTCCTCACCTGAACGTTAACTGCCACCGATGAGTACCTGGGACCTTAACCTGGAGTGGGTGAGGGGAGCAGGGCCGGGAGCAGGGCTTGTCAGGGAGCACAGGGTAGCCCTCACCCCTGAGGACCACAGGGTGCTCAGTACAGCTCTGCCTGTGCCCTCCTGGCCCCAGCCCATGGCACATGGCCATTCCCCCCCAACACCATGGTCCCAGGCACAGAGCTGGGGGACAAGGCCACCTGGAACAGGGCTGCCCACGTGGCAGCTCCCAACACCACAAAGGCAGCCCTTGTGAGGCCAGTACCCCTGCCCACAGCCTGGCCCTGTCACACACCCTCACCCCCAGCCTGTGTCCTCTGCCCCGTCATACTCGTGGGGATGCAGGAAATGTCAAAGCTGAAAAGAAGTGGCACCACATGACACGAAGTATCCAGTGCCTTTGTCCTCAGTGGTAGCCCCAGTCCAGGGGTCCCACAGCAGCATGGGGACATGGTCAGGGAGCTGGGCAGCCCCTTGCTGTCATGGGGCCATGGTGGGACATTGCACACGGCCAGGGGCTTCCCAAGGGGCCAGAAGTGCAAACAGCTGGAGTAGCCCATGGGCTCTTCTTGCAGCACGACAGAGGAGCCCCCAGCCAGCCCAGCTCTGCCCTGGAAGCCTCACGCGTGGCCCTAGAGCTCCTGCGCCCATGGGAAACATGCCTTCCCATGGTTTGAAGGTAAAGCTTTGGCACAGCTCCCCAGCCTGTGGCATGTCCCCAACTCTTGGTGCTTGGGCCGCAGTTTCAGCAGAGCTGAACCCCCCTGGGATGGTGCCCTGGGGACTCCTGGCACAGCTGGCTTGGGAGGAGGGCAGCAGGCACCCAGCAGGGCCCTGGGTGCCCGTCNTTCTATTCTATTCTATTCTATTCTATTCTATTCTATTCTATTCTATTCTATTCTATTCTATCCTCTCTCCTCCCCACATGGCAAGGGACGAGCAGAGACCTGGGGTTCTAAGGGCTGGCTGAGTTGGGACACCATGCACAGCCACCTGCAGCACAGGGCAGCAAGGGCAGGGCCATGGTGGGGACCTGCCCCACCATCAAACAGGGACAGCAGACTCCTAACTGGCCCTTGCCATGGCGGGAGCTTTTTGTATCACTTCCCCATTGCTCTGTGTCACCATTATAGCTGCCGTCGTAGCCACCACAGTAATAGACAGCCTCGTCCTCGGCTTGGACCCCACTGATGGTTAACGTGGCCGTGGAGCCAGATGTGGATCCAGAGAATCGCGAAGGGATGCCCGAGGGTCTGTTGGTGCTACCATAGATCACAGTGACAGGGGCACTGCCAGGTACCTTCTGCTGGTACCAGCCAGCATAAGCATAGCTGCTGCTAATCCCGGAGCAGGTGATCTGGACGGTTTGTCCCGGGTTCGCTGACACCGAGGCTGGCTGAGTCAGCGCTGCCTGGACCAGGGAACCTGGAGAGGGAGAAGAGAGAGGGGAGAAGTTGGGGGTCAGCCAGTGCTCCAGGAGCACAGCCCTCCCCAGGCAGCAGGTCGGGGAGGGGACCTCTGTGCCCAAAGGCCCTGGCCAGGCTCAGCGAATCTGGCCAGGGCACCTGAGCTGTGGACGAGCACCGTGAGGAGGAGAGGGGCCCCAGGCCACGTCATGATCCCACCAGCTCCGCGTACCCATGCTGGTGGGGCTTGTCCTTGTTTCAGCTGATTTAATTTTCTTCATAGTAGCTGGTGTAGTGCTGGTTTTGGATTTAGTATGAGAATACTGTTGATTGATAACACACTGATGTTTTAGTTGTTGCTAAGTAGAGCTTACACTAGTGAAGAACTTTTCAGCTTCTCATGCTCTGCCAGCAAGAAGCTGGGGTGGGGGGGCACAGCCGGGACGGCCGACCCAAACTGGCTAAAGGGATATCGCATACCATATGACATCACGCTCAGTATATAAACTGTGGGGACTTGGCCAGGGGGGCAGCGACTGCTGCTCAGGGACTGGCTGGGCATCGGTTGGCAGGTGGTGAGCAATTGCATTGTGCATCACTTGTTTTGTATATTTTTTATCATCATTATTTTTTTTTTTCGCTTCCTTTTCTGTCGTATTAAACTGTCTTTATCTCAACCCACGAATTTTACTCTTTTTTTCCCGATTCTCTCCCCCATGCCACTGGGGGCAGGGGAGTGAGCTAATGGCTGTGTAGTGTTTAGCTGCCTTCCGGGTTAAACCACAACAGTCCTTTTGGCGCCCAACATGGGGTACGAAGGGTTGAGATAATGACAGATCTGACCAGAGCGTGTTAAGGCAAATTTGTTATAAGCATTCATTATATTGGTTTAATAGTCGCTGGTCGCAATGTTGATTTATTTGCTCTCAAGGCTGTTGTGCTTGCTCTCAAAGCTGTGTTATGTAATACCTTACTTGCAGTGTACATTCCCTGTTGTGCTGTTTATCACTGCTGGGAGCTGGGTCAAGGTTATCATTTTGCTGCACTGTGTAACGCTGGCTTATGACATGATAAAATTACTGGTAGTTGTTAAACTAAATCTGTTATTTGTACTTGTCACTGCCGTCATCTCCGTACCTCAGGAGCCACCTCTTGGAAACTATTAATAATTACACTCTTTACGTTTTCTCCATGGAGAACCAATCTATGGCAGAGCCAGGGGGGGACACTTTCCCCTGCTCCTTCACGTTCCCTTTCTCCTTCAGGGCAGACTGATACCGGCATGGGTTGGTGTTGTGGACCCCAACTCCCTTTTAAGCCCCCACCCACCTGCAGCACAGCCCCTCCATGCAAATCTGACCATGCACCCAGGGCCGGATCCTGCCTGGACTGCCCAGAGCACAGAGGGGCTGGGGCAGCACCAGCTGCAAACAGCTCTGGGCACATGGTGTGGGGCAGCAGCAACACCTTTCTGCCCCCCAGCCCCAGACATTGGGACAGATCCCCCATTCCTGCCCTCCTTCCCTCGGGTCCAGCTGCAGCCTTTCCCCCTGCCCGACACTTCTCCTGCCTGGTCACAGCCTTGGGTGAGCAGCCTGTGCATGGCACTGCAGCTGCTGCACCCACGGGAAACATCCCTTCCCAGGGTTTGAAGGCAAAGCTTTGGCCCAGCTCCCTGGCCCGTGATATGTCCTCCCCTCTTGGTGCTGGGGCCACAGTTTCAGCAGGGCTGAACCCCCCTGGGGTGATGTCCCAGGGGTTCATGGCGCAGCTGGGCTGGGAGAAGGGCAAGAGGCACCCGGCAGGGCCCTGGGTGCCAGTCAGGGAGCGCAGGGGACCTCCGG
Organism: Fregata magnificens; assembly: GCA_013389945.1. Taxonomy (NCBI): domain Eukaryota; kingdom Metazoa; phylum Chordata; class Aves; order Suliformes; family Fregatidae; genus Fregata; species Fregata magnificens. The sequence continues at coordinate 1,233 of WAAD01024208.1, read as the reverse complement.
CCTGCAGCACGGGGCAGGGACAGGGCTGCTGGGGGTCATCCCTTCCCCAAATGACAGGGGACGGGCACAGACCTGGGGCTTTAAGGGATGGCTGAGCTGGGACGCCATGCACAGCCACCTGCACTGCAGGGCAGCAGGGGCAGGGCCATGGCAGGGACCTGCCCCACCATCAGACAGGGACAGCAGAGACTCCTAACTGGCCCTTGCCATGGCGGGAGCTTTTTTGCATCACTTCCACATTGCTCTGTGTCACCGTGGGAACATAATTGCTGCTGCTGTCGTAGCTACCACAGTAATAGACAGCCTCGTCCTCGGCTTGGACCCCACTGATGGTTAACGTGCTGGTGGTGCCAGACATGGATCCAGAGAATGGTGAAGGTTTCCCGAGGGTCTCTGGTTGCTGTTGTAGATCACAGTGACAGGGGCAGTGCCAGGTACCTTCTGCTGGTACCAGCCAACACTATAGCTGCTGCTGTAAAGCCCCCAGAGCAGGTGATTTGGACGGTTTGTCCCGGGTTCGCTGACACCGAGGCTGGCTGAGTCACCGCTGCCTGGACCAGAGAACCTGGAGAGGGAGAGGAGAGAGGGGAGAAGATGGGGGTCAGTCAGTGCTGCAGGAGCACAGCCCTCCCTGGGCAGCGGGATATGGACAGGGCCCCTGTTCTGTAAGGTTCCGATGCCACACAGAGACCCAGAGCGAGACACACAGAGCCCAAGGTCAGAGCCCTGGGGCCCTATGAGGAGAGCTGGCAGAAGCAGGGATAGGGAGTGCCAGAGTCGGAGAAGGGCCCTGGTCACAGTATGGGCACATTATGGGGGAGCAGAGCCCTCCCCAGGGCAGAGCACCCCAGCACAGAGGCAACTAGCAGCAAGAAGAGGATGGGGCTGCCAGGAGCAAGAGGCAGCGGGTCTGGGTACAAGGCAATGCCATGCCTTCTGTAGGGACATACATGAAGCACCCCTGGCCGGTGTCAGCTTGCGCACAGCAGGGTACAGACAGGAGATCATTCACAGTCACATCCTTGGACAGGGACGGGAACTTACCCCAACTCCACAGGCCTGCTCAGCCATGAGGGAGCAGGGCAGAAAACCTCTATTTTTAACTCCTCTATAGTTCAGTTCCCCGCTTCTCTGTGTCTCTATGACAGCATCGCTGCTGCTGTCCCTGCTACCAGACTAATAGGCAGCCTTGTCCTTGGCTTGGACCCCACTGATGGTTAACGTGCTCGTGGA
>WAAD01024206.1:1504-19509 GCA_013389945.1 Fregata magnificens | reverse complement strand
AATCCTTCCTGTGCAGTTGTATTGGGAGAGAAAATATGTTAAGATCATTTGCAAGCAAATGCTTCAGTGTAAGGACATGAATCCATGAGCGCTGTTCTGCAGAACCTTTAGGCAGGCAATCTTGCAGAATCAGGCCAGCTTTTCCTATGATAGTCACAGTAGACCTTGTTTACTTTTTCTACTATTTTGGTGAGGATGGAAGATTTCTCCTCTCTTGAAGTGCAAACCTTTTGTGGATATAGAATGCCTTGGATGGGTACAACTTTTTCCAGCACTGTAAGAGAAACAAAATATATTGATGTAAGCCCTCCTATACCAACGGCTTTAGTAACTGTTTCAAAACCAAGTTTCATTCACTTCAACAGGTGGCTTTGCCTCATTTCTGTGGTCACAAGTCCACTGATTATTCCTTGTTTCCCATCCTAACTGGTATTTCAAAATGATGTATGTATGAGAAACCTAATGCACATTTGCTATATTAAAAACTATATGTATCAGTAGCCCTGAGTGCTATAGAATTCTTTCATGTTTGTGGTTAACTTTTTGCAGACTTTCAGGTGTCACTGTGTGTATCCTCAGTTTAACATATCTAAATGATTGTAGAATATCAATCAGTTTGGTTTCTGAAATAAAATATATGGATTTATTTACATTTATGGAATAATTAGCTGCTTAACAAACTATTTTGTTTTTAACCAAAATAGATGTCTCCTGCCATGGTGGTTATTTAATTCTTTCAAGTGGTGTTCATCTTGGACATAATGAATTGTAACTTAAAATAAGAGAAAAGCTTGGTAAAAGTGGCATTCACCCATCTAAAACTATGATGCAATTCATATAGCATTGTGTTTCTATAAGTGGTTTTGAGTCTAGTGCTTGAGTATAAGTATGGGAGGTAGAGGGTAAGAGGTGGGACCGCAGATTAAGTCAGATTATTAACAGGACTGATGTTTGTTAGCTTTTTTCTGTGTCTTCCTTTCTTCATCCATTCTGGTTTTTTTCCTTGTAACACAACCTGTCAGGATGTGTTGCTGCTAACAGCATTTTCCTGACTTGTCACATCTGTGTTTTAAAGCTTTCATAGGCTTCTTGTAACAAGCCCCTTTAAATTGAGTTTTGACTGGCTGCCTGCTGCATGGCACCAGCAAATTCCTCATATAGGAGATTCTCTATAATGACTGAATCATCATTCCCCATATAAAAGAATAAAGAATTGTGTGGTGCGTTTGCTTTCTCTCATACCTGATTGTGAGAGACTTTCCTTTTCAGTGTTCACTATGCGGTGAAGGCAACAAGTAGTATATTGTTAGGTGTTTCATAGTGCACATCATGGCTACTTTCAATAATTCAGAGGACTGACTTTTGCATTAATGCTTTCCCATGGGAGAGTGAGGAGGGCTGCGGAAGAAGCTGAGTTGTGTGCATCACCTGACATACAGCCCATATTGAAGATACCTCTTTTGTTGTAAGAAGTGCTTCAACTTCTGAAAAGTTACTTGCTATCAAAACCTGAAGAGATGACTAAAGCTTCCAAGTAGTAGCAGGAATGTCTGCCAAAGGAAGGTCTTACTAATAAAATTGAGGAATTGCTGTAGGCATGTTGTTGTGAGGAAAGTTGCTGAGAACCGTGAGAAGAGTGTAATCTAAAGTAAGAAAGAGATGAAGGAAATATGAACAATGCAGTGGTAGTTGGCTTCACTGGACTTGTGTGGGAAAGGCAGTTCATTAACTTTTCTTCTAGCCGGTAATTCCATAGCATTATAATGGTAGAATGCTACTATGCTAGTAGATGCTAGACCTTTAAGGTTTTGATTCTTCTGCATTTTTATAATACCGATGAGGTTCAAGATCAAATCATTGACTTCTATAACAACAAAACTATGAAAACTCTAAGTTAAAAATTCAGCTGAAAAATCAGAGCAAAGGGGGAAAACAACTGCTAATTGAAAGATACAGTAAAGGGCAATTGAAAGATACAGTAAAGGGCAACTTACTGGTTTTAGTCTCATGGAAGATATCATGTTCAAACTTGTTCAGACAGTCTAATCACAAGTGAGTTAGCAGGTCATCCCAAAGGGGGAGTCTTCAACAAATGGGGATCAACATAGCGTGTGAAAATAGTTTCTGAAGTTTTTCAGAACTGGAGTATTTTCACTGCAAGTCTTGGTATTCCACACTATGGGTTTTGTGCAAAAGCAAACTTCTTGTCAAGCCTGGACCTTTTATACTGTCACCAAACAACTCTTTTCTGATAATCTGGCAGAGGGTTGATGCAAGAGTTAAGTGCTTTGACTTTCTTGATCCGAAGTCTGCTGAAAGCCAGAGCATGCTTACTTGCTTTTGTCCCAGCAATTATAAACTCATTTTGTTGTTAAATGAAAATATAAGCTTTAAGAAAGTCTTAACAATTGCTGGAGAACGCAAGATGTTCTAAACAAGAAACAAAAATGTATTTATCAGATAATAGAATATGACTACTTAAGAAAAAGAAAAAAACCACTCTTGTTAAAGTAACATGCTTTTGAAACACCAAGTGGTTTTTTTGGTTTTGTTTCTTTTGCTCCATATTCCAGCTTCTCTTCTCAAATACAAACTACATGCTTACAAGACTGATGTTGTAAAGTGTTCTAACTCTTCCAAAGATACTCTTGTATTTCTGTTCATGTTGAGGTGAAATAATGGTCAAGTGTATGCCTTCAGCATTTATAATCTGTGAATGTCTGAAATTTAGTGTTAAATATAATTTCAAATTTTCACAAGTGAATCATGTCAACCAGACACATTGCCATAAGGCAATATAAAAAACAAGGGTGTTCATAAATGCAAGCTAGTTATGTCAAGTAAGTTTTTAATGTAGTATCTGTTTTGTACAAAGCTACCATATAATCATTCTCCCCCATAAAAGAAAAATTTACTAATTGTTTACTTCTACTAAATGTTCAGCATGTGTTTGCACTGCTGCTGGACTTACTGGAGACACCTTAGTGGGCACTTATTTTAGTAGGATATGACTGAATCACAACATAACACATTCACCAGTAACCTAAAGAATAAATTTTAGTTCTCTCTTGGCTCATAGCATGCTTCTGCACAAAATATTTTGCACGACATACGTGGAATAACTATTGTTTACTTTCTGATTCAGTGTAGCCTTACGCAATGAATGCATGATGTAGAAGCCGTGTACTCATGGCTTCTCGTCTTGACTGAATCAGTGAAACTAAATATTGCAGAGTACCTCATTCTCAGGTTATTCAGTTCTGAGATGTTGGATTTGAGGAACCAGGGATTTGAATTCCTTCCTTGTGCTTCTTTCCCAAATTGCATACTTCTAGTGGATTTCCCTGTGCTGTAGGTCCTCAATACTTTCTGAAATTACATCTTGAAAGAGAAAATGCATGAGTCATTGTATGTGAGGAGGGAAGGAACTAAAAAGTTTTTTTTAAGGCATGTCAAAGACTGGAGCAGGGGGGTGCAGAGGAAGGAGAAAGGAATGGATGTCAGATTATGTTAGGAAAGAAGAGGATGCTACAATGTAAAGGAAATATTAGACTGAAAGCCAGGAGAAGACTTATTTGAAAAGCGCTGTCAGACACTGTATAGACCTTTCCAGTCTTCAGACTGGAAAAAGTTTGACTTGTGAGAAGGTGGATGAAATCCAATGCCAGCATTAGATTTGATTGATTAAAATTTTCTGAAGTTATCTCTGCAATAAAAAATGTAGTGCAGGCCTTCTATCCGAAAGGTTTTTTGTTCACTTTTGACTTAACCATTTGCCTTATCACGTTAAGGTCTGTGACCCATGAATTTATTGAATATATCAAAAACTGAAGAGTTCTGACGTGTTTTGACTGTTGCTGTTTTGTGGCTTCTGTGAGAAGCTGCTAGAAGCTTCCCCTGTGTCCGATAGAGCCAATGCCAGCTGGCTCCAAGATGGACCCGCTGCTGGCCAAGGCCAAGCCCATCAGCAATGGGGGTAGCACCTCTGTGATAACATATTTAAGAAGGGGAACAAAAAACCTGTGCAACTGCAGCCAAAGAGGGGAGTGAGAATATGTGAGAGGAACAACTCTGGAGACACCAATGTCAGTGAAGAAGGAGGGGAGGAGGTGCTCCAGGCGCCGGAGTAGAGATTCCCCTGCAGCCCGTGGTGAAGACCATGGTGTGAGGCAGGCTGTCCCCCTGCAGCCCATGGAGGCTGATGTGGAGGACCCCACGCCGGAGCAGGGGGATGCACAAAGGAGGCTGTGACCCTGTGGGAAGCCTGCATTGGAGCAGGCTCCTGGCAAGACCTGTGGAGAGAGGAGCCCATGCTGGAGCAGGTTTGCTGGCAGGATTTGTAACCCTGTGGGGGACCCATGCTTGAGCAGTCTGTTCCTGAAGGACTGCACCCCGTGAAGGGGACCCACGCTGGAGCAGCTAGTGAAGAACTATAGCCTGTGGGAAGGACTCACATTGGAGAAGTTCATGGAGGACTGTGTCCTGTGGGAGGGACCCCACACTGGAGCAGGGGAAGAGTGTGAGGAGTCCTCCCCCTGAGGAGGAAGGAGTGGCAGAAACAACGTGTGATGAACTGACCGCAACCCCCATTCTCCGTCCCTGCACTGCTTGGGGGGAGGAGGTAGAGAAATCGGAAGTGAAATTAAGTCCAGGAAGAAGGGAGGGGTGAGGGGGAGGTGTTTTAAGATTTAGTTTTTATTTTCTCTTTACCATCCTCTGATTGGATTGTTAATAAATTAAGCTATTTTCCCCAAATCGAGTCTGTTTTACCCATGACGGTAATTGCTGAGTGATCTCTCCCTGTCCTTATCTCGACTCATGAGCCTTTTGTTGTATTTTCTCTCCCCTGTCCAGTTGAGGAGGGGGAGTGATAGAGCAGCTTTCGTGGGCACCTGGCATTCGGCCAGGGTCATCCCATCACAATCCCTTAACCTCTACTTTCTTGTTTGTTGATCAGCATTTGTAGCATGTTTTCAGTAAGATGCATTCAGATATTCAGGCTTCCAAGGTGAAGGTGGGAGAGGGTGCATGCTCTGGGTCACTACAGGAAATTAGCACCATTTTGATGCAATGTTTGCTCTTACCTTTTCTCAATTTGTTCATGTAGGGTAACTCTTTCAAGCTAACTGTTCACTTGTAAACTTCATTATCCTGTTTTGCAGGTTTTGCTGTGGCCCAGTGTATAAACCAGCACAATCCATCACCGCTCTCGTCACCATCACCTTCCAGTGGCAGTGGGAGTACAGGGCGCTGTGATTCAGTGACTGCAAGCTCAACATCCACTCCTTCTGCTGCACAGAGCCCCTCAGGTATTAAATCATGATTTTCAGCCGAGGCACTAAGGGATATAGTTTATTGTAAAATTAAGTTACTATGTTATTGGATTAAAACCAGTTTTTAGACCACTCGATCATGCAACTAAACCACTTAAAGTAAATTGTGGTGCAAATTTTAATGATCTCTTCAGCTTTCTGTAACTCTAATAAATAGTTAGCATCTTTCAGCAGTGATGAATGATGAGACAAGTACTCATGAAAAAATGTGCTGCTTGTCTGACTTGTCTCCTAGCACATACAATTTAAAATCTTGTTGTTTTGGTTTGTCATTTGTTTTTTTTGTTTGTTTTTAAACTGAAGTATTGCTTTGCATAAATTTGTAATGTAACCTGTTAGCCTTTCACCGTAGTGGATTAAGTTGATCTCCACATGAAGCATTTTTTTTTAACTGGGTGACATTTTCTTTTGTATGTTTATCTCATACTCATGTTAATTTGTAACAATGGGCCAAAGTATGAAATATATGAAAATAGTTATTTAGGATGCTAATATTGTAAAGCTTTTGCAAGAACACTCTTTAGCTGAACGCCACCACATTTGAGGAGGCTGTTTCATTGGTGCAGAAGAAGCTGCCATATAAATAGACCAACAGTATAACTTTCACAAATGTGTTTGTGTTGGTCACTATATTTAGTGGGTATGTTTATACTGGGACTTCTTGTTGCATTAGAATGCCTTCATTCCTCCTTTTTTTTTGTGTAGTATTTGTAGAGAATCTTGTAATGATGTTTGTTCTGAGTGCAAATTATGTGTGAGGTAAAGCCTCAAGCTGGAGACTAAACAAGAAGAAAATCCTAAAGGGTGCGTACTGAAATGCTTTCATGCTAGAACTGACCTACTCTACCTCATTTTGGCTATAAAACAATAGAGGTAACTTGATTCTCAAGACCTTTTCAAACAGCCCTGTCTTTTCAACAGTCACTTCCAATGTTGATCACTCCTTGAAATGGTTGTTCTGATTCTCCCTTTTAAGACATACCATTTTGCCTGTATTTGGAAGCCTCATGTAGATCTAAACTTTTCTGCAGTCCTACAGGAAATGATGCCATCTTTGTTAGGCATTTAGTGTTTTGTAGGTTTCACTGAACAATGTCAGGAGATCCATGTACATTATACATCCAAAGTGACTATTACTGCAAGAAATATTGCTGGAAAGGGTAAGCAAAGGCTGCTTATGAAGTTTATGAACAATACGTAAAGCATTCTAGCACCCAGACTCTAGATTAAAAAGCATCTGTTACTGTGAGAGACTAACATATAGTCAAAATATTCCTGCAATATGTGTAATTCCAGAATAAAATTTGGAATACTTTTCTATATGCAATCTATTCAAACTTTTGGAAGGACCTCATTTTATTTTCTCTGTTGGTAAGTGATTGCTGTTATCTAGTCTCTTGATGGCCTAGATAGTATGTGGTGATTACACAGAGAAGCAGTATAATTTGTCAAAAGTCTCAGTATGGATTGGCACTACAAGAAAACATTTGTTTGACTACGTGTTTCTCCTTAGCAGTGTAAAAAGGCTTATCTACAATGTCCTTTGCTGTATTTGAATTTTCTGTGATCAGGAAGTGAAATGCCGCTACAAGTTCTTGGCAGTAGTGACTGAGAGAAAACTGTGGTAAAGGATATGAAAATAAAAAATCTATATTATTTTTGTTGCTGTAAGCAACATGCTAGTTCACAGAAATATCAAGCAAGACTGTACTACATGTTTCAAACCGAGGTCTTTCAAGTGCATATAATCTGACTGCTGTGAAAAACTGAGTAGATCCAGAGCACGTAATTCCTCATCTAGCATAAAAAGATAGTGCCTTATTGAAGAATAATCATAGACTGTAGTTAACAAAGTTAAAATCTACTTACGCAGTATGTTGGCATTTGTATAACATAAAATTCTGTTTATTTTTCCTGCAATTTAAAAAGCCTGATGACAGGAGGCTGCTCCTTGGTTTTTAAAAAAAAAAAAAAAAATCCAAAAAAACCCCAGACTAACTCTTCCCCACAAAACCAAACCAAAAAACAGAGGAAAGGGGTTTTTTAAATGCCTGCTTTCAGTCTGCACTTTACCAGTTAGGTTGCATGAACTGTCCACACTTAGTATGACCTTCATTGTGGCTTAATCATCAAGTATGTTCAAAATGCTACATGTCATGCAGGAAAACAGTCTTTGGATGGGTTTTGGTTTTTTTGCACGGGATCTAGGTGCACTGATGTAGATTCTTTAGCAAATCTAGTTGTGAGGATACAATGCTGTGCCCTACCACTATAAGCATAGTAACCTTCAGCAAAGTCAGTGGAAATGAGCGTGAGAATCTGCATTGGCTACTTCAGTCCCAAGTCAGCAGATTTCATTAACCTGCTGCAGGGATGACTTTTGAGCTCAACCTCTGGATTTTGTTCTGCTAACTCACTTGGAGAGCAGTAACAAAGAGGAAGACAGTGACTGTATGTGCATGAGCAGGTAATGTGGTGCAACGAACAGTTGGTACTGAGGTGCATGCATCTAATCTGCATGTGGCTTAGGGGTTTTGCTGTGGACCATATTTACCCTGACCTTTAGGACCAAGCATCCCTGCCATGTATCTGATTGTCTCAAGGACCAATTATTAGTTCAGACATTTGTTGCTATTAATATTTGAAGTGGTTTTGGTGCATAGTTGCTGTGTATCTTATAGTTTGGTTTCCTTGTGAAAGAATCTCATTAATGCACAGAAACTGTTCCTAAAATAAGACTAAAGCAGTAAGTGTGCATAATTCGTCAAAGCTGCTCTATTGGTCTGAACCAAACTGCTAATGTAGCTGCAGCCAATAATGAACAAGTAATGTTCAGCTGAGTGGCTGATGGTGTCTCAAGGTCCTTAGTATTGACTAGAGAGGACTCTGAAATCCCTGGAGCTGGGTGTTTGGGGGGTGGGGGCGTGGGGAGGGTTTTCTCCAACCCAGGGAGCTTTGTTGACACTTTTTGCTAATCTTCAGTGTCAGATCAATACTATTGTCTATTCCTGGGAACAATGTTTCTGCATTAACTGATTTGACCAGTTTACTGCAAGTTTGTAATGAATGTTCTCATGAATGTTCTCCCTATTTACATGCAATTGTGACCTATACTGGAAACTGTTGCCAGGAGCATGACCATGAAAGAAACTGTCTGTTTGGTATGTCCAGATTGCTGTTCCATGGGCCTCTGCATGAACAGAAGTACACCGCTGAAATAAGCGATAGTGTCCTGACCACTGTCTGTGTTACATTGGGTCTTACTGACCACTCAGCTGAGTTACAGAAACAATTGTTAGTATTCACCCACTTCAATGTAAAACAATGTGATTTTTCCTTAACCTGTTGAACAGGACAATTGAAACTAAACTGCCTTACTCTGCTGTGAAGCAGAGAGGAGGCTTGCATAATGTGAAGTGGCTCCTTCAAGGAGGAAGTAACAAGTGGCTGGTGAACAGCAAGCAGTTACCAAGATCTGTTTTATGCCCCAAGGCAGCACTTGAATGCTGCCACCATCTGTCACATTTGAATCTCCCTTCTCATTTCCCATTCCATTTTAAACACACTCAAGCAAGCGCACGTACGTGCTCTTTGTCCCTCCCTCCTTCCCTGCTCCCCTGTTCTGGCAACTGCTCAGGTTGTTGACCAAGAAGAACATGCTAGGTTGTTCAGGAACTTCAGGCAAGAAGGCCAGACAAGGTAAAGGGGAGATGTGTGTGTGGACTTCAAGGAAACTACCTCAACTACCTTCGTTAAGAGCAACATCTTCAACCATGACAGGTGTTTCTACTGTAAACTTGTGATTATAGTGTCCTAAGCTACTGTCTATTGACAGATTTAAACTGTTCAGAGTTTGATATATTTGAGATGGTACTTGTAATCTTCACAGAGTTGTTTCAGGAAATAACGTTTGGAACGTACACACTGACTTTTACATAAAACAGTGATAGATGAGAACAAAATAAAGACAAATTGCATAGTTGTTAGCTGAGAGAAAACAGTGTTACAAAATAGAGTATATATTAATGGTTAAACAGTAAAAGAGCTTTCAAAAATGTATCACAGGAAAAAAAATTAATTTTAATTTGGTGTTTTGTGAAAATAATTGCTATCACTCTGACCTGCATCAAAAAATCACCCAGTCTCTTAGTGTGAGGAGGGAGGTTAATTGAACTTACATAAAATCATATGACTGCTGTGCATGTTTCAGTCATTGAAAGAGAACAATAGTTGCATTAACTGCTTTGTCATGAGTAAAATAAACTCTTACAATTCCTGAGTTTATCAGCTGTCCTACCTAATAATTGTCACAATACTTCATGGCACAGATATTTTAAAGCCTAGCAGCTCCCCCATTTGCAGTATTTGGGAATTAAGCTTAGCCCTTTACAAGATCTTCATTCCTTAAAATTGAAAAAGTGGAAGTCATCCCTTAAAGAAAGCAGAATTCCTAGCAAGACAGAAAAAGCAGTATCAGGTTCTGCAAATGCTGCTATCAGGTTGGTTTTTTTTCTTTGTATTTACACCATTTTTTTTAAATTAATATGTCCGTTTGAAGTGTTCCTATGCATAAGATAAAAATGTTCTCTTGCTAGGCAGATTTCAATCATCAAGCTTCTGAGCTTAGAATACAGTCCCTTCTTGGCTACACTTGCTGCAACTGTGCACTTTAAAGTGCTTATTTTTGTATATGCCAAGGATTAAGATAAAGATGCACTCTTACTGTAAGTTAGTAGTCTTCCAGAATTATGTATATGTAATGTCATCTATGCTGCATTTTATCACTTTTTTTAAGTTGTCTTAAGCTTTAAAATGCAATTGGCTTCAATACTTAAGAGCATGTTTACATTGGAGCAATGGATATCGAGGACTTCAGAAGGCATTGATATTCTATGCCACTTATGCTGTATTTCACACTTGTGGCAGATATTGATGGTTAAAAGATCTAAAATAAGTACAAAGAGCTGTCCCTTGTTACAGAGAATATATTGGGTTCCAGTCTGTAAAATAAAATTTATATATTCCAATGAGAGGATGATTAATCAAGCATGGAGAGCCTGTAAGAGCAGTGCCTGCCATCTTACTGAAACCATTCCTGTCTCTTCTGTCTATAATCAATAATGTAAATGTGGTTTGATCTGTTCTGTTCTACAATGCTAGTAATTTTCTAACTAGGTGAGGAAGTATTTTCGTTTCTAGAAAGTTTCTTTTCTAGAAACTTTCTATGCACCAAGCATCATCATCTGAACTGCTGCTATCTTTTAAAACACTCTGGCTTTATTATAAACCAAATCTAATACTTCAGTTTCATATCATAGAACAGTAGGACTCAATGGTCTGAAGTGTTGTCACCTGCACGGTAGTGCACCTCTTATAATTTATGGCCAGTGGAAGTCAGAATAATTCTGTGTCACCAGAATTTGTGATAAATAGCTTTTCTCAAGATCTCTAAAGCACGTGACTAGATTGTAATGTAAATAAATGCCTGCCAGTCCCTCCTCAGTGTAAGTGCTGTTGGTATTGCCAGACATAGCCCAAACTGTATTATGAACATTTCCAGATATGTAAGCAAAAAACTAAATTCAGTTAAACTTACTTATTTCTGAAGAATGAATTCTTCCAGCTTCAGAAGTATTTCCCAAACTTACAAGACTCTTGGTGTGGTGTCAAATTATATTCAAGATACCAGCAGTTATGGATGTGTCCTTGTCACTTACTCTTGTTGCTACTCTAACATTTATCCTTTGTCTTCATTCCAGTTTCCTTTCCTTGTTTCATTGTTAAAGCCTTCATATGATATATCGCTGTGTTTTCCTCTAGTAAGGTCTGGCAGGAAAGGACGTCGGCGGGTGTTTAGTCTGTCGGAGGCTGACAGTCACGGTGGACACTGGGTTTAGGTCTTCAAGCAGCAGCTGCAACAGAAACTCGCGCAATATCAATTCAGGCAGGTTCCTCCATAAGCTTTCAAAAGCCCGTAACAGTTAATAGAACATATTTGGTTTCCATGCTGACAGCAATGACAGTGAGGTAGGAAACTGATGAAAGCGTCGCAAATATTTGTCTACTGTTTTTTTGGGGGAGAATTGTAAAGCAATAATTAGCTGTTTCTGAAAGCCTTATCTGCAGTTTCTCCAATGTTTCTTGGCTCTCTTGCCAAAGATGGAAATTCTGCTATCAAGCCTCCAGCTTCAAAGCAGCTATGTCTTCATTTGCACAGGGGCAGCCATGGCTGTAGTGGAATTTAGTAAGCACAGGCTCCTGAACGGACAGTAATGCAGGTACTTGGCTAGCAGCAAGAAATCTATTTATAACTCGGGTAAAATGGACAAGCATTCAGCATAAGACTGTCCTTGGACTGTGATGGCACAAGCTTAATATTTCTATGATGATCAAACTCAGGCAGATGGCTTTATGGACTGTTTAATTGCCTGAGGAGATGAGGAGGGGAAGCAGATGCAAAAAAGATGGAAATACACTTTAGACTACTTTGTATTTATATAACCTGTTTTAACTTGTATCTAATTAATTTCTTTTTTTTTACTGTCATGGCATGAAGATATTTTACTCTGTTAATATTATACAAACACCCTTTTTCATCTTTATAGATTTACTTTGCATCTTTTCACTTAACATCCTGTTATTTATATTTTTGTTATCCTTTCATAGTATGTTGCTGTACAGCTTGGGACACTTCTCTGTAGATTATATTCATTCTTTCCTTTTCCTGTTCTTTTTTATCTTCTTTCGCTAATAATCATCCTTAACATAAGTTAATATAACAGAAGTTGAGTGATTTGGTTTGGATTTTTTTGCTGTAATGATAATCTTGGTAGCATTATATAAGTGCTGAAAAACATCTAAGGTTGCTGAAGCCGCTGCAAGAGAGCGAGCTAACAATACCCAAAAACTTGCAAAAAGACACCCTGTTTTCAAACCTTTTTTGGTACTTAAATTCGGGGATATGTGGGGGGTGCTTGTTAGAACTAAATATCACAACTGTTTTCAGAAACTGACTTCACTGTCCCTGGTTTTATTGCAGATCTGGCTTATATTTTTTGCCAGAACACTCTTGCTTAAATACATGGGGTTTGGGGAGAGTTTTCAGGTAAAAATGACAATTATTTTTGCTCTTTCTATCCAAAAGCCAAACTGGAACCAAGTGTTAGGAGTTTGGGTGTTTTTGAAAGCCAGTTAGTATTTTTCTGTGCAATATAGATAGAAGTTCCAGATAATGGGTAGGGAACTTAATCTCTAAACATACTGGGTGCCTTGAAACTCTTTTGAATCAAGAGCTTGGTACCTCTCTGAATTTGAGAGACAGACATTCTTGTAGTAATCCCTTCCTGAGGTTTTTTTTTCAGCTAGGGTGCATCTTTTTGCCCATTGTTTATTCCAGTTTCAGAGACTTTAAGAATTCAGATCATACATAAATGTATATTTATCTACTGGGATCTTTCTCTGAATTGGTATGACTTCAAAAGGCTTTGAAATTTTGAGCCTCAAAGATCTTCTCATTAGTAATTATTGTCCTGAAGCCATGTATTCAATTAACTGGGAGGTGTTACATGTGAAAACTTTTTACATCAAGAGGGTGGTCTGATTTTTCATAGTAATGCCTCTTATGTACCAAATTTTCATTCCAAGATGCTGGATCTCTGTATTCTATTTTCTATTTAGTTTCCTTCATCTGTAGAGAAGGGTTGTTTTCTTCTGTCCTTGTATCCAAAAGATAACGGGAGATGATCATAATCTTACCTAGCACAAGCTTATAGTTGCAATTTCAAGCTAAGTATACACCTCAGTATAGCCTATGGATCTGAGAGCTTAGTCACAAAGATGTAAGTACCACTCTCATGGCTGTAGTTTATACCTGTGACTGAAAAGCAAGATTTTTAGTTAAGTATTAGTCCAGAAGGGATAATATATTGCAAAACAGTAGTGAGAGCTGTTGACCTTTTCTAGACAATGTTAAAAATCCTTCGTCCCCCACCCCATTGTGTAGTGGTGTTTGCTTTCTGCCCCTGCAGGGACTAGTGGCAGTTTGCAAATACCTGGTCATTTTGGCAGTAATACTATGCTGGGTTACAGAGATCTGTCACTGCTACCCTTAAATACCGTAACACAGTAACAGAAGTGAAGCTCTGACAGTGACTAATGAAATATTGGAAGTAGAGGAGAGAGACTTACTTCTATCAATAGTAAATAAAAGCGGGAGGGAAGCATAGAAGAGCTCTAATTTTGTATTCTCTATAAATACTGCAGCCAAAATACTGGACCAAGTATGTTCTGTTTACATTTTTTTAATATTTTGTATCTTTTTTTCTGAATGTTTTTTCAGACTTTTGGATAGAAAATTTGGACTTGTTGACTCCAGATACTTTTTTTTTTTTTTTTTTTTTTTAAATGGAGTCTTTTTTCAAATACTTTCTTTTTCTTTGTGGCATTAAGAAGGGAGTCACTTTAACATTAATTTAGATCCTCCGTGGAAGGATTTGGGGACAATACAGCATAACAAAAGAATCTGTATGTCTGTCATGATTTCAGTAAATGAAAGTATTGAGAAAATATATTAATATTTTGTTGGGAGAATGGGGAGAAATGATTTAAGAAATGAACTGCAGAATCAGAAGTGAAATAGCAGAACTGCAATAGAAGTGTGCTGTATATAACATTCCTGAGCAGAGTGCTATTGATTGATAATACTTTATTTACTGGAATGTCTCAGGTTTCTGAATCCTGAATTTTGGTGAATATTCATACTATAATTAAGATAAAAAATAGTCTTGGCAAAGAGCATTTGATATTCTTTTAAGATTTTATAAATTCAGAAAGTAAAATCACTGCAAAGAGACTCACTGTTTTCTGCATACTTCAATGTTAGAATTTATCTTGGAATTCAGAGAAATTAGGCTTTATGTCAGTGTTTTTAGCAGTTCACTTTCCATGCAAGTGTTGCATCACTTCCTCTGTTATCAATTGCTACATTTTCACTAAAGCTTCTTGACAGCTAAAAAGAAGAATCTGCAGAGTTACTTTGTATCTGTCCTTATTTTTCAAAAATAACCAGTGATGTCCCTTTTATTTAAAAGGAGACTTTTTACAATCTATAAATTTTGTTTTTATTAAAGTGAGAAGCTTTAGCCACCGATTCAGCAAAAAGTAAAATTGAGTGGTTTTCCAAAGTGAGAATACGCCATTGTTTAGGGTTATTTACCAGAAAGGTAAAAAACCCAATAATCTTACTGTTATTTCACTGATACCTTACTGATATCCATTCCATTCTCAGCTTTGTTTTTCTTTTTTTTTTTTTGCGTTATGTTCATGCTTTCTGTTCTTTTACAGGATTAATTGGAATCATATTGAAACGGAAATATTTTTAAGGTCACTGTGTATTAAAAACAGAACCTGATTCTTAGCTTCTGTATTCACTACATTGCCTTGTAGACTTTTCTGCAGATGCCTGTACATTTGAACACATGCTGTTTCTTACAAGAGCTCTAAAAATGGTCTGTCTTGAAGCTGGATACCTGTTACTTTAATGGCATCTAGTACTCTAGTCTGAAAAGAAAAAAACCCTGACTTTTCAGGGCATACTTGCTCATATAAGGCTGTATCGCCTCATCCCCTCCATTCACTCTCCATCTGAGCCAAATGAGCAGTTTGCTTGATAGTTAGCTAGGATTTTAAGGGGGAAAAGGACAGTACAAATAGCTGTTAATGGTTTTTGGATTTTTTTTTTTCATTGTGTGGGAAGGTGTAGTAGCATATCAGTTTTCTGTGGTATGTAATGCTTATTCCCAGTTTTGTCTGTGTTGTATGCTCCGTGCTTAGGAGCACAAAAAAATTGTATAACAGAAGCCTGTATAAAAACAGGCCTATTTTGCAGCACCTTTCAGTTACAGTAAGCACATTATTCTCCTTCCTGTTCTTCCATAGTTCTGCTTTCTGTGGTTGAGGTGTCACTTCAGTGTAAATCTGGAGACTGAAATGAGAGAACGACTTCCAAATTTTTCTAAGAAACAAGCCACCTCTTGGGAAAACTAGTTATACAGGGGTTCTTTTTTTATTATTATTATTTCTAAAGAGCTTCGTGGTATGGGGTGGCTATTTGTTTTAGTCTATACTAAATACTGGGAGGCTTTCTTATTCTTCCCCTCAATTTCCTCTCTCTAGGAATATTTCTGGTATTGCTGCATATTCTAGCACTAAATGTGTAAAATTTTCTGGTTCCTAATTTGAACAGATTCCTGCTGGCATTTTATGTTATGCCTTCATAATATTTTGTTTTATCTCTAATTACTACAAAGTGAATGTGTAAGCATAGTGCTTCACAGAACTGCATTTTCCACCCAATTATTCTTAAATATTCGTAAATAATAGTATACTGTTAGGCTTAATGTACATACTAAATTGAATATTGATTGTTTCTTGATGTTTTCTTTTATTAGATGATGCTTCAGCTCCAGAGCAGCCTCAGATGACCATTTCTGGTCAGACAATGTTGACTGATGAAACTCTTTCAGCTGTCTCAAAGTCTAGCAAGAATGCTGTAAAAACCAGTGACATAGAAACAGCAAACCTGTCTCCTAGCCTGATTCCTGCACAGCAGCCCACAATATCGTTAATAACAGATGACAATACGGATGCACTAAGTGTAGAGTCGCTTACACTGGTGCCACCAGTTGATCCACACAGCATTCGAACATTCACCTGCATTCCTCAGTCCTCTTTGCAATCTGAAGTTGAAGTTTGCAACGTAAAAGAGGTGAAGGAAGAATGTTCTGACTAAAGCCAACCTGCAGACTGTGATAAACAGTGAAGCAAATGCAACCAAATTCGTTGTTGTTTTTTCTTTGGGAGTGCAGATACTTCTTGAAGCCTGAGAGGCCATCTGGTCTGGAAGAAGAGACCCACTGATGAAAGAATGTGGACAGCTTTTAGAGTAAACATCAGATGCTCAGCATATTTAAACTGGAGAAGAAAAAAAACCAAACAACTTTTGAATCTGGACTGCTTGTTTCCTACCAATTTCTGTTGTGCAAGAAAGTGAAAGTATTTCAGAGCACCTAATTTCTTTCTATTATAGAGTTCCAGCTGCAGGAACTAAGTTCATTGTAAAAGGTCTACAGTATTACGGCAAAGTGAAGAAATATTTGGATACCTGGCTTCAGGATATTGTGTCGTTACTTCTCTGAAACTGGAGACATACTATTGACCAGAAAAAAATTATAGAGATAACATTTCCATTTGAGACATGGTGTGGTTTTCGGTTTGTTGGGGCTTTTTTTGGTTTTGGGGGGTTTTTTTGTTTGTTTGGGGTTTTTTTTGAAATCCTGAACTCATTCATCTTTTGGAGGTCTGCATGATACCAGCAGGCTTGGCCACTTTCAGTGGACTCCAGACTTCAATATTGTGTTTGCCATGTGTAATATTTATTTCAAGGTTTGATTCAAAGCAAGATATATAACAAACAATTTTTTAAAAGGTAAAAGCCTGAAATTTAATGACAAATGCTTATTCAAATTAACATAAGGGATTTTTGAGACTACTTTAGTCTTTGCTTAACCGGCTACAGAGGAATGTGAAATATTTTAAGAGATTGCTATAGCTTGTTTGTTTGCTTCTGACAGTCAAATTGCTACACCTCTGAGGAATGATGATATCCTTTCTGCTGAAGGACAACTTCTAGAAGCAGACGGAAGCAGTTTTACTGTAAGGAGGTTTTTTAAATTTTTCATATTCATGTAGGAAGAAGGTCACCACATCTAACTGATAATTCCTTTGCAAGTCTGAAACTCAAAAGGTATTGTGTAGGGTTTTCTCCTATCTGGGATAGTATCACAGTTAAACAACATTGCTATATAAAAGTGATTCTGAGTTCATGCTTGCCTTACTTTGCTTCCTAGATCCTGATACCAAGTTGACAGTAAGTAGTGGAAAAGTGTTGATTAAAGTTTGGAATCTTCTTTGCTGATTTGATACGTAATTTAACATGAATGGAATTTAAGATTTCTCATCAATTTCCATGTGTGTTAATTTAAATTAATAGTAAAATGAGCAGATTGTCGTTATTGGTCTGCTCATAACATTGAGTGCTTTCTGTCTTTTCAAAAATTGAAGACTACTGTTTACTTTACTTGGTATTGTGATTTCAGTCATCAGTGTAATCTGTTTCCTCATTCTGTCTCTACTACCGTTAATTTCATATCAAGTAGGTGAATCTGAAAAGTTTTTACCTGCTTCCCAGTCTCTTACTGTACCTCTTCCTGGTTGTCAGATGGAATACTTGAAGTGATTTTAAATGTTATATTTATGTATGAGATTGACTAATCCACAAGTATAACTTTGCTCGCTTTCCCCATCTTTTCCTTCATGTAATAACTTAATCTTTGTAAAACGTGTGTACAAGGTGTCTGCTTTTGAATGCCAGCAATTTTTTTTTCTTTGCTTACTAGCTTTAGCATGCAGTTTTGTTGGTTTCTAGTTTTCTGTGACTTCTACTTTGTCTCAAATTGCATTAACCAATATTCTGACCATTCCAGAGTGGCCCAAACTCTAAATGAATTCTGAGAGTTAGGTGTCGTCAGCACTGCTATGGATATGGGATGAGAATTTGGCATTGCTGGAGTAAGACCCTGCCTTTTTTTTGGTCGTATGCTTAGGGTGAGTTTG
>WAAD01024204.1:26688-39632 GCA_013389945.1 Fregata magnificens | reverse complement strand
CTTTCAGGAGATCTATTAATTACCTTGACATGTGCTGAGAACTATCCTGACTACCAACGTTGCCTGCAAAACAGTGACCTGGTAGGAGAGCAACTCTCAAACTTGCCTTTGCTTATTCTAGAAAATCCGTTTCTACTACTAAAAAGCTATATATCTATACACATACATACACCTCTATCTATCTATATACACTTTTATGTACCTATATGTATATACAGACAAACACAGAGGGATTATTTTATGTAGGAACGTTGAAAAATTAACCAAGCAGGAAAAGCTAAAATAAAGGTAGGTTACTGAATCTTAATACAGGTACTACTCTGAACAGCAGCTCTCCTGTTTTCCACTGCATCAGATGGATCCTTCTCGAGGGGCTGAAGCATTACTCCCTCCTTTAGAGAGCAAATAGGCATGAGCTCCGTGGTCGTCTTAGACAGTGCACCGCAGAAAAAGAGTGCACCACTTGTATCAATTGCTTTCAGAAGGCCACCAAGAAGGGACATGAAAAATGCAGGGACTCAGGTCAAAAGCATCTGCTACTTTTGGGTGACATGTCTGAAGAACTATAAATGAACGCTTCAAAGAACTCAGCACTACAGACACCTGGCACCTCATCAAGCGTTTTCACTACAAATCCAAAACTTAACCTTCCCCTCAAACTCTACTTCTATAATAGTAACAGCTTTCTAGATATAATGCCCAACACGAAAAAAACCCCTCACAAACTCCAATCACCAGAAAGCAAACAGATTTACAGGCCAACAAAGGTATAGACTCTGAAACTAGCAGCCTTTAGAAAAACACCAAAAAGGTTGTAGCCCACTGATGAACACCACACAACGTGAGAAGGATCAGTATGTAATACGTCCTGCTTTCCCGAAGCTCATTTAGGAAGAGGCGTTCAATCTCCACAAGATTTGACCTTTCCCGAGTGCAACTTTAGCATTTTACAATATGAAGAGGAAACTTCAAACACCCCTTTAGCCTCATATTCATGAAAAGCATTGCAAAACAAATGAAACATGGAAAAAGAAAACCACTTGTTCTGAAACTCCCACCGAGCCTTCTAATTACCATTCCCCTCCTTGCTAAAAGATTCATTGGCAGCAAGGCTCCCTCAAATCAAAATACCGTAAAACTAGACCGGGCCTGGATAAGAAATGCAAAAAAAGGCCAGGGTATCTACACAAGAACCAACGAAACTTCTCTGTATACTCTGTATCTATATATGAGCTTCCGAAAACATAAAAGTATTTCATGTAACACACTAATGCTGTCGTAGAAATAACAGGAACGAAGCTAAACAAACATAAACTGATACAACTGGTAAACGACAGAGGTTGCTTTTCAAAAACAGCCACTCTAGCTCTGATTTTTCAGCTCTGTTCTTCAAAACAGAGGTGCATAACACCTTCAAAAGAGAAGCACGGAAACTAACGTCAGTAACTCCACTAGGTACTAAAAATTGTACATTCAAAGATGCATGTTTCATGGTTCATTATAATTTTCTCTACCCTGATCATCCCAGAGGCAAATGTATCTGACAGTAATTATATTACTTTCCATCTCCCATAGAAATTAACCGTCTCAGCAACTCTCCGTTTATGACCACCTGCTTCTGCCCACCCTTTTCTGCGCCACCAAGAAGGTCCCAACCATCTTCTCTCCCTGGCAGTCCCCCTGTCATAATCAATTTAAACAAAGAAGTACAGATTCTCTACTTCTATTTAGTTTGGAAGATTACTGTTTATATTTCACACTTGAAGGAAAGCTGATGCGTCCGCAAACAGGGCTACTTAACCACATTGATAGCATTAACAGTATCTGATGCTTTCAAACCCTGCATTTTTAGCCCTTATATTTAAAACAAACTCATATCAACTTCAGTCACACCTGTGAGTACTCAACTTGTCTACAACCTGAGCTGTAAGCTCTCACAGCAAACACCCAGAAGATACAGAACGCCCAGTCAGCGGCAACTTCCGCTGTCTTCTATCAAGATCGTTTATCACCACAGAAATACTACGGCAAAGGCAGTGGGTAAAATGCAATCTGACAGCTCAAAAGTCAGATTGCTTTTTTTGCTTTTCCCTAAATCCCCTGACTCGCCTTCAACCTTCCAAACAAATGAAACAGAGGGTCTACAGAGAACAGAACATGTCACTCCACAATGCCGAGTCATTCATCCTATGCACTGAAGACAGATGTTTGTAGGAAAAGCAGTTTATCTGTGTTTTTAAGACTATTAGAAACATACGCATAGGAAGCGGAGAATAACAACACTGTTAACTTCCAAGAGTCTTCTCTGAAACAGTTGGGTCTCCTTCTTTGACTATGTTTTCATCCCTTTGCACCCTATTAATGCATCTATTTTATCAATGGTCGTAGTACCTTTAGAAGTATTAATCTGTCTCATTTCAGGAACCTTACTACCAGCCCAGTCAGCTTATCTCCCTGGGAGTCCCTCTCCACTGAGTAAAAGGAAAGCAATCTCAGCTGGGTATCAAACTTACTGCAAGGAAAAGCATGGGGGAACTTCTAAGAACACAGTCATCATGCATCACCTCCACAATAAAGAAAAGGTGGTTACTGCCTTGGTATATACAAGTGTCCCTGCATCAGGGGGTAGTAAAGGTAATTCCTTTGACAAGGGTCCTCTTGGCCTTCTATTATCTAGAATTCACAACAGGCCAACAACAGGCTTAGCACTAGAACCCACCCCCTCATGCTGCTAGAAGTTGGACTTCCTCCTTCTGCTGAATGCTTGGGAAAAGAGCCTGCTTTGCAACACAGTGATCACAATGCCTACCACTGCACAGCATAAGGATACTAGTAGCTGGACCGTGATGACTCAAGGCTTCTCTTAGCCAGAGGTCATGGTTCAACAGTATTCTACAGAGCCACATTCAAAATTACTCAAAGACTACTTAATAGCACTTTTCCACTGTGTCTTACCAACAAGACCGAATAAAAACCTGGCTGTGTCTCCCACTGCTTCAGTTGTTCCTCAGCTGGCTTCAACACTGCAGTATCTTGACTGGTAGCTTGGGTCAAGACTCGCAAAACAATAGTGCTAGCACTATTGAGATGCATGAAAATCTGAGAACATTTAAAAAGGAGGAAAAACACTTCAGAAAAAAAAGACAGCAAATACAGACAGGTGTTTTCCATTCATATTATCTAAACACCCCACGCTTATTTTTCATTAGACTACACTGTGTAAGATAGCATTACACCCACTCACAGGCAGTCTCAAGGTACAGTGACTAAACTATTTTGCTTTCAGAAATCTCTCAGCAGAAAAAGCAAGCACTAAGTCTATCATTACAAGGACATCTACTAGATTTGAGGAGTTACAGAAAATATTTTGATTTTAAACCAGTTACCTCTCCTGTGAAGAACAGCAAACTAAGAGCAAAACTGCAACTCGCAACGACTTCAGCTGTAGGCAGAGCAAACCATGGGGTTGTCTGAAAGAGGCAAAGATGCAGAGTATTAACATTTTTGTATTTTCTGAATAGCTTTTCCCCAAAAGAGAAAATGACCCATTTCAAATAGTTAAATGCTACAATTCAAATTGATCTAGACATTTTATATCAATTTAGAGGATGAATTATAGTTTCACAATTAGAGTCCTAAATGAAACTGAATTTTCCTCAATATATTTGTATTCCTTCATTACCTATTTAGCATACAAAATGCTGAAGAGCTGAACTAAGAATGCCAATTGCCTCATTTCCAGTATAAATGCATTCTTGTACTCCATAAAGACCAAACAAAACGTTGCTCTCCAGATGACACAGAGATCACATTTATAATGACTGCAGAAACAGCATCACAACAAATTAAAGAGAAACATATATAAAAGCAACTATGAAGTCTGACAATTAGAACTGGGTTTCTATCTATAAAAACTTCCATTTATAACCTATGTAAACTTTTCGTAACACAGATGCATGTTAAAGATTTATATACTTAAGTTTTTCTAAATAAACAACCAAGCACAGTTTCTCTTCAACAAAGAGGCCTGAGGATTTGCTTTTGTTTAATACTAAAAAAAAAAAGTTTATTTTTCCAAACTTCAGGAAAAAAATAATTAACATGTAAAATTGTTAACGTGATGGTAAGAAAGCTAGAGAAATGAAGTGTTACTCTGACCTGGGTTTAAAATTTTGATTTTTTGAAAAAAACAACCACCTTAACAACAAAACTAGCAACAAGATTAAAGACCTTTTACGCGAGTAACAGCCCTGCACAATTTAAAAAAGAAGAAAAAAACCCTAAGTACTCTCAACCTGTAAGTCTCCAAACACCCTCAACAAAAACAGACTAAAAATTGAAGGTCCTAAGGTTAAAGAAAATGTACTTTCAAAACCATGAGCCACGATATCAGATCTCTCTTTACAGCAATAATTGAACAGAACAAGTAACTGAACCTCTGCTTTATACTTCACATGTGATGCACCTCTTTACCTCTCTGCTCTAACTGCCCTGTGTACGGGGTTTGCATGGCAAGGTTTTGGTAGCAGGGGGGCTGCAGGGGTGGCTTCTGTGAGAAGATGCCAGAAGCTTCCCCTATGTCCGATAGAGCCAACGCCAGCTGGCTCCAAGACAGACCCACTGCTGGCCAAGGCTAAGGTACCGCCTCTGTGATAACATGTTTAGGAAGGGGAAAAAACAACTGCTGCACAACAGCAGCTGGGAGAGAGGAGTGAGAGTATGCAAGAGAAACAACTCCGCAGACGCCAAGGTCAGTGAAGAAGGAGGAGGAGGAGGTGCTCCAGGTGCCGGAGCAGAGATTCCCCTGCAGCCCCTGGTGAAGACCATGGTGAGGCAGGCTGTCCCCCTGCAGCCCATGGAGGTCCACGGTGGAGCAGATACCCACCTGCAGCCCATGGAGGACCCCACACCACAGCAGGTGGATGTGCCTGAAGGAGGCTGTGACCCCATGGGAAGCCCATGCTGGAGCAGGCTCCTGGCAGGACCTGCGGACCCGTGGAGAGAGGAGCCCACGCTAGATCAGGTTGGCTGTCAGGACCTGTGACCCTGTGGGGGACTCACGCTTGAGCAGGCTGTTCCTGAAGGACTGCACCCCATGGAAGGGACTCACACTGGAGCTGTTCGTGAAGAACTGCAGCCTGTGGGAAGGACCCACACTGGAGAAGTTCGTGAAGAACTCTCTCCCGTAGCTAGGGCCCCACGCTGGAGCTGTGGAAGAGCGTGAGGAGGAAGGAGCAGCAGAGACAACGTGTGATGAACCGACCGCAACCCCCATTCCCCCTCCTCCTGTGCTGCTCCAGAGGAGGCAGAGAAGCCACGACTGACAGAGCAGCTCAATGGGCACCTGGCGGCCAGCCAAGGTCAACCCACCTCACCCTGCAAAACCAACCTACCTTCTATTTCTTCCTATCTGCTTGTGTCAGTCATTTCAACCTGTATTAATCTGCAGGTTCTCTAAAATCTTTCTGCAATTATGAGACCTTTGCACAACAAACTTAAACATTCTAATTCTCAGCTCACTTCTCAGAAGACCGCTAACTTCCAGGGAACCAAGACCCTGATTTAGACTATAAAATCCAACTGGTAGCGGTTTACCTTATGTGGAATAGTGCCCAGCACAAAGAATCGATGTCAAGGCAAGACTCTGATGTTACTCTAGAAGTCCTGCCAGCTTCGTTTTTCCATCAAAAATAATCACGAGGTAATAAAATTGTACATAATGCTGTTGACAAGAGAGGCAGTAAACAGAGGTCTTTAGGTGCAGTATCTTTAACTCTCTTCTTTTTTGCAGGTATTTTGACATCTTGAGTACCTTAGGCTGCCTTCATCATTGCACAGCCACAACTGGCCAGGAAACAGCAATGTAATGACAACACTGGAAAACACTGCGTTAATTTGTAAGGATTGCAATAGGAACTCCATATTCACAGCACAAAGCACTGGAGTAAAATAAGCACACACAAGGAAAGCAGCAATAAAAGATACAGCCAGATTTTGCTGGTATCAACACTGTAGCACTGAAGTACCTAGTATAGCTAACCCAACTTTGGTGCACCTAAAAATGGTAGTGAAGGAAAGGGAGAGAGGAAAAGAAGGGTACGAGAAAAAGCACAACAGAAGTAGGTGTAGAGTTTGCACTAAGGAGGAAATCATAGCTCAATTCCCGCAAGATCAAAACTACACTTCGTGTTACGAAGCGATTTCATTTCTTTCCATTCCAAAGTCAAACTACTTACTTTCCAAAGAAATATAGTCTTATCTTGCACTATCAAACAAGACTCGATAAAGTATAATTCAACTAAAAAAAAATGGCAGGCCATCAGTTTGATTACCAGATGAAAACCAAAAAGAGAGAACTTCCGAAAGTCAGTAAGCTGGCAGAGCATATGTATGTAAACAACATGGTAAATAACTTCTTCAACTTCAGAGAAGCTGATTTCAGGCCTTTTGCTGAACAGCGTTCTCCAAATAATGAGTTGCCATAGGAAGACCGCCTGGGTAGCAACAGTGAATCTGCAGCACGCACCCAGATATTTGCTAAAGATTCATTGCAAGGAGACGTTTGTTTGAGGGGAAAAAAAAAAGGATTACGGAGCATTCATGTAACAACTGATTTTGCACTACAAAACTAAGATCATGTCAGCTAAATTAAATTATTTCTCAGCTACTTTCAAACCTGATGCAGAAAAGCAGGGTTTCCCCCAAGGGAATGGTGCTTCTACTAAAAATTTATATACTTCACCCGGAACAGTTCTCATCAGAAGACCTACTTATTGAAGTTAGTACAGCACAAACACAAAAACCATGAGGCTTTTTTTCATTTTATTATTTCAAAATAACTAGCTGGCAGATCTAAAGACAACAACACAAAAAAAAAAATCAAAGACAAATATTTGCAAAGGTTCTTTGTTACTGATGCTTCTCATTCTTGAAAAGGTTTGTATTTTCATTGAAAAATTGGAGCAGCTATTGCTGCTCCAAAAAAAACAAGAAAAAACAAACCAACCTTAGCAGGTCAGAACAAAAATTAATTGAACCCAGTGTTCTGCCTCTGCCAAAGACCACAGCAGATGCCCAGGTCAGGATAATCTTCTAGCGATACTTCTGAATAATGCTCTCCCATTCTCCAGAAAACTGTGGTTCAAGGATTTCCTTGTAAGAGGCAGGGAATTTAAATTTAACAGCCCTCAAGAGATTTAGTTTCCCATGAATTTGCACGGTTGCTTTCTGACCCCATGTAAACAACAATCCTCACACAACGTTGGATGAGGCTGTCACAAGCAAAATAACAAAACCAAAGACAAAAATAATAATCTCCCTGAAGATGGGGCAACTTTTAGATAAGGCTTATAAATAACGTAAAATATTTAAGGAAGCAGCATATTCTGTGTGATTTGGATGGCAAAAAATTAACTGGAAAAACATCTGACACGTGTATAGCAAAGACAAAAGGCAAGATGCACAAATGGCAATAATGCTTCGCTATGGCTGGGATTTTGCAAAGTCCATTGCAAACTTACCATCAGAACCCATACAGAACAGAAGAAGATGCTGTCCACTGCTTCTACGTTCAAGAAGTTCCGCTAAACAGTTTCTGCTTTCTCCTGGTAAGTGACTAGAGTCCTATTTTTACAATTAGTTTCCTTTTTTCTAAATACAAAAAGAAAAAAAAAAAAAACCTATTTCAAAGCAATCCTTACTGCACCAAACTTGAACTTGCAGTTTAAGCTAGCTACAAATAAGTTAAGCTGATTTAAAGAGGTATGGTCACCAAAATAAATAGTATGACCCCCTGCTTGTCCCTGCACCCCTTAAATACCCGAAGCTGGAGGGAGTGGGGAAAACGCACAGTTTTTTGTTTGGAGCAAGCTCCCCAGTCATTTCCACACCACGCTGACAGACAGATAAATGTGCTTGGCATATAAAAGCAGGCAGAACCGAGGCAAGAAGCTTCTTCACTGTGCAACTGAGGCACTGCTTCTTCAGCAGCACTGCTGGCTTACGCCTGCTTAAGGTGTTCACCCAACCGCAATTTTAATAAACCCTACGACAACTATTGGGAGATCCATGACTTCATACTAGGGTGCTTACCAGTACTGTAAGCGTGAATGAGTAGCCACGTTTAGGGACCTCCCTCCCCAGTGAAATGCAACGCTGTGGTATTAGCAATCCCCTTTTTCTCACAAAAATCAATCTCAACACTCAAGGGGAAAAAAGCAATTTTTTTCCCCTTAAATCTTAAAAAATTAAAAACAACCAATTACCAGATTCAGATACAGAAAAACAAAGCAATAGCATGCCGTCGGGACGGCTTCAGCACTCCTGTCAGCTGGAGAATTTTCAAGTAAAACTAATTCCTAAATGCAAAACCACAAGTTCCTGGGATCTAAACCTGTAAAACAATCTTCTTTTGCTTCTCTGCCTTACCAAAATGCAAACTTAGAGGAAACTCACATATTATGACAAAGCCAACCTAGTAATTGACCCCAAGAGGCCAAAAGCTGGGCAGGCAGGGCAGATGGGATAAAAAAACAAGCCAAAAAGTCAAGCTGTCTGAGCATACTGTTCCACAGACACCAGAAGCGGCTATGGGAGGAAGGAGGAATACGGGACTTCCAACAGTGTCAAGCCATTACAGGTCCTAACAGGCAATTTCAACTCTGACAAAGTCTCTCCTGACATTCCCTTCCCACCAACAGCATATATCTATTCGGAACTTCTCCTCTGCATGCACTCTGTAAAGATGATTGACTCCATGAGGGCACCAGCTGATACCTTGTGTTAATGGGATCCTCCCAAAACACAGTTTTAATTACTGCCGTGTACAGATGCCTTTGTGAAATCGATTCCTGCAGATAGAACACAGCTGTACTTTAGGAATTTAAACCCAGATCTCTCAAATTTGAATTTGTTGTGACCCTCCCACTACCCAACGCCCCACCCCACCCCACCTCCCCTTTTTTTTTTTTTTTTTAACAGATGGGTCAGGGCCTCTTCAGATCATAATTTATGCAGAGGGCATACAGACGCTCTTAGAACCCACAGAACAGCAAAGGCCCATGAATACAGGCTCTAATATTGTGGGATAGAGACAATTTTCACCTCTTATAAACCAGGCTTTTCTGTTGCCCGGCAAAGGCAGAGGGACATGGGTTACACCACAGATGGGTTACACCACAGGGACAAGGATTTTCTCCAGTGTCTCTTGGGTACTTCTAGAGCTTACTTCACTGTTGAACAAGTTCTACAAGACTGTCCTAGGGATGAAACAGAGGAGATGAGGATTAAACAGCTACTGTCTTTTGGGTACCTTCACGGCCTATGAGGCGTGCATAGAAATGCTGGTAGAGTCTGTCAACCTTATATGCAACTTTCTTTTAGAAGGCAGGCAGGTTCTGCACGCTGAGTCACAACAGCCAGAATTTCCAAGTTTGATCACTCGGTAAGGTTAGCGTTTCCCATCTTCACTTACTAATCTCAGACTCTGTCTTCACAATAAACATTGAGCAATTTCAGGGATGTTGCTTGCTTTCTGCTGCTTTTCTCTCATTCATACCCATTGCTATCATAACGAAGTAGCACACGTCAGGTCGGGGGGGAAAGAAAAGAAATCCCTTCAATTAGAAAGTGTTCAATACCATCAGCTGCAAATCCGAGTATGGCTCTGTTGCCATGCCGGAATTTCTGCTTGTATGAGGGAAAAGAGCCTAATCACACGCAACAAGGGAAAGCTGCTCTCCAAGATCCCACTGAATGTGCACAGAGCTGAGACAACAGCGTATTCTCAAGCCTCAGCTGACAGGAAAAAAACCACTCAGTTACACCTAGAAGATAAGCAACACATCAAATGCCACCCCTCAGCACAATGAGATGGTGTCTTCAGAAACCACAAGTACCAGTAGCAGCTCCTCATTGTTACCATCCAATGTCCTGCACTTGCATTCCCCCTCCCTAACTCCTTATCTCCTTTTGCTTGCAAAAATCCACGCCTCACTTCTGTTCTGCTCTTCAACCTTTAATTCCCTTTCTAAGGAAGTATCTGCATACACAGTTTACTTCAGAGAATATTCCAAGTCCCTTAAGTGTTCTGCCTGACTGGTTTATGTTCTTCCCGAGTAGTCAGCCCTTTTGATAAGGGGCAAAAGAGTATCTGGGTATTTTTCCCATAACACTGAAATACATCCAAATTTTAGAATCACATGTCAGTTACCAAAACAAATCAAGGACTACACATCTGCAAGGGAACAAAACAAAGGATTTAATCAGCAAACGCCTCCACATGTCACTTTTTCTGGACTTCAAAGAATGCAGTAAAACAACTCACTCATATCCAAGCAATTAATTCTGTGCATTTTTTGCTATCTTTTGTTAAGAATTCAATAAACTCTCTTCCACTGTAATGAGGTGCAGGAACGGTTTCAGTTAAGATTCTCTGAAATCAGAAGGAGGGAAAGTGGTAAATATATCACTGAAAATACAGTGTGTTCTCACTAATAATGCAAATACATCCTGGGCTACTTTAAGAGGAACGTGACAAGCGGCTCTAGGGATGTTGTTATCCTCCTTTACTCAGGCAGTATCCACGACTGCTTCTAGAATACTGTCTTCAGCTTTGCCATCACAGTTCTCCCTTTCCCCAGTTCAAGAAAGAAGGGTAGAAACTGGAGGGAGAGGCCAGAGCTACTGAGAGGGTCTGCGGTCTAAAGCAAATTACCTATGAGGAGAGGTTAAGGGCTCGTTTAGTAGAGCGGAAGCTAAGGGAAGGCTTAGCAGACACAACTACCTTCCTGAAGGGCACTTACAGAGGGGACAGAGCCAAACACTTCTTGTCAGCAGATTACATAACTAATAACTATGAAGCTACAAACTACAGCTTGGGAGGTTCAAGCCTTAAGACTGTCTTTTCCAGCACATTTGTTCTAAGGAAAACCGGAAAAAACAAAGTTTCCATTCTGAAAAGCCGCAAGAACCACTTATGGGTCACCTCCTCAAACGAGTGACACAAATGCCAGCATCCATAGCGATATTGATAGGACATCTTAGCAATGCTTTTAAGGATACTGTCAATTTCAGGAACAGTTGGTAGTTACACCAGCCCCTCTCTCCAGCCTTCTACAAACTTTCCCATGAGTCTCTTTTCTACCATTATAGTACCTGTATCAATCATGCCATATGTCAGTATTTCTGCTGCGCAGTAAAACCAAAAGAACTGCCAGCATCCTGGCTGTTCACGGTACCACTTAAAACCACTAACGACTACACTAACGACCACAATCACTACAATGACTAATGTTAGTCGTTACCGAGCTTTTTCAAAAACAACAGGTTAATTTTTCCTTACATCAATGAACAAGGCTGTCCATGCTTTGCCCAATTTAAGCCGCAGTAGAGACGACAAAGAAAAACGTCTAAGCAGGAAAGAGTTACGGGCTTTTTTCCCCATACCGCTACCGAGAGAAATAGAGGAATAGAACTTCTACAAATTTATTCTTACAAAAACGTGACATTGAGACTAAAACCTAGGTCTCAAAAAAGTCAGCATGCAGAAGACACAGAGGAGAAAAGAGTGAAGAACAAGGAGGAACACAGGAGTATAAAGGACAGCAGTGAGCAAGGCTGATGATAGTATTAAGTCAGTCAGATTACGTAAAAAATATGGAGAAGAATGGCCTTTCAGGTTAAATGCAAAGCACCAAAGGGACCAAAAGCTCCTAACAGAAAGGACGGGCAGTACAAGAACGACAGTGGGACTACTCCAGGATTTGCTTGCATATAGCTCGCAAGAGACTCTGCCACAGGGTTCAGTATTGACGACATAGAAAAAGCCGAAGGGATACACAGAGAGACAACAGAAGAACATTTGTAACGTTTAGTAGTAAGCTTATAGGATGGCCCGTCTCCCAAGACCAATCTCATTCCTTTGACTTCTTCCTAGTTCACCTCATTTTAACAGGTATGACAGAACGCTTCACAACAAACTAGCGTGCAACAGCAGAAACAGAAATGCCAGCTGCAGTCTGCCCTCATGCTCTAAAACGGCTTTAAACCATTTCCGTTTAACCACAGTTAAAACCTGCTTCTGATTATACACTTTTAAGAGTTTGTATGTAAAGCTTGGGTAAGAAAACCCTTTGCTACACCATTTACACAGCGGGTACTAAATGCCCTTCCGCAGAATGGTACCATGAAAGAATGAGGGAAGAAAAGCAGAGAGCGGTGAAAAAAACTGGTGTTGAAATGAAGGTTACACTACAGACATCACTGCACCTGTGAGACACGGGAAGCAAGGTACATAGAAGCAGAAGGCGGCAGCGGTATCAGTACTGCATTTAGGGCCACGTTCTTACATTTTCCACATTGCTGTCTTCTAAGGTAACAGACTGGAGAAATAACTCACCACTGCTGCACTGACCCTGCCTTCGATTCAGGGAAGAAGCCGCTTTACAGTAAAACTTTGACTGCCGTTCTTCAACCTGTGGGAACAGAACAACCACCTTCAATAAAGGCCAATACTTGCCCTTTCCCATGAAGAACAAGTTCTGCCGGCAAACCGTGCAGCTTAACGCCGCGCATTCTTCTGACGCCTTCCCGTCAATTCCGCCCAGACTGCAAACTGTTTCAAGGAGACACGGGGAAACAGCTGCCTGGAATTAGGCAACAGCTCTTTTCTTCTGGCGCCGAGAAGGCACTCTGCCATTGCCAAGCAATACCAAACGTAAAGCCGAGCTGTCCCGCCCTCGGCCACCCGGTCTGCAGAAGCCAGCACAGAAGACGACACGGGACGGAGAGGCCACGCTGCACCGGCACGCAGCAGCGGCGGGCAGCCCCCACAGAAGTACAGGCGGCGGAAGAGCAGCCTGCGCGGGTGAGGAGGAGCCGCTCCGCCCGCTGCGCTGCAACTCCGGCGCTCCCTCCCCCGGCGCGCACGGGGCCGGGCGGCTCCT
>WAAD01024204.1:1601-18628 GCA_013389945.1 Fregata magnificens | reverse complement strand
AAGGCTGTCTCTTAACATTACCCTCACAGTAGACGCAATGTCAGCTTGCATCTGCTACCTGACGGGACACGTGTCATTTCCAAGGCTTCTTAAAAAGCTGCTGAAATCTAACCTGCCTCTGTCTTTCCTGTCCTCTTTGGTACCCGCTGTAAACCAGAGCCTGGCTGGGCTGTGGCTCTAGGCTTACATGGAGGAATAGTAGGGAAGCCACTGTTTCTCATGTAGGACGTCTCAGTCTTCAGAGGCTTTTTAGAAAGTAAGATTTCTCTAGAACGGCTTTGAAGAAACCCTCCGGTAGTATACGATGATAATCTGTACTATCAGCTGCTAACAAAAGCTGCTGCCTTCTATTTCATGGGGTTTTTCTTTTAACTAACTGTGACGGACGAGAAATGCTCAGAAAGATGTGTGATGTTTCTTTTAAGACCTGCTGCAAAACTAAAGTCAGGACAGTGCTCTGGCAGACTTCTTCCTATAGGTCAAATTTGGACAGAAGAGTTAGCTCCAGAAGTAAGTATTCTGAAATCAGAGGCCTTTTCAAAAGCGTAACTCTGATGTGCTTACAAAGTGAAACCCTTCCCAAAGCACAATAGAACTTTCATAGAAGTAACTTCTCATCTGTAATTTGTTTAATAGCTTAATTTATTAAACACATTATTTAAAATCTACATTGTTGCTTCAGTTTTCATGTTTACACACAGGAGGATTTTTTTTTTATTTTTAACCATGACGCAACAAGAGCTTCCCATAGTCTACCTTCCTACGGGAGATACAAACATTGAACACTACAAGAATCCCTGGCTCATTTAACTCTCTTCTCATTGCCTTCCCTTTATTTCTCTTCAGGCCTGGCACAAACAGACAGGCTTGTATTCCACAAGTAATTTTTAAACAGTTCCAAGGGAAAGTCTGCTGACACAAACTCCTGGAAACAGGGAGAACTCCTAGAGAGGTCTACAATTCTTCATTTGACAAGAAGTTCTTACATGAAAGGTCAATCTTTTTTTGGATACGGACTTGCAAAAATAACTTGAGTGCCACCACCTAAAAAGTGCTGATACACGTGGTGCCATTTGGTACTTGTGGGATTTCTATTAGCACTAGGTAGAGGTGCCAAATCCTCAAATGATGCAATTTCACCCCACTTTTCAGCTGCTGGCACTGTACAAAGGGAAAAATAGGTATTAGCTACTTTTTTTAAAGCAACAGAGCTACTGAAACTACCTGCAAACTACGGTTAATGTACGTGTAAGTTTGTCATGCATCAAAAGCCAAATTTTAACAGTATGTGAAAGGCCAAGATGTATGTATTTAGCTGGATCCCTGAACTTTGACAGTTATCCTAGCCCTACGCAGAGGTCAGATCGTACCTTTACTCTGACACCATTACCACACCATACCACATACTGTATATCTGCATTACCCTAAGATACAACCCTCCTCAGTACTTAAACGTTACCCTTTATTATACATCAACTAATTCATGGTTTTGTTTTTTGTTCTGGTTTTTTTTTTTTTTCTATTACAGAGAAAATGTTAGACTTATATAACCATTTTTTATGGTATTCAAATAAATCTAGATTCCAGATTTTTACAAGGAGGACGGAATGTCCAGCTGTTTGTCCACTCCAACAGCTCTTGCAGTTCCTGTTCAAATGATACGGCACATCCTGTGAAATGAAACTAGCCACCAAAAAAAAAAGTCTCAAAACGCATTAAAAATGTACACACACTGAAAGTAATTTATATTGACAAATAAGGAATGTTGTTTATTAAGGCTGTGCTTCAGAAAGAGGATGTTTAGGGTTAAGTAGCCTTCATCAAGACACAGAATGGGAAGAGGTAAGCACAGCTGTCTGTAGAAGAGAAGTTATGTACAACCCCTAGCGAGGTGTGCATGCACGCAAACACAATTCAAAACTGCACAGCTGGTCTTTGTAACAAAACTGAACATAGTCAAAAGGAAATACTGTGACTTTTTAACGGCCACAGTTTTACTTCATTATTAAAGACATGGCAAATATTTCCAACAAAAAATTCACAATTTGAATAAATGAAATATTTTAAACAAAGTGCTTCACAGATCTGAACCCTGCATGGTTGTGCTGTCTGGTCTAGAAGCATTTTGTAGACATCATAGGAGCATTTCACACAAAACTGAAAATGTCATTCAGGTGAATAAGAAACAGGACATTTCCACAGACATTTCTAACATTTTTACACTTTCAAGTAGTTGAGTTCTTACAGCCACTGGGTTTTGTAACAAATGTGTGCTACAGCAGTACGTGTTTGTGGATTCCTTTAGCAGCAAAGGCCCACTTCAAAGGGCACGTGGTCTCTTCGGGTTGATCTGTTTACTGGCCTGTTCCTCCTCTTGTAGAGCTGCCCGGAAAGATTTCACTTTATCTTTAAAGAAAAAGAGAGGATGAGTACTGATGTGACTGGGCTCAACACAGATTTTGAAACTAAGCCCTCAAGCGCCACATCCCGTCCCTAAAGTACACCAAAGAACATTCCTCCACAAAAATAGCTGACGCTACAAGCTACAAGAGGATTGAGATAGGCTGAGATTCATACATACGCATACAAACAAGTTGCTTAGCAACTCAGTCCCTTCTTAGATGCTACCCCTGTCTCTAGGCAGGACAGGTCTGGAACCTGCACAGTTGCATTCCCAGCATGTAACCTGCTCACACTTAAATTCTGCTTCTAACTAACTGACAGAGTATAGGGAGATACACACCACCTACATTCTTTTCCTCCCAGCAGCTTCCAAACCATCCTTGGAGGCATACAAAATTGTATTCAGTGTACGATCAGTCACTTCTGTACGTTCTAAAACCCAGCAGAGTAAATTCTACTCCCCCCAGTTTTTCTACAAATGTGAAAAGCATTTGTGATGAAATTTTGGAGGTTATTCACCGTAAATAGATACATGCATCACTCGTTTGTTTCATCATAACTGTAAGAAGAATGGGAGAAACCCGAGAAAGGACGTGTGGCATCCTTTCGTATTTCTATTCCTGTCCCGCTCCATTCCCCAGTAATATGCCCAAGAATGGGAAGAAGGAAACCAACTGGCAGCATAAAGATGTCAGTCCCAGAGTGACAGGAATAAAAGCTGAAATATTCAATGACCATTATGTGCCATGAGCAGAACACAGAAGATACTGGGAGAAAGAATTTTTGACTCAACAATTCTTCCCTCCTGTAAAGCTATACATTTATCATGCTGCCTGTAAAGATGCAAGGATCTCTTAAGACAGCCTTTACCTCCAGTACCTTGTTCAAAAGCAGTATCTAATAAGTTTTCTAAGAACAGGGAGTCACCTAAACTGTGTTTTTCCACTGCTGGTGTCTCAAATTATCTTCTTCTGAAGAGCAAGCCGTCATCCATAAGAAGCAACGGCATGTACCTCCAATTCTTTGCTAAAGTATACTGGTGCCAATGCATGCTTACAAGGCAAGCAGGCCACATCTGATTTGCTTCATGTATTCTTCTAACTTACAGCAGATACTCAGACTAAGTAAAAAGTAAGATTTTTATCTTACAAGGAGTTTTCTAACACCGACCAAAAAAACCCCACCCCCACCCCTCAGCACCCAGCCCCACCCTTGAATTTCTACCAGTAGAGCATGTCTGCTGGAGTCCAAATATAGTGACAGAAACTAAAATGAAAAATTCATCTCCATCAGGTACCAAGCTGACAGGCTGATTTTAGAAGACAAGTGGAAGAGTCAATTTGGGGCACTAAGAATTATCTGCAGTTTGTTTTTCAACAAAGAGAGGCTGACAAAATTCTGACAGAAAGGCTGCTGAAGAAAAAAGTAAGCTAACCACCAAGCTACTCAGAGCTCGCTGCCACTCTTAAGCACAGTCTTCAAAATGACAGCAGGCTCCCTGTTACACTACAGAATGCCACAGAGCAGGAACTGGGAGTTCCTACTACTTTTTCCTCCTTGCATTACCTTCTTTTTTTGTACAGTTCATCTGCATTTTCTTTTTCCTTCCTTTACTGTTTTGGAACAAAGGAAAAGAAAAGGAAAGTTGCAG
This sequence comes from Fregata magnificens, assembly GCA_013389945.1. Taxonomy (NCBI): domain Eukaryota; kingdom Metazoa; phylum Chordata; class Aves; order Suliformes; family Fregatidae; genus Fregata; species Fregata magnificens. The sequence continues at coordinate 14,574 of WAAD01024204.1, read as the reverse complement.
GATCAAGTTTATGCTTCCTGGAGGTAAAGCAGAGATTCTTCCTTTAAACTACGATGAACTGAGCACAGATGTGAACTTCTTCTTAGGCAGCAGAATAAACGTTCCTTCCACAGGACATTGCAGAGCAGCATAAGGGGAAAAAAGTCCCTAAAACATAACCACACTCTTTTTTTCCTCCTCATTATTACTGCAAGTCTCCATGGCACACGAAAACACACTGCTTATAATGCACACAAAAGTGATTAAAAGCAACCTACCTCTAAGTTCGGTCAGAATATCAATTTTTTGCTCTAGAATTGCTTCAAGTTGGGTAGCGTAAGAATCCATATCATAGTCTACTTCTTCCGTCATCTCAAGAAGAGGTTTTTCATCTTCCAGCCATCTAATAGATTCCTAGATGAAAGTTAAAAAAAAACCCCAACTGAATAAATTAGCAAAATTTCAAGACAAGTTTCAAGGCAGAACTGCATTAGACCTTTTCTCAAGATGACCACACTTTTACTGTCTAGTCACTTCAATAGAACAGGTTTCAATCCTAAAATGAAACCTTATTCCTAATTCAGCAAATTGTATGTTTTCTACATTGTTTCTTAATTCCAGTGGTCCTACCAGCAACAGGTAAACCCCAACTCCCCCAGTTCTCCTCAAATTCAGAACATCAGCTGGTTGTAGAGCTAAGAAACTCAGAGAACAGAACTTTCCATCATGGTTATGTCCCCTTAGGCAGCTATCAAACTTTGAAGTCAGGCTTCAATTTTAAGTATGGGCTGGTTGCCACCAACTATAATCATAGTGTCATTACTACTGTCAAGGACCCAAGACAATTCTGTCCATACTCAAAACCAGTTTTGAGAGAAGCTGTATAAAAGAAGAGCTATTTTAAGCTCACTATTGCATGAGCTAACTCCCCAGGTAGATAAGAGTACAGTAAAGGTTGGTTAAAGCAGCTCTTAGGCATCTTTGCACTCCAAATATTACAAAAAAGAGGGAAAAAAAAAAAGTCTTGCAGCAAAGAAGAATGCAACCAGGAGCTTAAAGCTTACAGAACCATGCAAAGCTGTGATCAGGAGAACTGATCCCATTGGAAATGCTTTGTTTTAAAAAAAGAAAGCAGCTGACAGTTCTAGGCATGCTGGGCCTGAAATACTAAAGTTAAATCTCTCCCTCTGTGCTCAGTAGCCCAAGTAATATTGAAAGCATTGTCCAAACCCCATGTACATTTTTTGGCTTTCAGGACAGATGGAGCTCACATTGGCAGAGGATTCATCTCATCTAATGTAAACTCGTACATCCCAGACACAGAGGAAGACCAACACCTCTAGAGCACGATTCATTACATTGATCGACGTTAGACATTTTTGTTAGGAAACTACGTTTTGTATCAGCAGCTTCCAGGAGAAAGCTGACAGAAGACAACTTCTGCCTAGTACAGCTAGTAGATCCTGTGTTGGTGCAGACCACCTCCACCCACGGCATAAACTAACAAGTCATGCTGCAAACGAAGGGAGCTGAGGCTCGGACACGTTTCCTTCCAGTGACCGCTGGGAGGAGCAGTAATCTCCAGCAGATGGCCAGATGGACATACAGAGGCAGCAACACCTTAAACTAATGCAGCTTGTCGCTCTGGAAGTCGCAAGCACTAGGACACAGCTACGGCATATGGCATATGACTTTCACACTTCTGCTGGTTTTACTTCAGGTCTCATGTTTCATAATAACTAAATCTCTACATCTGTTGTAAAATGTGTTATTTAGCATCCTACTGTATTATGAACACATATCAATGTTCCACTAAGTTAGATACCTAAATTGAGGAGATGTGTGTATTCCCTGCAGGTGTAATGCTCTGCTGCTCTCTTGCAGCAGATGCGCCAAACGGACAGCCTGCCTAAAGACTCTAAGGTTACAAACAGAGGCAACTCACGTTTTCTTCTGAAAACTAGTAACTCATACTTATTACTACAATTTACTTTGTGAGTGTAAAAGGCTCCGTGGCGCTGACCAGCATTACACTGCGTGGGCAGTGCTCCTTCCAAAGACCCTAAATAATAGCAAGTTAAAACCCTTGTGTATCTGTAAAAAGGAAGCAAACAGGCAGTTAGAAATATACATGTCTCTTCTGGATCTCACTGTCTCAGAGGGAGATGTCACAAAAGGATACTCAGATGAGATACCTGGAGGGAGTATTGCAGTATCTTACGAGGGAGATGACCAAACAGAAAGGGTGCTGATAGAGACATTACTATTAATTGCCAGCTCTGGCACAGGAATATTGGCATAGATTAGACAGTGAAATTGAAAATTTCGAGACCAATCTGAATAAACTCCCGGCAACTAGAAAAAAAACCACAGTCACTAATGCTGGAAAAGGACTACAACAGAAAATGCAGTGAATAGTAAAAACAGGAAAAAGAAAACAGCAACTTTTCTTACAATGACCACAGCCTATTTAGGAATGTTTGTTGAGAAGAAGAGGAAAGTTTTACTAAATTTCTGGTATGATAAAGAAATAGGCTCCTCTTCCATTATGGGGACAAAGATTAGTGGTGAGGGGATCTGTCCCTATTTGTTTGCTACAATGGGCATAGCATAATAAAACAATTTAGAAATCTCTGACAGCAGCAGAATGACCAGATGATATCCTACGTCTTCAAGAGTATGCACTTTCATTGGGTGTCCTGGTTTCGGCTGGGACAGAGTTAATTTTCTTCATAGGAGCTGGTACAGTGCTGCGTTTTGGATTTAGTATAACGTTGATAACACACTGATGTTTTAGTTGCTGCTGAGTACGGCTTACACTAGTCAAGGACTTTTTCAGCTTCCTGTGCTCTGCCAGGTGCACAAGAAGTTGGGAGGGGACACAGCCGGGAGAGCTGACCCAAACTCACCAAAAGGATATTCCACACCATATGATGTCATGCTCAGCATATAATGCTGGGGGAAGAAGAAGGAAGGGGGGAACGTTCGGAGTGATGATGCTTGTCTTCCCAAGTAACCGTTACGCGTGATGGAGCCCTGCTTTCCTGGAAATGGCTGAACACCTGCCTGCCGATGGGAAGTAGTGACTGAATTCCTTGTTTTGCTTTGCTTTACCTATTAAACTGTCTTCATCTCAACCCACAAATTTTCTCACTTCTACTCTTCCGATTCTCTTCCCCCATCCCACCGAGGGGGGAGTGAGCAAGTGGCTGTGTGGGGCTTAGCTGCTGGCTGGCGTCAAAACACGACATTGGGAAAACCTGAATTCCTAGATTAGGATAAAGCAAAGTAGAGCTCCATCTTTTACCTGGAAGACAGCCCTGTGGTCTTCTACTACTTGTTCTTCCATTTCTACCATTTGTGACACAGCTTCATGGAAAGCAAACAACTGCGGAGAAACTTCCTCCTCCTAAAAACAACAGTTAAGCTTGTTAGTCTGGAAAGAACTGTGGCTACAGGAAATATATTAAATGTGATCCATCTTATCACAGAATACAAAAAGAAATATGCAGAAGGCAGAACCTGTCAAAAATAGACTTTAATACTTCTAACAAGAAAATCTCCAGAAATGAGTGGAGAGGGCAATAAATTCAAAATGTTCACAGAGTTACATTTAATTCATATTCACTAAAAACTTCCAGCCACTAATCCTAGTCAATACCAGAAAACAGAATATTCCACATTAAAAAAAAAAACAAACAAGTTAAAATAGCGGGAAGAGGAAGTCACAAGGAAAGAACGATAATTTCTAGTAGGTTTTAATGCCTGCAGAAAACCCTGGTTTTCTGCCAGGGCTTTTTGTTGTGCGTATTGTAATAGACAACAATTTTCAAAAAAAAAAGAGAACAGCAATTACACTCAACACATTTCACGAAACCCAAACTAAATTAATCCTTTGGAAAAAAAAGTGGAATAAATGTAAAGTGAGAAATCTAAAATGTACGTAGAGATTAACACGTTACAAGAATGCACAACATGGATTTACAAACTGGGGCAAACAGGGCTTCTTTAGAAATTAATAGTTAACAATCAAAGGGGAAAGCGCTACGTAGGCTGTAATTAATGTTTTAACAAGACAGTATAGTTGCCGATACGATGCCTTTGACATCTCTTTTAGAACATACTGTAAAGTTTAATTTAATTCCACATGAACAATGAAAAAGTATGACACGAAAGGATATCTGGCTGGAAGGACTGTCCAGTGGGAAGCTCTAGGAATCACTAGGAATCTTACAAAATAGAGCCCTGGAAGAAGAGCCAGTTACTAAAATGAGGAATACAGCAGACACCATGAAGAGGTATCTGAGAAGGCAGAGAGTCTTGTGAAAAATAAGTTAGGATAGTAAGGATTTTTCTTTTCAATCTTTCATCAGCATTTTCACAAACCGAGTTTTAAGCCCTGTTGGACATTTAAGGAACCAGGACTAGAGCTGATAATCAGCAATGAGGGGAAAATGCCCTTTACAAGATGGCTCTCAGCTCCCCACTCCTGCAGCCCAGGGAGACATGCTGGGAACATGATGTGGTGCTCTCCCGAACAGGGCACTGGGGTTTCACCCCATGAAAATCAGGATGTCGGGAAGAGGAAGGCTGGGTAGCTCTATTTCTAAACACAGAGAAAGGCAAACTCACTTGAAATGGGTGTTGCACGCAGGGAAAAGAACGCTCAAAAACACAAGAGTGTTAAATAAAACAGATGAATGTCCCAGAATACTTCTAGCTGCCTAAAAAAATACGAAGCTATACTGGAAAAAATGCACACTAAAGAACGCTAGAGCCTAGAACAGACCCTGCCCAGATACTAAAAGCCCTAATCAGCAAGGAAAATGAAGAAAAGTAAAACGTCCTCCTCTTGAAGGTGCTTCAAGAGATGTTTTTGGTTTGGGGTTTTTTTTTTTTTTGTGTGGGAATGAACATAATACCATAAAGTGAAAAGGTGAAGAGGCATGCTGTATTTCCTTAATGATCTTGCTAACAGCCTATAAATACAGGTTACTCTGGATTTGTTGTGCCACTGTATATCACCATCTCTTTCCACGTAATGCTGTAAACCACTCACGTTTTGTTCACAAAGCAGTTTGAGATCATCTCTCTGAGGAGAGCTCCCCACACCCCACTGTGTCTCCAAGTCGTCCATCTGATTGGGAGCGTGGTGTATAACGGGACGGATATCTCCAGCGGCACTAGGATCAACTGTCAGCTCCTTCACCCTATGAGCAGAAAATGTTTCATTTGTAAATTAGTAGCTTCCTGTGCAAAAGAGTCCAACCAAAAATAAAGCTCTATGGGTTTATGCACAATTAATTCATTTAATAAGGATGATGATGTCAGCTTCACAAATTTAATGTACTTTCAGTAACAAAAAAGATGTTAGTCCAACTCCTAAAAAGCACAGACCATTGAATTTCAACTACTTGCAGGTGGATTACAGTCCATCTTCTAGCAAGAGGCATTTTCTGATTGAAATCTTAAGACTCATTGACAGTTAAGAGGGCAAAAATCTCCAAATCCTCAATATTAACTCCTTAACAATGAGTAGTATTTGAAAGAAAAGTTCATTCAGCACCCTAAAGCTCACCATCTTTCTTGTTCTGTGCACACAATTATGCTTTAAGAAAGTTAGACAGTCAGCACCCCACTAGCTGTTCCAAGCTAATCCACCAAAAAAATAATAATTTGCAACCAAGTATCTCAGAGAATAAATGTATCCTTTAATTAAAATAATTTCAAAGGTGAAAATATCTTATTACAATGTTAGGCTCTTGCAGCATGAAAATAGTTTAAAAGATTGATAATGTTTCTGTCAAAAAAAAAGCCCATTTAAAAGCAAGTTTATGAAACAGACACGTCAAAGTCTGCAAGTATAGGAAGTTTTAGAACATATTCTTTTTTTTAAAGGGAAAAACGTTTTTTCAAGTAGCATTCAATTACGACAATGGAAACTGGTTTTGATTCATCTTCAGAGTGACAAAAAGGTTTAAAAATATATATGTATGAAAATTGTTTTCTTTTTTAATTAGAGATATTCAAATTACCCTAAACACAGACTTGTCAGATTTTGTCCACTAAATGTACAAAGGTGACATCACCATTTTTTAAAAAATGTATGAAGGAAACTAGCAAGCCTGGATACAGAGTGTGGATGTTTAAGGAGGGTGAACAAAATACTGGGAAGATGATTGCAGATCATGCAGAACCATCACCTGCCAAATAAAATAAAAACAAAGTATGTGTGACTCAAGGCAAGGGGACTAATGAAAGGTTGGTCTGTAAAATTACATAGCCAAAAAGAAAACTTAAAAATAAAGATTCCATGTATAGAATGAAGTAGACCTGGTGATTGAAGGAGAAAAGTCGTCATACTCATAGGAAGGAGAGAGATCAGAGCGACTGCCACTACCCTGTGAGAAGGGAATGTCCGAAGGACTAATTCCAAATTCCTTTACTCTGCAGCAGCAAAATACAGCAGCAAATTAAAAGAAAATGTTCTCATAAACAGTTAAAATGACAACTCTTTGTTTAGCATACTTCTTTAATGGTTTAACTATAAAATTATTTTTATATTAAAACACAAGTGTGCCAACATATTTAAACCTTCTCCAAACAAGAGTTACAGGTCACTAACAAAACTGAACAAAAGCAGTGCTGCTAATTTGCAGTCAACTATAATAGCAGTGCTTTCAGAAGAGTAATTTCAGATTTCAGTTCACGCAGTTAATAAAATTTGCTTTACATTCAATATTCCACTGAATGGCTCCTTTTAAAGTATCAAACCACTACAGCTACAAAACTTTAAATTTTATTCTGCCCCCTGCACACACACTGCTGTCCAGCACCTAAAAACTAATTGTACTAAGAAAATGATATATTGCTAGAAAAACTAAAATACTAAACAAAACACATGAAGCAACTTTACAGTGACAGGCGTTTACTCCATAACAACATATGAATTTAACACCAAGGGGAAGAAACCATTTCAGCGCAACTATTTAGTATAATAGAAATAGGTGTTTAATTAGTTTTGCAGTGCCTTTTTCTGGAGTCACTTCAGCAACCCGTATTCTGTAAGGGGTACAAGATCCAACAAGCCTTGATGAATGTGCAAGGTCCTTCATTATGTTACTGTAAGCAGGGGAGCAGATGCCTCCTTCTCACCAGGAAGGAAATCACACAGACTGGTCCAAGACAGGCAGATTTGCTACTAGCTCCCTTGATCCAGACACAGAGACATTCAGATATCAAGAGGAGCAGGCACTAAGCTTTCCTTCCTTTGTGCCCAGTTAGCTACTGGCCGGGGTGCCCAGCCAAGCAGAAGCAGACATGGCTCTGCCCTATCTTTCACTGGGGCAAGCAGGCCACTGGACAGTAGCCCCTTCTGGCCAAACCAGCGTTTCTTATGGCCCAGAGGCTTGTTTGCCTCCTTCGTTCTTTCAGCAAAGCATGAGGGGGCGGTCTCTGGGTCGCAGGTCTGACTGCAGGGGCATGCAGGACCTGATCACTCTGTCTCCACAGATGTCAAACAAAAAAGAACTGCAACAGGGGAAGGCACCTTTCACACTCACTGAAGAGAGATGAACACTTTCAGAGAGCAGTACAGGTCTCAGAGGTGCTGCATCAGCCTCTGGAGGTGCTCATTTCTCTATACTGATTATAAAGTCACTGTTGCATTAAGTGACTCTTTACTTAGGGGTCTCAGATACGTGCCTGAAGTTGGGAAGTATAAAATTTCATATATATGTATGAAACAGACTGGCAACTGTCTGCAATTCCACCAAGCGGATGGAAAAAACCCCACAATGCAGAAAGGTATTTCAGCTAACACCCCAGGGAACCATCATGAAAACCAACTACCCTAATGCAAGAGATGGTGCCCCAGAGCAGGGGCAAAACAATAGGGGCATCTCCCACATTCCTTGCAATCCACATTATCCATCTCTGGATAATAGCTTAAATGCAGTTTCTATTGATTCTATTGTTATGGTTGTAAAAAGTGACAATTCAAATTAAATGTGAGCCTGGATCAGTAATTTGGTTTTAATCTTATTAAGAAATGGAAGTATGACAAAATTATTCCGGTACCTAAAACAATTACACACCATGGAACAACATTATTCCAAATGTCAGTGGTCAACAGCTGGTATAGCTATAAGCAATAACAGTTTCCATACCTATTTGCATATCTCAATGTATTTAGAGTGTTTTCACATGATGCCATCCCTGGAGAAATTGTAGCAATCTGGAGAAAACAAGCCACACATTAATAAATCACTTTGTACAGATGAAAGGGTAGATGAATTCAAATTAATTCTTTTTTTTTTTTTAATCTCCAGTTTCATTTGAGATCTTCTACAAAAACTGTCTACTACGGACAGCTGTCCTTATACAATGACATCTCAAGGAGAGAGATGTCAAATCTTAAATTTAATTTTTTTAACCATACCTGGAACAATAAGAATTCATAGAAATTTCAGTCAATATCCTGCATCTCACTCTCTTGGTAACATAATATGTAAATGCAAAACTCTTAACGGAAAAAATAAAGACTTCTCAAAAGGGGAAATATGCAACTCAGTAGAAAGTCTAATATATCCTGCAGACAATTACCAGATTATTTTTTTTATATATCTTTGTAGGCTGTTCTTCATTCAAACAGACTGTATACTGATTTGAGAGAACTATTTTGGCCACAGGCCAAAACTGTACTTAATAATATTAAAGATAAGCATGTGTTTAAGTATTTTCATAAGTAAAGATTTTTTTTTCTCAATTCGAAGTTATCTGTAAATAATACTTGATAGCTAACTTATTATTAAATGTATCTGGAATCTGTAAGTCTTTCCTCTTCCAGTTAAATAAAATACCCTGAAGATCTCACCTTCTTTTCAGCACTCAGCAAAAATAATAACTGTGATCATGCAACAGTGGCATCATTATTTGTCCTAGCTTCTCTCAGTAGTCCAATTTTTCCATCTGTGCTCCTTTCAGGAGAGCCATAAAGGCAGTACTCAGGACAAACACCTCTATGATCCTACACACTAACATTTTTTGTGGTAGCACAGCATGAGGAGACTGAAACTGGTGAAGATTAGATAATCTTGGTCTTCTCTTTCATCCTGCTGCTGACATTACCGTACAAAAGCACAGGTAGACATCCTGAGAGGAATTTCTCCTACTGGGGAGAAAGGAAAAATATGTGGTGGGAGGGGGTTAGAAAGTCTAAAGAGCCTGCTACCATACAGACTTAAGTTTAAACCTCTAATACTGGTACGCATCAGCTACTAATAATGTTACACAACAAGTGTAGATTTAAAAAGATCATATGATTGCATGTCTCTAAAGTGTTCTGCGTGCTAATTAACAAAAACCTAAAAGTTCCTAAAATCTTTCCAAACTCATTTAACGTGACAGGTGCGTGCATCTCTTCCATCAATTCAATGTTCAGAGTACACCTGTGCTGCTTTTGGCTGGGATAGAGCTAATTTTCTTCACAGTAGCTAGTACGGAGCTATGGTTTGGATTTGTGCTAAAAACAGTGTTGGTAATGTGGAGATGTTTTAGTTGTTGCTGAGCAGTGCTGACACAGAGTCAAGGCCTTTTCTGCTCCTTACACCACCCCACCAGCGAGTAGGCTGGGGGTGCACAAGAAGCTGGGAGGGGACACAGCTGGGAGAGCTGACCCCAACTCACCAAAGGGATATTCCACACCATTATGATGTCATGCTCAGTATGTAAAGCTGGGGTGAAGAGGAAGGTAGGGGGGGACATTCAGAGTGATGGCGTTTGTCTTCCCAAGTAACCGTTATGCGTGATGGAGCCCTGCTTTCCTGGAGGTGGCTGAACACCTGCCTGCCGATGGGAAGTAGTGAAGGAACTCCTTGTTTTACTTTGCTTGTGCACATGGCTTTTGCTTTACTTATTGAACTGTCTTTATCTCAAGATAAAGAACTTCCATGAATTTTCTCACATTTAGTCTTCTGAGTCTCTCCCTACCCCACCAGGGGGAGAATGAGCGAGCGGTTCTGTGGTGCTTAGTTGACAGCTGGGGTTGAACCACAACAGTCCTTTCCGGTACCCAGTGTGGGGCTTGAAAGGTTCAAGATAACAACAGATTTGATTGGAATGTGCTAGATCAAATTTATAGCTGTTATTGCCGTTTAGCTATTAATTGGCAGGCTCCTGGGCTTGCCATGGGGCTTGCTTGCCTTACTGTGTATTAAGAGTCCAGTGCGCGTTAGTGGCTGCTTTTTGCTTTCGCTGCTTGCCGTACTGCTGATCATCTCACTCTGCTGTGCCTGGAAACATTTGGATAACAGCAATGGCCATGTGCCTGGCAGATGGCCAGGGCATCGCTGCTGCTTCTCTGCTGCTGTACTGGACAGGCTGGAAGTCCAGTATGGACTCGAGTCAAAGGGACTGTGACCTGTGGACGAGTCCAGGCGGGAGCAGGACACCCCAAAGTGTCTGTGGCCATGGATAAGTCGATGCCAGAGCAGGTATATCTCGAAGCCTCTGTGGCCGTGGTTATGTCTGTGCCACAGCAGGTATGCCTCTGAAGGGATTATGGCCCAAGGGTAAGTCCACACTGGAGAAGGTACACCTCGAAGCATCTGTGGCTGTGGATAAGTCCATGCTGCAGGAAGTACACCCTGACGCATCAGTGGCTGTGCATGAGCTCATGCTGGAGCACCTCAAAGCGTGTAGCCATGGATAAGCTCACAACAGAGAAGGTACACCCCCAGAGGGNGGGAAGGAGTTCATTGCAATGTTAAACCCAATGGTCTGGTCCAAAGGGACCAAGGATGGAGATTGTAATGGAAATACCTTTAAATTGTTGTAACCCATGATTTGAGTTGCACGTTATGGGAATTACTACAGCAGGAACCACCTGAACCAATGGAGGACAAGCCTTACAAGAAGCAGTGCAAGTGCAGCAGTGACCCGACCTGAGCTGGCTTTGGTGCCCAGTAACCCGACACCACACACCACCTCTCCTGCCCTCAGTGACCACCATAACAGATGGAGCCCAAAGCCATGGACTAAATGAACTCAATGGACATTTTATGGACATTTTACAGGTGTGGTCCATAGACTAAAGGAATGATATCTGTGTATTATATCAAAGGATAGGAAGGGTGGTGGTAGTTAATGAGGATGTATTGGATAGCGTGGCACCTGAGCATGACGTAAATGGTATGGAATAAGGGTGGAGAATATGCTGGTTTTGGCTGGGATAGAGTTAATTTTCTTCATAGTAGCTAGTATGGGGCTATGCAGCACCGGTTAAAAAAATGAGACTATTCTATGTAGCTACCTTGCAAATTTCAAATGATGATACATTATCCTACTATGTAACTCTTCAAAAACAAATTTAAATGGTTTTGGAAACTATTTAAGGACAAGAACTTCAGTAACACTGCAATGACTAATAAAGTTCAAAACAACCTATTTATGCTGACTGTATGTTTCTGGATTTCTTTAGAATGAAGCGGATCTTAGTCACAGCTGTCCATGTTATGAAGTTATTTTCAAATAGTCTTCTGAAATTTGAAAGAAAAAAGGTTTCCAAATCATAGTTTAACCTTACATACAGAAGGGAATGCTCCATCCCTAAAACGTAACTTTTAAAATTGCAACAGGAATGATAAAAGGAAAAGTCAAATAAAAATGAAGTGTAGAATTTACCAAAGAAATTTGACTCAAATATCCCACTTACAAATTAGCATGTCAGAAAGCAAGTGGAAAAGGCCCAGCTGGTATTTTATACCAGGCCATTTCAAGAATCTCTCAGAAAGTGAAAATCACAAGTTTTTACTACATCATTTTTTATGTGTTCCATATAGAAAAGCACCACATCTGCAAAATGTCTTACTCTCTAACAGCACATTAGAACATTGGATCAAATCTTTGTCTGTTCAGGAATCCCTTTACAATAAATGCCTCTTCACTGACAAGCAAAAACAGCATCTAAAAGAGGTCTTACATGTTCAATAAATAATGTTTTCCAATTGAATACTATTTCTATGTTGCAAATTCATTAATTTATTTTGCCTGTAACAGGCTGAAATATTTTGCAGGAAATACTATCATGATCTACATGTTACCTTGTGACCGTTATAACAGTTATAACTAAAAAGTCATATCCTATGCTTTAATTTACTTCACATAAAGTAGACACCTCTAGAGAACATAGCAATGATCTATGCAGTCCACTGTAGAAACATGAAACTACTCATTATTAAATGATTTTCGCCATCGTTTTTAGAAGTTTGAAGCACCATGGTTAGTTGCATGGCTCTGCTGCAAACTAGCAGTCAGCACACCTGCAGGATAAGTACTCCTTTAATTTAATAAAATATTGTTCAACTTCACCTATCATAAACCATAATGACTTGCCCTTTTCTTTCCCTGTAAAATTCACCGGTAAAATCTTGCCAGTGTATGATATAAAACCTATACATGAACATGCTTACAAACCAGGCACACCCTGCCAAGGAGCCAACTGTAAATTCCACAATGGAAGGCTGAATAAATTGTCTTGATAGAACAGGCAAAGGAACACCCAGAAGAGGGGTGAAGCTGCTGATCATTATCCACTATCCCCACCACTTGGCCGCTACAGTGCGAATCTCCTCTCCTCTTTCCAGAGAAGTGGAGAGGACTGGAAGTAACTCCAGGCTAAGGTATCTCCTACACCTCCCTCAATTCAATATATGCTGTTCAGAAACCTGTCAGATCTCTAGGCAGGCAGCTTCATTCTGCATCCATTTAGTTATCGCACGGACAAATGCGAGAGCTCAATTCAAACAAATGTAAAGATGCACTTCTTGTGGTTTAACCTGGCAGGCAGCTAAACACCACACAGCCGCTTGCTTATCCCGCCCCCCTCCCCACCACCTCCCCCTAGATGGGGGAAAGAATCGGAAGGGCAAAAGTAAGAAAACTTGTGGGTTGAGATAAAGAACAGTTTAATAATTAAAATAATAATAATAATAAT
>WAAD01024203.1:0-27154 GCA_013389945.1 Fregata magnificens | reverse complement strand
TTTTTTTTTTACAGTTACAGCTAAAATACCACCCTTCTGCCTATTCTCGGGCTCATTTTGCCTCTTTATTTGCTGAAAATCCTTGGTGAAGATTCAGTTTTAATAAGAAACCATTATCCAATTAGCACAAAGCTTGGATATTGCAGAAAGAAAGTGGATCAATTGATTTCACACAGTTGGAATCTAAATTTCCATTAGTAACGGTTTAAAAAACCGGATCTACTGAGCCCATTCAAAAGAGTCAATATTTAGACTATCTGCAATACTCCCCATCTTGTGATACAGGTAATAAGTTTTTCCTTTGCAGTCAATGCAACTGATTGTCTCTCAAGTGTCCTTTTAAGTATATTAACAACCAATAAGTTGCTGTCAACACATTACAGAAATTGATTCCTTTTATGAAAAAGACATAAATACCTCTCAGGATTAATTTGGTCATTTCTTTGTATATGTTCCAAATTCCCATATGTAGCTAAGCAGAAGGCATTTCCTTCTGCATCCCTAAGAAAAGCTTCTTCACAGAAGGGCTAAATGCTAGTTATTTTCAGCTTTCCCAGCAATGCTCTGTGGAGCAGGGACAGGAAGAGACAGAATATGTGTTTTCAAAGAGATTGGCAAACATATATTCACTTTCAAGACGATTCTTAACAACCCCAAACTGGGGTTCATCCCAGTTTGAGAATAAATTGGAGGTCTAACAACTTCTTAATATGCAGCAAAAATTTTAACACCAAAGTGGGATTCTAAAGCTGTCGCTTTGAAGAAAAAAATAAATTCACTTGACTATGTTTTTGAAATATTTACTTTAAATCTGTATTTTCCTTAGATAATAGATTTAATACCACCATACTTTTCAATGGAAAACAGTCAACCTCTTTTAAAACACTTTTGAGTGTGCAGCAAGAACTTGTCAAAAATCCTTCTGAATTCCTGCCCTGTCCTTTCCCTTTTCTTTTCTCAAAAGATAGTGAGTAAAACCGAGTCATTGCAGCAGCATGCTGGGAGCAGTGAAAGCTCTTGCCTGGGATAGGGACACATTCTAGATCTAAGCTCAGCAATAATTGTTGATAATACTGCTATGGAAACAGTCATGATAGTTGGTCGTTACTTGACTTGAAACACTGCACGGGTACTACTCCCTTGCAAGAGCTCAAAACCAAAGTGTACGTGCTTCACACCATGACTCATAAGATAAAGACCAAACAAGAGATCATCTCCTTCTATAACAGACTGAACCCAGAGTCAAATGAGCGATTTCGTGTTGCAAACATTTATCTCTACAGCCCACCTGGCCACTGAAGTCTTTTGCCAGACTATTTGCTAGAACACCTCCTGCACTCCTCCCATCGTGGCGGTGGCAAAACCTTAAGACTATTTGCCACCTGTCTTTGTAGAATCTAATCTCCTTTGAAGTCACCTGCTAACTTTTCTTGCAGGACATGTCTTTTTATGATTAGGACGTACACTTATCATTTGCAGGAGTCAGAAGTTCCTTCCTCCCAAAAGGAGCTTCCAACACCAGTGCTTTACTACCTTGCTTTGTTGTTCACTTTCCTTACTGAGAGTCTTGCTGCTGTTCACTGGACGTCATGTGAATCTCTTGAGAAAATTCAATCTGTATCATACTTCCAGCTTCTCAGTTTGCCTGGCTTGCTCATTTTCTAGACACCTAGTTGTCCAAGCTGCCATTATGGAACATCTGAGGTCAACACTATGGGTGTCTGTTGCAAGAATCAGTTCTTCAGAGTGATTGTTCACATGGAGATATTTGTTCATGAGGGCTGATGGGAGCTGGGCAGAGGGTTTTTCTCTGATTCTCAGCCAACGTCATTTCCAGGGCTCTGCCCACCCAGGGCAGGACTGCCCATTCCTCCTGCCTGAATTGCGTGGGGCCCCTGTCCCCCTGTCCATCCCTCTGGACGGTAGCCCTGCCCTTGTGCACATCAACTGGCCCTCCCTTGCTTGGTTTCATCTGCAATCTTCATGGGACTTCACCACACTGCTGTATTATCTCATCATGGGACTCTCTCTTTAAATTGCATTTTAGACCACAACCCATTACTGTTAAAATAATAAGTAAATAAGTAAATCTGTGAATTAAGGATCCGCAACACTTTCCTACCCACCTTCAATGGTTTAATGACCAGGGTATGGGGTCAATTTTCTCTTTCCCTGTCTAAATAAGTGAATAATATTTATACAAGTTATTAAATGCAATTAATTGCCTCAGCACTTCCACCCTGTAGAACCAATGCTTTCGAAAATTTTCACACTAAAGTTAGTGAAAAGGGGCAGTTATAATCCCATCCATCCCACAGCTTCTGCCCCCCAAATTCCTGCTCCATCTCCTACATTAAATTTAGCAAGACGTGGTATTTCCACTCATTACACTCATAAAACACCAGCTGTACAGTAATAATAACAAGGATACATGAGCAATTCTCTTTTGTTTTTGCTGACCAAACAGACTGAGCAAACCGAGCACAAAAACCACAGCAAGATTAAAAGTGAAACACAAGCCTATGCCTTCTTTATTTTTATACAGCTTGCCTAGCTTTTAGGCACCTGCAGAATCCTCAAAGACGGTGTTTATCTGCTCGATACCTGAGTAAGTGCCTCCACTCTGTGATGATGCTTCCCCCAGTCTCCCCACGGCACCGGACTGCTCAACGGCCAGGACAGGAGCATCGTCCACCGTGGAGGTGACTTCCCCTCTGTCCTTCTCATTCTCACAGACATGTTGCAGAGCATGTGCTGGTAGCAAAAACGAAGACCTTTGGTCAGCGTGTGACTGTGTATCCTGTCATATCTGGTGGCAGTGCGGTTAATAGATTCCTTTAAAATGACGACAAGTTTGTTCTCGGGTGTTTCCCTCAGCCTGATCTGAGGTGAGGAGCTTGCCCTAATTCTGTCGTATTGGAAAAAATGCCCACTGGCAAAACTGTTTAGTCGTGGGTGAGGCTTTCTCAGCCTTTCCTTTTGTTTTCTAGACATATTCAAAACACACATTCTCAGTCGGCTCAGGGATTTAAAACTCACTGTCTCCTCCCAAGACAAAGGCTTCAACCACTTGGCAACTAAACCAATTTGTTGTTTTCTGTCTGTCTGGGTAGGTGATTATTATTTTTATTGTTTCCCTCTGTTGTTCAAAATTCTATGTGCCACACTGCTTCTCGACTGTAAAATGAGGCGGCTATTTACTGAAAACTGCTTGTATACATGCTGTGATGCCAGTTCCCATTGCAGCCGTGTGAAAACAACTGATTTGTCGGTGCCTCACGCAAAGCTTTCCTTCCTCCCCCACTCTCCTGGAAAAATGTTCTCCTTCTGACACTTCAATAGACATGAACTGCAAAGTCCTTTGAAAGTAAGGCTGAACATAAAACAGAGTGGTTGGAAATACCCTGTTTTCATCGAGCCTTTCTCCTAAAGGATTGGTATTCTGCGGCTGAACTCACCCATCATGGAAGATAATGAGTTGGGTGAGTCTGGGAAGGTGGCAGGGAAGAGGGCTGGGAAGGAGACCAGGGATTTATCAGTGGATAGCGCTTCAAGCAGGGGAAATACTGTGAATTCAGAGACCTCAACAAAACAAAAGTGTGGATATACCTTTGTAACAAGTCCTGTTAACCTTGCAAGCATCCAGTGCAGCAGCCCTGCACAGAAACTGTCCCTTCTATTGGACAGCGATGTCCAAAATATATTTCCAGTGGTATGAGCCAACAGAGAGCTGGAAGCAAGAGGGAGGCAGAAAAGATTGCTATGAAAAGGCTGAAACTGCACTCAGAATTTTCTCCAAATATCCTCTGTTGCTGTTTTCACAAAGTCTGGGTGTTGCCCTGCAGCAAAGGACTGAAGGATAAAAGAAGTTTGTCATGAAAGTAGTTTAAAATAGCCATGCCTGATAAACAAAAAATCCACCGGCCTTTGTATCAACGAAAAGACAGCTAGTCCAACAAGCTCTCTGAAGGATAACTTTTTAAATGTCAGGACAGAAGCTGTCTCCCTGAAAAAAAACCTTTTTCTTTTTCTTTTTTTTTTTTTTTCCCCCCATGTAGCTGTCCTGAATCTCACTATTTAAATAATGAGGGGGGAAAAAAAAAAAAGGTACTGAGGGGGGATTTTTTTCTGTCATATTGACTGAGCAGTTTTCCTGAATTTTCTCTTCACTGTTTTCTCTGACTTCCTATTTCCTGAGGGTGTAGTCTATTAGGGCCCTGACAGTGACTTGCACAACATAGTCCCTCTTTAAACCAAGCCTGCAATACTTTGAGAGGGCCAAGGGAATATGGCAAGATAGGACTGAGCACACCAGGTCAGCTCTAAAGGCCAGTAAACGCAGGATCAGATCCCATAAGCTTTTTTAACAGGTATGAAGAAGTCAAGCCTGGAACTCGTTTTTGTACTGATGCTTAAGGTTAATACTTTCTCTGCAAGCAGTTAAACTTTATGAAGCATATGTGACATATTACCATCCATCAGACGCTGCAGAGAAGATATGTTATCCGTTGCACCCACCTTGGGGCACTGATACAACTTTCAAAGTCTTTTAATATTGCTGAGCATGTTCTCAGTGTTGCTAGATTTCACCAGCTTGGTTGAAAACAAAGCCATAAAAGGAGACAGGAAGGCTTATCAGGTAAATTAATTAGGTAAATTACTTAGAAGTTAAAGTAATTCTAGACAGCATAGAGGTTGTATTGTAAGTCTGGTATAAGAGAGAGAGAATGGCAAATATTAACCACAGAATTAAATGTAAATAGCCTTCTCGGAGGTCTTCTAATTAAATACCCAGCAGAATGACTTTGATGTCAAAAACATGTCAAATTATCAAATCTAAGAGGAAAATCTAATATCTAGAGTGGACCTGTCATCAAAACATTTACAGAAAGTCAATTACTCTTCTTCCAATGAGACTCAGCAGAAAAAAAGCCTTGCCAGAAGCTACGAGAAATGACACAGTCTTAGTCTAGGAATGGAAGTCGGTTAGAATAATTACACAGTGCACTAGAGGTAATTCTTTCTGCTCGCTGCAACTAGACTAAGCTGCATTTGCAAACTGCCATATATTTACAGGAGTTTTGTCTTACTCGGTTTAAACCTCACCTCCAAAAGGCGCATTTTCTTTTCCTTTCTCTGTAATGTAATATAGGAGCTGCATTACCCTGTGAAACAGCACAGGTTCAGATCCTAACTGCAATCTAGCGTTCACCAGGAAAGGACAAGATTTGTGTGAATTTTAATGCACATTTAAATCAGGGGACTGTTTCTTCCCCTGGTTTGTGGTTTGGATCAGATGCATCATGAGATGACCTTCCTTTCCGTGTATACTTTTGTGGGAGCATAAGGTGGTAACCACAGTTCTTAACCTCAGAGACATAGCACACATGCTTAACACAGAAGGATACTAGCTTTACTAGGTTTTCTTCATGGTCAGTGGAGAAAAACTCTTGAATATTCTCTTCTTTTTAGAATTTCCTTTAGCAGAAGCCTTTTTATTGTTACCAAATGTAAGCGAAGCTTAAGGAGACAGGGTTTGGATACCTGCAGGTGGGTAACACAGTCAGTCGCCTAACAGAAAGCAGAAATAGTTTTGCCTGAACTAAATCACAGAAACGGGTGACATGGCTTCTCTCTTGTATTGGGTGATACAGTTAAACAAAATAGTGAATATGGGATTATAAATGCCTTTAAAAGATGTTTGCAACTAAACAAGGACATCTAATTAGTTTTAGAAAGTATCCTATTAATGAGTGTGATCAATACGCTGAAAGTAACTAACTTATGCAATACAAATTGCCTGTTGCCAAATATTTGCAATTAGCGTTTTACCACTAAACTTCAGAGACAGCTATACACCAAAAGAAAAAAGAAGGTTAAAATATCATTGAAAGCTCCCAGATTTTTTATAAGCATAAAATGGAAATAATCGTGACCCTCAAACAGACTGCTAACTGCAAATTGTACGTCCATTTCTTCAAACAGTGGAATCCCTGGAATTTCACAGTGGTCTAAGAGAAGAAACGCGCCAAGAAAAGCAGCAGATTTTTCTCTAATGGGTCTAGAGCACTCAGTTATTAATAAAAAGTGGAGTTGTCGGAAATTTCAGCAGTTTCTTCCCTCTTGCAAAATATACCCTGCTCGTAGTTTGGAAAGAAATAAGAAATCTTGGAGAAGAAACACCACTCTAATACTTTTATAATAGCTTACTTTTGTACTTTCTAATCTAGCCATAACATAATTCCAATTATGCTATTAAATCAGCCAGATTTTTCTTCAAGAAACGACTTAAAAAGCCCAAGGACTCCTTTAATACTTGGAAAAACATATTCTGTTTTCTTCATTATGGAATTGAATCAGTGCTATGCTTATGGAAGCAGAAGGGAAAGAGGAGATAAATACAGAGGAAAGTATCTGAGAGGTCTAAACTGAAATACTGAAGCTGAGGAAGGAAAGGAAAATGGAAGGTGGTCGTGTTAGGCAAAAAGACTTCTTAGGGGTAGAAGAAATATGGCACCAGAAGCAGAAAGAATTACAGGGACTAAGACACCCTGATACTATACCATGCAAAGCACGATGAAGATATGCCATTTATCAGTCAGTAGTGATGAGCTCACAGTAATATATTTAATTATGCCTGTAATGCGACACACAGAAAACAAGAGAAATATTGCATTTGCATGCATTTTAAAGGTCTTTCGTGACAAGCCTTCCCCATCTGAAAACTTAAAACCATCATGAATATTTTGAAGAAAGCACAAATTGTGAGTGAGGAGTTCTGCAGTAAAGCTGTTGCAGAACTAGCTGTTCAGAGGAAAATGATAATCTCTAATGGGAGACACAGAGAGGTCTTTGTTTGAAGAAGGAGAGAGAGATCAAGTTTTTAATCACAAAGAATGGAGGAAGGTGTGATAAAAAATAGCAGCAAATGGAATACTGAAGTTGGACAGAGGTCTTCTTGACATGATACTCAATGAAATACTACAGTGCAAACTTCAAGGCTTGCAAAGGAAAACACTGCTTTTGCACTGCGTGTGACTGGCCTCTAGAACTCACTGCCAGAAGAAACCATTGCAGCTGACAATCCAGCAACATTAACACGTGAATATAATGAATGGACACAAACACTGGAACCTATGCCAGCACCGTCATGTAGGAAGAAGTGAGGGAGCATATAAACCCTGAATAAAGACATCAGGTGAAGAGGCTGCTTACCTCTTTTCCTGAAGCGACGAGCACTGGCCGTGTTTAGAGACAGCAGGCATGCAGATTGGCACCAGTGCTGATCCATCCCTAGTCATCCTCCAGAGAAATCTCCCACTTTAGCATTTGCTTATCTGGGAGAGATGATGCAATAGTGAAGGACGCAGCAGTTTCTTGGCAATGGCAGACTATTGTATAATGGAAATATTTCCACAAAAAAGCTGGCACTTATCTCCAATATTTCTTGCTCGTTCCACTCCAAAATATGCCATGTGTCTATACCAAATCCAGGGACACGAACATAGAACTTGGGGACACTGTTGCACATTTCCAACAGCAGCAGTAATGAAGCTGAAAAACATACAAATAATAAATACATCAAAAATACAAAAATGAGGAAGAATAGCCACACACTACTCACTCTAGCAGTATCAGTTTTGGTTAAATGTCTGTAATCTAAAATTTCACAAGCACAGGGCATATTCTGTTCAAGGAATTCACAGTTCTTTATGTACTGAAAGGTGCAGATTATTGATCATATAGATTAGCAAATTACCTTACATAGGGCCCACTTTTGTTGATTACACTGTGCAGGAAACAACTCAAAGTAAGGACATTTCAGTCCAGCAAAACTGAAATAGCCAGATTACATTAATGTTATCTGGATAAAGAAGATGTGATTTACCATTGTATTTTTGCAGATTTATATGTAGCATAAATATCGACGCAAAGGCAGCGGCACATAGTTGATATCATTGATTAGTGAAGCAAAATGGAAAAGAATCTTTCACAGTTTTACAGGAAACCTGAGACAGGGGAAACAGGAGCTGAGACTACCTCTCTGGCCTCCAAGATTGGCTTTTCACCAAAGAAAAAGATATTTGTCATTTCAGAGCAGATCATTGGACTCTCCTCCTTGTTAAAACGCATTTCCTAAACAGTTTATGTAAATAAACAAAACAAAGCCAAACAAAAAAAATCCACCACAAAATTTGTCAGAGAGTTATTCTTTCCAGCTATTAGTCAGCGTATTTATCTGGTCTCGCTATACCATCATTATGTCCCTGCTACATCACTGCTAGAATAAAATCCTTTAAAAAGACAGTTAACAACACCTGACAATAAACAACAAAATGGAGTAACAAGTACTCTACTCCAATCAGTGTGCTAAGACCAGCAGTCAGCAAATGAGCATTTGGTATCTAAGCATTTGGGTGCAAAGACATCAGGTCGTGCAACTCTTTGTAAAAACAGCTGGATAAAGGATGATACACTAATTTTCTCTAAGTTTGGTGGGTTTTTTCCATTTCAAATCAACATAAAACCACAAGGTGTGTAATTGTTCAAGAAGGGAATCAGAAGGGAAAAGTAGATAAATTACAAAGTATTTCTGACAGACTCAGTTCAGAGTTTTTATCTTTAAAAATTGCGTTTTCCCAAGAAAAAGAGCAGCAGCTAGCTTGTGATAGGATATGAAAAAAGTTTCAAGATACTAAATTGAAATGTTTAAATGAAGACAAAAATTAGTAGCATTTGTCAAAAATTATTCATTTTTTATCCTCAAAATAGATTTATTTATTTATGGCTTTTATCCTAATCATATCTAGAAGTAACGGGAATAGGAGAAGCCATTTAAAACTCTTTTGTACATTGGGAGTACTCTTGTTAGCAAGAATCCTTTCGTAGTATCATTTTAAGTGCTTCACTCCTGTTGCTTATGAATGCATTCTGTTCTTTAGCTTTTTCCCTAGTAACTGTTGTCTACTTTTGAAGCTGATCACATGTCAAAGCAAGCTGTGATATAAATTTGAATAGAATAGTGTGTTCACTGTGGCTTACTAATGTAGCCAAAGTAACCCTTATGTCCAGTAAACTGCCAGCTCACTAACCCTTACAACTCCATACAATACTGTACTTTGAAATGGTGATTTTAACCTGCTGCTAATAACTGAACCGGAAAACAAGAGATGCCAGAGAAGCTAACACATGTCATTTTATATATAAGAAGATTGCTGTCATATTTTAGGGGGATTCAGTATTCTTTCTTAAAAAAGTATATGGTTTCCCCTTAAAAATCCTAAAAATCCTTGAGGTTTTATCCCAAACGTTTTCAGAACTTTTGATCACTTTAAACTTATTAAAAATGGCTAATAATAAAGCTAGTCCAGACAATAAAAGTGTTTTTTGTCATTACAAGAATGGTTTTTTAATTGTTTGACTCAGAATGTCAAGCAAGCACACTGATAAAAACAACTTGTGCTTAAAATTCATACTGTATTTTAGTATAATCTGTTAATTTAGGAACAGCAGATTTCATCACTACTGTCAAAAAAAAAAAAAAGTGGGAGTTTCTTCCAGAAAAATGTGTTTTTCATGATAGAGATTTTAATATCTTTCACCTCACCCAGTGTTTTAACTACATTTGATTCTGGTTCATAGGAGTTTAATTTTTCAGTGATCAACACTTCCCCAAAAGCTAGTTGTTTGGGGTTTTTTTAATCATGAAAAAGAAATTATCAAAACATTTCTACCTTGCAACATTGTTTTCACATGGTAGTTTGTAAAGATCTCTCCCAAGTTCCTAAAAGGCACTATCTACCCTGCCATTCCTCCCCAGCTGAGAAAGGTTCCTGGTTGACATTCTGACCCCAGTGGCACTTGACCCCACGGCATCCCCTTCAGCAGGAGCAGTGCCGTGGCTTGCGGTCCTCTTGGGACCTGAAGGGTTCACGGAGAACACTTGGGCTTCATGGCCACGAGTGCCCTTCGACAGAGCGCGAGCTAAGAGTTCCCTCTGGAGGAAGAACAGAGTCAGGAGAAAACCTAAAATGCTATGGTCATTCACCCGTAAAGTGTTCATGCTTTTCTGACAGTGATTGCTCTGGGTTTTTTTCAGTCTTAGGGACCGTGTTTCAAGTAACTCAGCAGCACTGGTTTGCATATACAGCGGCACACCCTATGCATTTTTAAATGTCTTTAAGAAGCATCCTGTGTCTGTGTTGCTGCAGCCAAAGTACAAACCCTGTTAGAGAAATAACTGCTGCTCAGTTTCTTCTATACCAGCTCCTTTACGACCAAGGCCTTTAATGCAGAGGAAAACTGCTACTTACAGCTGTGGATCAACAAATACTTCAATTCTTTGTATTGATCTTCTCCCCAGTGTCAATGTTGACATATTTCAGTCTCTAACATTCATTTTTAATGATCCCAAGAGACTATATGGGGTAAGACACCAGTTTATCTCAACACAAATAGCTTTCATCCAGTTTTTCTGGGTCAGTAACATACACAAAGCCAGGGAAACAAATATTGGTTAAATTGTGTCCGCTACAAAACACACCCTTTCCCCAAAAAAGGTGACACTCAGTGAGAAACTAAGGGGCAAGTATAGAATCAAAAGTACCAGGAGTTTTCTCTAAGGAACATTGGGCTAAGAGGGGAAGGGAAACGTTCTCATTTTAAAAGAATTTTCAGTACAAACTTAATTTTAAAAAACAAAATTAACCACAAAATGGTAAAAATAAATGTGCAAACCTGTTTTCTTTAAATATAAGATTATAATTGTTTTTCAGCTAAGCCACTTCCCATGTGTTGGCAAAGGATACATATTTTCAAGATTTTTCTCTTTATATTCCTGAAGTTTAAAACTGAAAGAAAATGTTTCAATGAAAATGTATATTACTTCAGTTTTGGATTTCTTTAATTAATGTTTCAAAAATAAAATCTGTGATGAGACCAGAACATTTAGTTGACTGACAAAATTGTCTAAAAAATTGCTGTTTTCTCAGTTGCTTTCAATTTCTGTAGTTGAAGAAATTATTTCCATTCCACTAAAAATCATACAAAACTTATGCATGTCTTCAGTAGTCTTATGATGATCATAAAATGAAAAATATATCCAGATGCCCATACCACAACAATTTTGTACTGCCAGAAACACTCCAAGGGGTTCTTGAATGGTGGCCTCTGTAGCTTTGCAGGGTTTTTTTTGTAGAACAGCAGCAAGCAAGGCCCGTTGTCCTGAACATACAGTTTTCATGCTGCAATTCGTTCAACTGCAGTAATTAAGGAAGCTAAATGGCAGAAGAAATAAAGACACAAGAGACTGAAGTGGCATGTCCGCAGGTATAAAACCAATCACTGACCAAGAACGGAGCCAACATGTCCTCACTTGCTAGCCAGGCCACTCTTTAGACACCACCCTAAATCTCCCTATAAATGTAGCTAATTTCAGAGGCAGGATATTAGATGAAACACACCACTGATCTGCCAACCTCGTTTCTACGTGAAATTTAACATCCTTAGCTTCCACCGAATTCAGCAAATTTGAAAAGGTGCAGAGCAGCTTGGAGCATGACAGAACTGTGAGACAAGCTTTTGTCTCTTCCATATTTAAAAATACCATTAGAGGTTTAATGACTGATATAATTATGATACAGTGCTTGTGAAATTCCAGATCATTAACCTCCTCTGCCATGTGTAAAATGAAAAACTCCGTTATTACTATTAAAAGAACAACGTACAGAAATAATTAATTCTTATTAGACTAGTCACACTGAGAATACACGAACATAAGCAGGTGCTGATGGTGGAGTGCACTGTCTCTGACTCTGCACAGGGAGTACAACACAGTTGTGCAAAACCCTACTGCCACCTCAGGTGGGTGGGATATCCCAGGCTGCAGCTGCATGTAGGAGGACATGGCCTTCAGTAGGTCCTCTGTTGTATCTGCCAGTCCTACACGTACCTCCACATTTTCAAAGCCTGGTGCCACTGCAAGAGACCCCAGGATTTCCTCTAGTTGCCTTGTTATGTTGCAGCCAGAGGGCCAAAATCGGCCGGTTCTTGCACAGACATGAAGGAACCTTTCCTCTGCTCCAAACTCTGTTGAGAGCGTTATTTTACTGAACAAAAGGGCTGTTGCTGTCATTGTGTTGGTGATATCATAGGGGAACTTGGTGACTGAGTTCCTTTACAGGTGACCTGTGACATCTTCCCTGGGATTCAGAGAGCTCTGGGACAGTGCCCTGCTCTCCAGCATTACTTCTCATCCACTGATAGCTGGAAACGCAAAGATTTAACGGAGAAGAAGCCAAGAAGGCATCAGCACAAACTCTTTATTTACACTGTTTCTCACAGATTCTGCACAAGTAAACAGAAAAAAAAAAAAAAGGAAAGTAAAAATTTCTGTGCACTTACTGGTTTTTGGAGATGTTAATCTCAGATGTGTTCTTCCAGTAGTTCACAGCTAAGTCTCCCAGTGACCATAACCATTTCATCTAACTAAAGTAAAACTCAGTGGCTTAAAGGTAGACATGCCCAGCTGATAAACTGCTTGCTTAGAATAACAGGCTCCAGCTGGATTGGCTAACAGTTACTTCTGGCTTTTTTACTCCAAATTAAATCATGGTTAGTCAAAGCATCCAATTAATGCAATCAACAATCATTAGGGGAACATAGCAGCTAGTCAGGCTGTATCAGTTTAGGAGTCTAAGGCAAAGGCTAGTAATGCCTATTGACTATGTAGCCCTGTGCTGTGGTTAGAGGAATCTGCCACAGCATGGGAGCTCAGTGAACTGGCCAAACATTTTGACAACAGATCCAAGCAGGCTTGGCTCCCTCAGTCACCTGGAAATCTCAGTTAGAACAACTGTGCTCTGTCCCACTTCCTACAGCACCTTCACCTGGATGAAGGATTAGTTCATTGCTTTCCAACATCCCTTTCCTCAACAGGACACACAACAAATATCTAACAAGAGATAATTAAACACAAATGAATTTGGTAAATCTGGCCAGCCTTTTCAGTCCTCTTGAAAGTAGCATCTCCCAAATGTCAGATGGCAGAAAGCCAGGACATGTGTAAGGACCAAATAAAAAGACATGCCCCACCCCAGACAATAAAGCTACTTACCCATTACTGTAGGTCCTCAATAATTCTCAAAATTAATTGGAATATATTATGGCTTACGTTTTGTATGCCTTAATACAAATTTTAACAAAAGAAATCAGTTTTACTTGCGGCTTATAAAAGACCACCGTAATTTCTGGAAACTGCCTATCTACCTATTGACAATGCAGGTGCAGTACCACTTCAGCTGGGATCAAGAGTGTGCTTTTAGCGTGAATTTCCCAGTCATATCCATGTCCTACACACTTGTTCATCTGACGGAGCTCTTTCAGAGCATGATAATGAGTTTTCTTTTGGAAAAGACTTAACCAAAACCTGCTGTCCAGAGCCTCTCCTAATATGCTTCACCTGCTACACCCTTTCAGTCCGCAGGACCAGTCTAGGTTTAATCCAAAGTAAAACACTCTCAATTTGTGTAATGTGAATGTCAGCCCTAAACGTTTTGCTGTACAGATCTACTCCTTTCGCTCTACATTACCTAGTAATGTAGATATACCCTTGTTTTACTTCTGGTCAGCACAATCTTGGCTTGACTTGGGCCACATCCATAGTTTTCTAAAACGTAGATAGTAGGATAGCATTATAGATATTACCTATAGATAGTAAATAATTATAGAAAACTGCCTCATTATACTGCTTGTCAAGATTAGCAGCTGGAATAGTGGTGCTACCATCAGACCAAAATGCAAAATGATATCCAATACTACAGAAGGCAGATTCCAACAGTTTGTGACAAGATGACCTACATCAAGGACAGCTAAAAGTGTTTCTGTACTCACTCCAGTGTTCCTCTCTTGGCCTTTTTTCCAGCCTTTTTAATGAAATAGGGCCTTTTTTTGGTTTTGTTTCATAAAAACCTTTTGGATAAGTCCGTTGTAGTCTAAATAACCTTTTGGGGACTGTGCTGGGTTGACCCCAGCCAGCAACTAAGCCAGCACCCAGCTGCTTGTTTAGTCCCTGCCAGAGAGATGGGGAAGAGAATCGGAAGGGCAAAAGCAAGAAAAGCTCATGGGTTGAGATGAAGACCATCTGATAAATGAAGGGGAAAAAACGGGAAAAAAAAAAAGTGATGCAAAGGCAATCACTCATCACCACCCACCAGCAGAGCGATGCCCAGTCAGTCTTCAAGCAATGGCTACTTTGGAAAAAGCTCCTCTCCACCTCCTGCAGTTTTGTTGCTGAGCACAATGTCATATGATATGGAATATCTCTTTGGTCACTTTGAGGCAGTTGTCCCAGCTGTGCCGAATCCCAGCATCTTGCCTAGCCCCCATGTGCTCACTGAGAGAGCAGAGAGAAACAAAGAAGATGTTGATGCTGTGCAAGCACTGTTCAGCAATAGCTAAAACATCGGTGTGTTATCAATGCTGTTTTGGTCACAGACCTGAAACACAACCCTGTATGGTCTGTTAGAAAACTCCATCACAGCCTAATGCCATGCAGGAACCTTAATTTTTGTTTTGTTTTAGCACTCTTGAATGGCACGGAAGTTTTTAACCAGATGTTTTTAAAATTTGCCAAGAATTGTAATGCCTCTGTGAGATTGTCATTTGCATCTTTGACTCATCTTTGTTGCTTTTGGCTCAGTCATACACAGATAGACCACTTCTTCTGTCAATAGAGATAGTCACTCCGTTAGTTAAATGACCCCAGGAATTCTCGGGCACCTGAACTTTCAAGGCATTTCAAAAGAAGATGACAGTAATTATCTGGAAAAAACAGCAGCTATTTTGAGCAAAGAAAAGGGCAGCACCCTTCTTGAAGCATTTTGCTGAGGTCAGAATAAGACAAAGCCCAACACTACGTTGAACACGGGAATCTGTCAATAAGAATAAAGGAAGACACCAGATGCAAAAAGTCATATTATAAACGACACATGAGATACCAGTCGTGTTCGTGTTAAAATTAGAGTTGGTCTTTAACATTTCATAGAGGACAAAGAAATGTGTGCTTCTGTAACTGAATTCTGTTTTAAATCCATGGCCACCACAGGATAGGCATCAACTGCTTCTGCCAGGCGTACTACTTGTAAGGAAATAAAAGAAAGCACTTAATCATTTTCGTAAGTGTTCCTGTCACTTGAGACAACACAAAGTAGTCAGTCCTTTTGCCCTCTTTTTTACTAATCTTCATGAGCTGCATACAGAGAACCGCTAAATTTCTCCACGCCCCAGAGAGGTTAGATGCCAATTCTAGTTAGAACATTTGCGTTAGTGCTAGACAATTAGTCAGAAAAGAGTTCAAGGTCAAAATTCAACAAACATTCAACAAAATCTACTCTCTTCTAAATTCTGTAAACCCCCTGCATACTTCTTATTAAAGCTGGCTTCCTAAAACAGTTATTGAACATCAGGGTTGATTTAACTGTAAATCTTAATGGCCAGATACCATGGCCACTATGTAGAGTTCCTCCCTCATAAAAGATGTGAATCTGTTTGTCCTTATTGATTGTACACAGGTACAGTTAAAACTCAAGCCTGATTCAAAGTACTTACAGTCTAAGTGTGAGAAGTGAAACAATACATAAAGCAGCAATGAGAGGGTTGTGTGGGTCACAGACAAGCAGTCAAAGAGATCTGACTGCCTACTAGGAAGGGAAAAAAAAAAGGAAGGAAGATATACAATATCCGCTACCTTCCCCATCTCATTCATGGAGAACATTATGACAGTTGGCGGCCGGTCACGAGTGGTGTTCCCCAGGGCTCAGTTCTGGGGCCGGTTTTGTTCAACGTCTTCATCAATGATCTGGATGAGGGGATTGAGTGCACCCTCAGCAAGTTTGCAGATGACACCAAGCTGGGCGGGAGTGTCGATCTGCTCGAGGGAAGGAAGGCCCTGCAGAGGGATCTGGATAGGCTGGATCGATGGGCCGAGGCCAACTGTATGAGGTTTAACAAGGCCAAGTGCCGGGTCCTGCACTTTGGTCACAACAACCCCATGCAACGCTACAGGCTTGGGGAAGAGTGGCTGGAGAGCTGCCCGGCGGAAAAGGACCTGGGGGTGCTGGTCGACAGCCGGCTGAACATGAGCCGGCAGTGTGCCCAGGTGGCCAAGAAGGCCAATGGCATCCTGGCTTGCATCAGGAATAGTGTGACCAGCAGGAGTAGGGAAGTGATTGTGCCCCTGTACTCGGCACTGGTGAGGCCGCACCTCGAGTACTGTGTTCAGTTTTGGGCCCCTCAGTACAAGAAGGACACTGAGGTGCTGGAGCGTGTCCAGAGAAGGGCAACGATGCTGGTGAAGGGTCTAGAAAACAAGTCTTATGAGGAGCGGCTGAGGGAACTGGGACTGTTTAGCTTGGAGAAGAGGAGGCTGAGGGGAGACCTTCTCGCTCTCTACAACTACCTGAAGGGAGGTTGTAGTGAAGCGGGTGTTGGACTCTTCTCCCAAGAAAGTAGCGATAGGACGAGAGGGAATGGCCTCACGTTGTGTCAGGAGAGGTTTAGACTGGACATCAGGAAGAATTTCTTTACCGAAAGAGTGGTTAGGCATTGGAACAGGCTGCCCAGAGAGGTGGTGGAGTCGTCAACCCTGGAGGCGTTCAAAAAAGGTGTAGACGTGGCACTCCCGGGCCTAGTTTAGGAGTCATGGTGGTGTTAGTTGGTGGTTGGACTTGATGATCTTAGAGGTCTTTTCCAACCTTAATGATTCTATGATTCTATGATTCTATGATTCTATGATTCTGTGACTCTATTCAATAAGAATTTTCCAATGGGAAGGTTTTTCAATTGGGTCTCACTGCTACTTAGAGTAAAAAAAATGTTAGTGCTTCTGAAAATTCTGCTTTTAACCCACTGTGAATATTAAATGGACAACGTGATTATTTTGATAAAGAGCAATGTGAAAGGTCAAAGGAGGTGATTCTTCCCCTGGACTCCACTCTTGTGAGACCCCACTTGGACTACTGCATCCAGTTCTAGGGTCCCCAGCAGAAGAAAGAGGTGGACCTGTTAGAGCAGCTCCAGACGAGGGCCACGGAAATGCTCAGAGGGCTGGAACACCTCTCCTACGAAGAAAGGCTGAGAGAGGTGGGGTTATTCAGCCTGGAGAAGAGAAGGCTGCGGGGAGACCTTATTGAGGCCTTTCAATCTATAAAAGGGGCTTATAAAAAAGATGGAAAGAGACTTTTTACTGAGGCCTGTAGTGACAGGACAAGGAGCAATGGTTTTAAACTGAAAGAGGGTAGATTTCGATTGGACATAAGGAAGAAATTTTTTACAATGAGGGTGGTGAGACACTGGAACAGGTTGCCCGGAGAAGTGTGGAGGCCCCATCTCTGGGAGTGTTCAAGGTCAGGTTGGATGGGGCTTTGAGCGACCCGATCTAGTGAAAGATGTCCCTGCCTGCAACAGGGGTTTGGACTAGATGATCTTTGAAGGTCCCTTCCTACCCAAGCCTTTCGGTGATTCTGTGTAGCACATGAGATCTTTCACAGTGTACAAAAATTTACTCTATCTGGTTGTTCTTAGGTTTTCCCATGGTGTAAAAAGTCTGAGTACATTGTACAGTGTTCAGCGTCATCACAAAGAGAAGCTACAGTTTGGTCAAAATAAATAGTTACTGAAAATTATTTAGCTGTGCAATTTCTGCTTCTTAATCTCAATTTCTGTATGGAAATTCCTGGCAACAAATAAACTTAAAATTACATTCTAGTGTAGTGCTGGTCAACTTTTCGGACAATGAAGTAGTTGTCATCTCGCCAGATCATTGTCAGGATGATGCACAGATGTGTCCCCCTAACACAAACACAGTTCAGTCACTAATGAATACCCGGTAAACACTTGAAATTGGTATCCTAAAATATTTTTTTCTTCTAATAGACCAGCTTTGTTTTATGACTGGTTTGCACGTGTGATTCATTTGTTTCTTATTACTAGATCAAGGGCTGAGATGGTAAGGTTTTGTGTAAAGCCACATCTAGAGTGGAAAGTAGAACTGCTGATATATCATCATGTGTAGAAAACTTCAAGTCCTCTAAACATGAAGCTTATCTGTTCTAGGTAACATAAAACTGAGTTCTGACTAAAATGTTTTTGCACCCTTAAAACCTCTTGGCCAATTCAGAATTATTGTTTCCACAACTTTGTTTTTTTTTTTGCCTAGAAAGTTGTTTAAAAATTATTGAGTTGCACTTTAAAAATTTAAAACTCTCAAATTCTGTATATGTAAAAGTAAACTGACAGTTATTCTAAATGATGTTGCTTTTAATTAAAAAATATGAAATTACTTAACTTTTAAAGAATATTTTTTAAATTATTTTGGGCAAAGAAAATTTGTTTTTTCTTGACAAAATAAGGAAAGGAAGTGGAATTTATGAAATCTTGTGTTTTTCTTAAATCGGAGTTTTTAGCTCAGGAAGTATTTTAGCAATAAAGATGCACCCTGCCTCACTTTATAGATAGAATTTTTTCAAATGAGACTTTGCTAACAAAATGGATGCTACTTGCAATGGACCACAGTCACAGACAAGCTTATTTTAAATAAAACATTACTGCTTTTTTTTTCTTTTCCATTTTCTAAGGAGTTATGACCAGCCAGTTGAATCACAAATTTAATAATGTGTACTAAGATTTCTATTACAAAGCTGCAAAAGAGCTTCTTTGTGTATCTCAGTGCATTTCCTTCTCTTTTCAAAAGGTCATTTCAGACTCATTTAAAACAACTAATAACAAACACAAAAAAAGCCCAAATGCCAACCAGGGAGGTGTTCCTAACATCTTTCTCTCTCTCCTAATTAGCTGGCATAACAAATGTAATGCACATGGGTTTAAAACCAAATAGAGAAACCACTGAAGAGTAGAGTGCAGATACAGGCACCTTCACTACAAACCTACATTTGATAAATATTCATGCAATAAATTTTGTGTAACACTAAACCATTACTGGCCTCTGTTGCTGCACCGCTTGCAGAGCAGCAGAGCAGCAAGTGGGAGGTATGCCGCATCGCTGCGTCTGGTGTTGATGTAACAGAGTCTAATTAGAAAACCTGTTAGTATCCCCAGGAGATTTTCTGAAGAAGTCAAAAGGAGATAAGCAACGTTCGGTCATCAGCCAGATAATCTGACTGTTGAGTCAGACATGCATGACGAAAGCATCCGCAACATGCAAGTGTCTGCAGGAGTGACTATTTCTGTGCATTTGGAGGGCAGCATGTCAGCCCTAATTGGCTCAGACTCTCCTTGCTACAGTCTGAGGTCCCTGATTAAAAAATGCCATGCTTGCTTTCTTCACCTAATTGAGGCTGACCTTGGAGGCTACAGACGATAGTTTAAACTATGCTTTTGCCAACTGTGTGATAGAGATTGTTAGGAAGACAGAAAACAAAATATAGGAACTGCCACATTGGATCAGACCAGTATTTCATCAAGTCCATTATCACGTCCCTGTGAGTAGCCCGTTCGAGATGCTTCAGAGGAAGGTGAGAGAAACCATGCTGTTGGAAAGCTGTGGAGTGACTCTTCCACAAGGAAAATGTGGCTGGAGTTTCAACTCCCAGTCTCAATTAGAAAAATAAAGAACACAGCCCTGGCATTTACGGTTACAGCTATTGAAGCAGAAGGCAGTGAAGCTTAATTCCTCGTGAACATCAGTGTAATGCGATCAGCACAAGAGGGAAGAGGCAGAGAAGGGAGAAGCTTTCACACTACCTCACCTACGCAGCACAGGTGCTTAAATTTAGGT
Source organism: Fregata magnificens (assembly GCA_013389945.1). Classification (NCBI taxonomy): domain Eukaryota; kingdom Metazoa; phylum Chordata; class Aves; order Suliformes; family Fregatidae; genus Fregata; species Fregata magnificens. Next base: position 7,362 of record WAAD01024203.1, on the reverse strand, counting down.
ACTGTGAATGTCTTTGCTTGATCTCACCAGCTTTTTTCTCTGCTTGTTGCATGTGATCAATGATATTTGTCTTCCTCAGAAGAATGAGATAAGAGTAAAATTCTTAAAGTTGTTAAAGTTTGCAAATGTTTTTGCCATTAGGAAAATAAAGAAAATAAATACCAACAACAGGGATATAGTGCCTGACTGTTGTGCAGCAGTAGATCTCACAGCACTTTACATAAGATAAAGGTGAGTATTTTCTCCATTTTTCAAGGAAAGTCAATTTTTCTTTCTGGATGTATGGCAAAATTCTTGTAAATGTTCCCCCTTCTCTATAAACACCAAATCCATTTTGAAATTCCAGCGCTTATTGAGTCCTGAAGATACACGGAGTCACAAGTGGTTGGTTTAAACGTCCATTATGTAGTGTTGTGTTTTGTGTTTCTGAGCTGTAACTCTTGCTGGTTCTAGTTGTACGAACTCCAACAGCAACAATCTTCTCACAAGACCAAATGTAGTAATAAATATTCACAGTACAATGTTCTAAGGCCAAGATTTTAAAGCCAATAGCAATTCAGATGCCTGATTTCAGGTGTTGAAAAAGCCAGTTTTCTAAGAAGACCGAATTTGTGCTATTTGATTGAGCCTCCTTCAGGGGCTGCAAGTTGGATACTCAGCAAGGGATCCATCCAGAATAATGAGTGGCCGTGACGGACTTTGCTTTCCAGATCATATCTTTCCTGGGCACCTTCAGATAGCAGGCTAGCAAAGCTGTTTCTCATAGTGGATAGAAAGAACCAACTGAATTTCAGAAGGAAGCAGTATTGTAAATCAAACTACATGCTACACAGAAATCTCTTACCGCAGCTGAAACTTGGGTCTAATCTAGAGAAAAAACAAATTTCCAATTGACTCTGTTTGGAATCAGCATGATCTTTTCAGTATTCATGTACCCAGAGAGGAAGATACTAGTGAAAACAAGCTTTAAATTCAACATTTACCGTGATTTCTAGCAAGTACAAGTTCAATTCTGCAGCCAGGTCAATAGTTCTTGGTCATAAAATTAATTCCATTCATCCCGGTATTAGTAGTGCAAATAAAAGCCATGTATTACACTAACATCTTAAATCAGGGAGGAAAAAACCCTCAAACCAGCCCCAAATAAAAAACCCAACAAACCACTCCAGAATACACTACGTTTTTAATAGCAAGAAATGTCAAACAATCTGTTTTTCATCACACTTGTTAGCCGTTATTTAGAGCAATGAAACATCGTTACTCTTGGCATTAATCTTTACTTCAGATTCTCCCTGCAAGATATTTGCAACGCTATTATCGACAATCAAGCTTTAACTCATTTCAATAAAATCATATAACAATTTATTACTTATGTCAAAGCAAACTCTACACTGCTCTAACAGCTGTAGCAGCAGGTGGCTGTTACTTCTATTTTTTCTAGTGGCAAAATCTATAACGCTGCGTAATGGATCATTTATAACCCCTCCCGGACAGTGAAGTACAGTATGCTTTGGCACCCCTTGTAGCTGTGTTTAGCTGCACGCCAAAGCTGGGACAGCCTGTCTGCTGCCAGCTGTCCTTATGCCAGGACACAGGACCTAGACTTCTGTGCCCTGTCATAATTCCTTCCGGCATAAAGGGGTTTATCCTGTGGTCCTTCTGCACCTTCCTGCTTATTTGCAGTACTCAGGCAACAAAAAAAAGCTAGACCCTGCTGCTGTGCACTTAATAGTTGGCCAGTGGCAGTGAAATCAGAAGCAGCGAAACCTGCTGTCTCTGCTTGTGAGGAGGGATAGGACGTACTTCCACTGTGCCAGTTCCCAGCAGGTCTGCCATGGGCTGAAGTCTCTAAGAGCAGCTCCAGGACCTGAGCAGCTGTGAGCATCAAGAGTAGGTGGCTCTAACAGGTTTGATGTTCCTTTATTCATTCTTCCTCTTTTAATCAGAGCTCCCTGAACAGGAGTGAGAAACTCAATATCTGGGGAAAAACATGCGAGCAGAAAGGGAGGAAGCAGATGATGGTCAAAGACATCACCATCAGCAAGAATACAACAACCATGAAGAAATTCTTTGTGTGATTGAGTTTGTGAGGCACAAAGTACGGATCTTGAATCATGACACTGTCTTGCTGTTATGGATAAAATAAATATGAGATAACAATTCATTCAGCGTATAGCCCTGTGAAATTTCAGAGAAACCACCACAGTTAAACAAACCCAGACATATACAGTGTAAGTAAGAATACTTTTTTAGGGGAACTTCCACTTACTATCCTTAATAAGCAAGCCCTTAAGAGAAAGAATTCCAGGAATCTCACAGGCTCAACTCACAACAGAACCATCACGATCAGCCTTGTTTGTGCTTTGTGCTACCACTTTGCAAAACCAGAAATAAACGCCCTAACACACTAAATGAGCATTCTGCTTGCTGAGATTTCAGAGAAATGTAACTACATAAAATTGTTCAAAGCCAGACTGCAGAAAGTTCATTCAAGGGTAGGAAGCGAAGAGTTACACAAATCGTCACTCTTGAACTAGGAAAGTGGCAACCCACCACCTGAGGACCTTCCCCCATCCCAAGACCTGATACCCACCAGAAGTGTGTGTGTCAAACCCCTGTGCAGTGCAGACACGTGCTTCACACACGCTCCTGCACACCTGCATTTCCTCCAGCTTTACACAAGATGTGCATAAGCAGAGGCCCAAACACCTATGATCAAAATAGCTAATCTTGGAATAACATACAAGATAGCTAATAAGGTTAACTCGCAATAGTGACTGAAAATACTGCTTGCATGGCTGGAAATGAAGGTGGAACAGCTCCAGAAACAAGCAATTTGTGTGATTAAATACACATGTATAAGATGGCAAATAGCATTCTTATGAGCAAAGAAATTTCACAACTAGCTCTCAAATACGTAACACAATGTAACCATCATTCCCTAGCTAACTGATCACCTGACCTGACTGTATTTGTATTTGCCATTCTGCCTGATTGGAGAAAATTTGAACAGCAATTTCAGAGCTGATCTGATGCCCACAATCCATGCTAGCTGTTCCTGGCACAAAGGAAAACGAGGAAATAGGGGAACACATTGCTTGACTTGCTGCATGGACCTCCTCTGTCAGACTGCTGGCAAAGCAGGAGATCATTAAGGGCCATCAGCCATTAGTGCAACCACAGCATTAGTCGGAGCAAAGGGATAGGAGCTTGCACCACAATGGCCACCTTCACAGAAACCTGGACCTCCCTTTTTGGATCCTCCTTCTCCCTCCCCAAAAATTTCTCTTTGTCAAAGCAGAGAGTTTGCAGAGCAAACCAGACCCTATAGAATATCATCACACAATCAACATTTTCCTAGAATCAAATAGCTTTGATAATCTAGGATGACAGAGTTTAATATTTAAAGAGGTGTACAAGCTTCAAGGAGTACCAGGCTTCCAGTACTCCTTTTGCTTAGCACATGGTAGAGGTTTCAGCATGCACAGCAGTAAGTCTGGGATTTATTTATTTGCTGCAATGTGTCACCTCACAAACAGTCAGACACTTTTTTTCCAGCCTTTGTTTTCCTTCATCTGAATTGCTTCTGGGATTTTGTTAACATTTACAAACCACTGCTATAGCCATGAGACCAAACCAAAACATCAGGAAGACATCTAATCCTTTCAGGAAAACCATTTGTGGTGTAGACTTGCAGCATTTTTGTGCTGTACCACTGTGCTGTATTCACCGTGCTTTAGCTCCAGAGCTGCAGACTACAATATCATCTAAGGACAAATATTCCCTTTACCTATGCCTAAAATTCCCTGAAGCACTTTTATTGTTCTGTTGCTGAATGCTACTCCAAATGTGTTTAAAGAGAAATGTTCTCTGCTTCACTCTTTTTTTGTTTGTTTTGTTTTTCCTTTCTGGAAAACATAAAATATGTTTTCTTATACCAAGCAACAACTGTAAACAAAAATTTTAAAGGAAGTTATGGGTGCAAAGTGAAGGTCATACGATATATGTTAGCACTGAGAACTATTGCTTCTAGCACAAAGCAATACCATAACAAATTCTCAGCTCATTAAAATGACCAAGCTGTAGGCCATGGGATGTCACTCACTTGCTCTGCAGTGCAGGTGTTATAAAATACTTGACACTTTAGAAAGTGCATTGGGAGTCCAGATATATGAACCTCACCTAAGCAATGTGCTTTCTCCTCAATAGAGAGGAAAAACAACAATGGGATATGTAGCACATAATAACAAGGAAAAAGGCAGGTGTATGAATGCAACAGCTGCCATTAAAAAAATGAATTCAGTAGAGCATAAATTTCTTCCAAATCCAAAATAAAGACATGCTGTGGGGGAAGACCTGTGCTGGTTTTGGCTGGGATAGAGTTAATTTTCTTCATGGTAGCTAGTATAAGGCTATATTTTGGATTTGTGCTGGAAACAGTGGTGATAATACAGGGAGGGATGTTTTATTTATTGCTGAGCAGTGCTTACACAGAGTCAAGGCCTTTTCTGCTTCTCAAACCACCCCACCAGCGAGTGGGCTGGGGGTGCACAAGAAGCTGGGAGGGGACACAGCCGGGACAGCTGACCCCAACTCACCAAAGGGATACACCATACTATATGGTGTCATGCTCAGCATATAAAGCTGCGGGAAGGGGGGGACGTTCGGAGTGATGGCATTTGTCTTCCCAAGTAACCTTTACACGTGATGAAGCCCTGCTTTCCTGGAGATGGCTGAACACCTGCCTGTCGATGGGAAGTAGTGAATGAAGTCCTTGTTTTGCTTTGCTTGCATGTGTGACCTTTCCTTTACCTATTAAACTGTCTTTATTTCAACCCATGAGATTTCTCACTTTTACTCTTCTGATTCTCTCCCCCCTCCCCCTGGAGGGGGATTGAGCGAGCAGCTGTGTGGTGCTGAGCTGCCGGCAGGAGTGAAACCACGACAGAAATGAAAAGACCCAAAAAAGTAAAACCTAGCAGGCTCTAGGATCCTACTTTTCCATTATCTGTGGATATTTGGCTTTAACTGGTTTCAGATAAATATTACATGTATGTCCATCTTCAGACTTCTTCCACAGACATCTTTGAAAATAACAATGCATCAAGGTACCACTGCACTTTACCTCTTCCTATCTCTCTGAATAAGTATGTGCACCTTCAGTTTGAATGACAGCTGAAGATCACAAACATTTGATCTGTACTGAGTGAAGTGCTTTTAGGACTGGCTGTCAACGATAAATATTTATTTTAAATGTCATGTCTTCCAACATTTCTGTCAGTTCCCCTGCTTGCCACTGGTTTGCATAAGCCTTCAAAAGTTGTTGATTTTTGCAAGCTAAAGAGGCTGGCAATGCAGCACAGATTAAAATCATTGAGTATGGAAGATTATATCGCTGCAGTAAAATGGACTGATTGGAAACTATGCTTAAGCAGTCATTAATATAATTCACTAAGCAACCATTCAACAACACAAACTCCTGTATAGATGTACGCAAATTCTGACTACAGTTTGAAAATAATTACAGCCAAAGCACATTGTGTTATGTTGTAAAATGTAAATCTCTTTAATAAAAAACACTCCACAAATTCTACGTCATCATAGCAGCACTCTGCTTCCCAATTTATCTCATTGTTACTGACTACAGAGAAAAACAGAGGACAAAGGATCATGTGTTATGTCATAAGATTCCATAGCAGATGAGCTTACTTTCCTAATGTGGCACATTCATGGGGGTTTTTTTTGTTTTTCTTGTTCTTACTTATGTTTTCTAGCTGAGTGGAGCAATATCTAAAAGTTTGCAAGAAATAACAAGGAAAAAAGGAAGTGCAATCAACATTTCAACAGTAACATCGTATTTGATACAGACACTAATGAGAATCTTCAAACCGAGTTATTTGGAAAAAAGAACTCAGCTTGCATATTTCAAATAAAGTTCATGTAAGATCTTTGGATCATGGAAAATGCTAATAGCAATGACATTAAGCAGATTTGGTTCCTGCTTTTTTTTTTTTCTTTGTTTTAAAATTTATGATTATTTCACTATTTTTTAACAGAACAATTAGATGCCAAAAGTTATTATGTTCTTGTAGAATTAGAGCTGATGTTAACATTCACCCTGAATTCGAACTATGAAATTAAACCTCTTGCAACTTGATTCAAATATGCAAGAAAGCAAGCAGAAGTTCGTGACAAAAGAGACAGGAGATGAGACGTTAACTGAAAGACATTATTTTTTTGCAAGACAGATGATATATACTATTTAACCTGAAATATAAGGTATTTTATTTTGAGTCAAGAATGAATATAATTACCATTTGTAATGAAAGTTTTGGTCATACTCATCATGATCTACAAGATAGAGAATTATGAAAGTGGTTTTTATTCTGAAAAACATGTTACTGGTCTGATCTTTTTTTGTCTTAACTTTTTCAAATATTAAAAGATTTACATACACTTAATGAACATGCTTTCTGAGCCTTGGAAAATTTTGAGTGCAGAGGATGTATTGGAAACCTTTCTAGGTTGTTGTGTTGTAAAAGATCAATTACAATACATAAAAGATTGATAAATATTTAATGTTTTTCTTTGAGACAAATCTGTTCAAGTTTTCTTCATGTTTTAACGCAGAAGAGCTCTACCAAAACGCAGAGGTTAGTCTAGTTAATGATATCATTTGGTATCAACCCCCCTTGCTTTTACTGTGTCTTGAACATGTTAAGAAGCTTGAAAGTGATACAGCATTAGTATCATATCAGATCCTATTACATTGATCAGATCCTTAAAACGTGCAGTAGTGCATAAAGTGCAAGAAATGCACATGAGAGCAAATGACTAAAACAAACTGAACACTATATAACAAGAGACTGACTCAGTGAATACCATTAGAGAAAAAATAACTTCAGCTTCAGGAAACATTTGAAAATAAAATTTCAAAAAAATTGTTAATTTGTCCTCTCGTTAACATTTAAAGAAAAAAAAGGAATAGGAATCAGCAAATTTAGCAATAGCTATAAGAAAGGGGTAAGAGGGAGGGAGATCTTACATTAACTTTTAGTCCATTTACCATGTAGAAGGATAACTCTTGCAGGTAAGAAGCAAAGATATTAAGAAAAGACAAGAAGAAGATTAAAATCACAGAAGTAAATTTAGAGGCTGGAAATCTGCTGGAAATCTGTTGGAAGTTTTAAACCCAAGAACAATACAATTCATGGAGAAGCAGAAAGAGGCATTGCCACCTTATGATCTCCCATAGCTGCCATATTTACATCAGGAAACACCCACCAGGAGAAAATAATTGTTTCCCTCCCTGGTATTTATCTTATATATAAAACCACCTCAGGAGCTGGCAGGGACTCAGAA
>WAAD01024202.1:176343-219245 GCA_013389945.1 Fregata magnificens | reverse complement strand
TAGTCTCCAGTGCTGTGAAATCAGCCCTTCATTAGCATCAAATTCTCTCCACTGTTTTCTAGAAGGGGGAAAAAAAGTAAGTTTGGGAATAATAAAAATGCAGTGAGCTCTGCTAGTGCAAGTGCTTCTCCATCAACCCTTCTTTTACATGTTTCTAATAATGGGATGCATATACTAACATCTGTTAAGTTACAGAGGTAATTTGCACCCACTTAGAGCTCCATTTGCAGAGGTATAAAAATAGCCTCGTAACAGGAATCTGGCCCATTCCTTATAATGATTGTTAGAAATATAACTAGAATAATTATTTTAGTTTCACTAATAACATGAAAATCAGGCAGAAATGTGCCTTTGAACATTTTGTGACAATCTCTTTTGCTCTTAGAGATATGCACATGGTTCCTGCAAAAGTTCTGTTCACTCCTTCATGCTACTCCTGTCCTCTTCAGCTGACCCTTTCAAAAGAATGGAACGATTTTGGAAGAAAGCAAAATCTCCCAAGATCGTTCCAAGACATCTCAAGACTCAAGGTCATCGAACTGTTCATTTCAATTACACGCTTGATGATAGAATCTGCTTCTCTGCTATCATTATTTCACAAGGATGTCAGTATACATTCTGTAGGTTTCCTTCTACAGTTCATCTTGCTGTATATGGGCCCATAAACATAGAATATTATGGATGCAGTAATACAGCATTCAAAAGAAAGGGAACTGAATAATAGTCTTCAGCACAAATAGGTCATTTGTATACGTCAATCCTAATTGGGTTACTGAATCACAGAAATAGTACTGATGCCTTTCACGTCTGTATTGCTTCCAAATGGTGTCCCACAATTTTGATTTCTGGAATCATCTGTTTCCATTTAGGGAAAATGTACTTTACCTATAATATAGTTATTTTGCCAAGTTTCTGCTAGCCATGTTTATTTTCATTATAGACTGGTGGATATCTTGCCTATAATTGTACACATATGAAATATGGTGATATATACATCATTTAAAACAGGAGTTACAGTCTGTTTTGTGATTTGTAGTATCTTCTGGAGGAAACGGTTATCATCGACTTCCAGCATTTCAGCTCTTTGTAAACTTTCAGCTAAACTGATTTTTTCATACAATGTTCCAATTCCAGTGCAACATCTCAGCCCATTAGATTTTCCATATTTAATAGTAAGATTTCTTCTCTGTTTAATACTTTTTGTGAGAATATATGCAAGGAATTTTTTCTAAATATTAAACATTTAATCATAGAATTAGAGAGAGCTATAAATGTTTGCTGTGCTATACAGTAGCTTTTCAATATTTGCATCTACTTACTCAAAAGATTTTTCTGGAGAAAGCTAGAAAGAATTTGTATTATGTTAAAACCCAAATCAAGCATTAATTTTTCATTTTTCTCTTTTTCTCAAAGATTTTGCAGAATGCTATGCAGACAGATAGATATCTTTGCAAAATTGAACCAACAATGTCTGCTTATGGCTACCAACAAAAGCATCATGACATTTTGCATGTAAATGCTTGCTTTATTTATGATACAAATGCTGCAAAAATATAAATCTTCAATAAAATCTTGTAAACAAACAAGTTCAAGCTTTTCATAAAGAAATGCCTAGGGGACAATAGATTTTTTCTCTAGGGATTCCTCCACATGCTTTTTGCAATACTCTGGAACAATACTAGAATATTGTGGCAATGGGAATGTTGCTCCCTCTGTAAAATTCACTCCAAAATTTCTGTGACAGCTAATTGTGGAAGGTAAGCAGAGAAGATGACCTGAGATTGTTTGAACAGATTCGAGTGAGCAGGAAAATGAAAGGGTTGGAAGCCAAACCATTGGGATCATCCCCCTCTGCAGTTAGAGCTGTCATAGTCCACATGGCAGCTACAACTTAAATTTCTTTCAGCTTGATTTGATCCTTGTGTGACAATTTATCAAATTCAACAGTCAGTACCATAACTGTATCATAACTTCCCCTAAAATTCATGGAAATCACAGTCTCAAATTCTTTTAAAAGAAACAGCATGAAATTAAAACTTTCCACAATCTTTTTATTATTATTTTCAGTAAGAGTGCAACACTTCACCAAGCAAATGTGCATACTGGGGAAATTACATTCATACAAGCTGAGTTACAGCACTGTGGTTTTAGTCACATCTTCTACCATGCCCTAAAATTTCCTTTTTTGCTCTCCTCATTAACCATTTCTTTTAGACACACCTGTATTTTTGATGTCCCTCTGAAAGAAGTCCTCTCTTCAGGGTACACCTCTAAAGCGGTTAATAATTGTGAAAACAGTAAGACTCATTACTGTACTTCAGTGAAAGATAATTAGCTTCTCTCTGCCAAACTATTTGTACTTCAAGAGTGCCATCAATGTATCCTACAAGAATAGGAAGTCAGCAAAGAAAACCCATCAGGAGAAAGGAATGTCAGAATTAAATGTTTGCATGTAGGTTGCTGTTTGTCTAGAAAGCAGAAATGCAGACTGTCCTCTACATGAAGCGGCGTTTAAAAACATGATAATGCAAGTGCAAGGCCTCAGAGGAATCCAACACTAAATAAGTTAAGACCTCAAATAAAAGATTTAAGCAGCATCTGCACTGCAGAAGAATGCAGATGGTTGATCACAGTCCTGGGCTAAGTGGCATGGCAGTTATGTCACAGCCAAGACCCTTGAGCCCACTGCTGTTTGCTGAATCTGCTGTGCTTGGCAGGGCCAGTAATACTCTGATTAAGGAGCATTCATAACTGTTGCTTTCAACCATAAGACTACTGCAAGGAACAGAGTTTACCTTCACAGTTTTGTGAACACATTTCTGATCTTAAATTGTACTGTAGTGTAGAGGATTGGTTTAGTGGTTCTATCACAATCTGCCCCAAGGATCCATGGATTTAGTCTGGCGCAGCTTATCTATCCTGGGAGAAGACTGAACTTCCTCCTGGGAAGAGCTACTAGCTCAGCTGGTTCCTTGTGGGAAGCATTTGAAGCTCCCCACACCTAACTATTCAAGGCATCCTAAGCAATTTCCTTTGTTTACAATGAACAGATCTTTATTACTTCTAAGCAAAGGGCTGTTGGTGTTTGGCCAGAAAGTTGCCCTTATAGAATACTCCATCCCTGGCACCTCTGGTAGGCACAACAGGGCACGTGCCAACTGAGGCTACTACACCTCAGCCAGTCACCCCACCGTGGAAGAAATATGCAGCGCTGTGAAGTGCTGAACATCTTAAAGGAACATGATGTTACCTGAGGTCAAATTCATGGGAGAAGGCACAGGTTTCTCCTTAATCTTATACATATTTTTGTGAATAAATCATTCCTATGTACTTTCTTCAGGTTCAGGCTGTCAGTCATGATACAATAGCAGTGCCTCAAATTAATCACCACCTTTCTTTTCAACTGCTTCTTTTGGGGCTTCCACAACCACCATCCCTTTTCCTTTTGTTCCATTCTCACCCCTCCTAGGATTTCTGGCTTTACTTGTTTACATCTGACATTACATTCTGAAATTTCAATGAGTTAAGAATCAAGCCTTCACAGAATAAAATAAAATAAAATAAAATAAAATAAAATAAAATAAAAGCTTTGCTTCAACTCCAAAACTACCCAATATACAGTGGATGTGCATACCTCTCTCCTTGACCTAAAACTAGAAGCAAATCCATTCATGTTAGTGGACCCTGCTAAGGGTAAAACAAAGGTAGTAAGGGAATCAAACTTAATTTTAGTCCAATGAAAACAAATCTAAGTTAAGAATTTAGATTATTGGAAAGTATATGGGACAGTGTTGTATTACATGACCACTGCTACAATGCTTGATTTTTAAAAATGAAAAATTATTTCATCAAAATCCATTCTTTATAATAAAAAATATGAGATAACTAAGGCCCATCAAACCAATTTATTCTCTTAAAATATCCCACTGCAGTAATATAAACTAGTGGAAATATGGTCCTGCAATAATGCAGGATACAAAAAATATTCTTAACATGTTTTTACTTTTTTCTTTGTTCAGGGGTACATCAAATGCATCAGCTTCATCAGCCACAATTCAATAAAATGGAAGCTGGAAGCATTACGCAAATCAAGATTAATTTTCTTGGCAATGGCAGAGGAGTAAATGTCCTGTCTGGACTTCTGTAAGTATGCAATAATAATTTATATGCCATTCATTGTCATCCGATTGCCATGAGATCGCATTCCAGAATCTAGTTCTGTGTTGTACGCTGTGCATCATTCTAATATACATAAAACATCTGGCTTAATAAATACACTTCTGTAGTAGATAGTATCTGTGCCTTTCAGAGAAAGATAACTTTTCTAATGTGGAGGGGGAACCTCCCAAAGCACACTGCCAGGGAACAATTTAATCTGAAAGAATTCCATCACATATTTAGCAAACAATCCAAAAAAGAAAACCTGACCAGATTTAACTTTACTTTCTGCTTATGCAGGTATAGATATAAAACCTGGAGATGGCATTTGAGGAAAATCTAAACTGCTGTCAAAGTAAAAAATCCCATTTCTTATTGTTGTGCAACATCTATTAGGGCTTGATAGAGATTTAATGCTTTTTAACATGAATTATTCTCATTCAGCAAATATAAAACTCCCAATATTTTTAAACCAAATGTTTCTAACTGGGTTGCTGTATTACAGGAGCAAGAAGAGTGTTCTGTCATTAGACTGTAGTACACTTCAGAGGCTTTTTTTGGTGGAGGAATGCAAAGACGCATCTCATTTCATTCACTTTGCTTTAGATCCAAATTCAGCTAAAAGCTTACAGCTATATTCAGTCAATTACTCAATCTAAAAATCACATCACTTCTGCGAAAAATCTCAGTTTGGTTGCACAGTAATACTGATATATAAAACCCTTCATTGGAGCCCACCTAAGGTTGAGCTCAACAACAGGAAAGATTTATGAAGCTTCACAAAACTTTTATCAAGTGTGAGCTAAACACTGAGTTTTTGATAAAGCCTGAAAATAAGTCAGTGGAATACTACTTCAAGCCCTACTGTGTGCACTCTGGAAAGTCTGAGCTATTATTCCACAGGATTTAGAAAGTCGGACGCTACTCAGATCTCCAGGATTTAAATGCATTAACAGAATTTTCTGAGAAAGCTTTTACAGAGCTCTCTATATTGCACTTAGCTACTTCCATTAGTCTTTTGTTTCTATAGGAGCCAAGCACATCCAGTTAAAAGAAAAACAATAAAGAGTGGAAGTGAAAACCATTATTAAACTATTCTAATTTTTAGTAACGGTGTAGTCACAATCCTTCAATATTCAATTTTTGTTGGATTTGTGGAGAAAATTTAACACTAAGCAGGGCCTAGCTTTAGGCCCTGAACTCCCAACACAAGTGAAGTTTGGATGTGAACTGACTGGGCAAACAGTGCAAACGCACAGAGTAATAAAGGACATTTTATATTAGTGTCTCTATAAGGGAAAATTTCCCTTCCACACTTGTAACTCACTTTGATGTCCTATATAGGGAACTCATGTCAGCTGTTCCTCTTTGAGACCTAAAAGGTAAACCTTATAAAAATAATCTTAATGCAAAATAAATATTTATTATGCAGTTTTTATTTGGAAGAATCGAAAGATAGTTTTATACCTAAAGACAGAAGATGCAAGAAAACATTATGATAGAAGTGAGGGACAGGACAGAGACTGTTCCTCCCACATCTATTGATACTAACCTCAAATGCAGTCGTGAAGTTAGTGGCATTGTGCTGAAGAATCAAACAGAAAACTATTTTCTCTCCCCTTTCTACTTAAGCAGTCAAATGGAGTAAAATATCAAGAATGACCAAAAGTGTCTTCTCAGGTCGCTGTGTCTGGGCACTAACTATAAGACTCAAAAATGTTTTGCAGGACAATAGAGGCAGGAATGTCATACATTCTGACTTCCATGGCAAATTTATTTGGGGATTTTCTCCTCAAGAAAATTCAGGATCTGATGTATCACCTTTTCCAGGTACAAAACTACTACTGATTTTAGTAGAAGAGGGCTAGTAGTAGCCCAAAGTTAGAATTTTTAAAAAAGGGGAGAAAAAGGAAAGAAGAAAGCATTGGATTAACTTTAAGAAGAACGACAATGTAATAACTGCTGAGCAATCTCCTTCAGCTTTTGGAAAAAGGTCTGCAATAGGTTCAGACATCCATGAGGACAAACACATCGCTTATGATAGACATGTGTGGCAGAGGGAAGCTGCAAACCTGTTATTTAATGGCAGTGAAGGGGAGTATTTCACTCATAAGGGCTCAAGTTCTCTATTTATAGTTCAAATAAAGTAGAAGCAAGCATAATGTGATGCCTCCTGAACTGCTTGCCAATGACATCAACAATTACCCAAAATGGCTGGGTAGATCGTCAGTCAGTCTGCAGTTTAATTTTTCTCCTTCGCACTCAAGAGAGTATTTCTCTGTACCTGAACTAAAGTAGAAGTGCAGCAAACTGTTAGTCAAAATAAAACAGCCCACAGCACTCTCAGGAAGTCAAACTTTTTGAAGTAGGTCTTACATAGTAGCTGACAAATTGCAAAGGCACTGTTTATTACCCAGAAAATCTGCCATTCTCTCTTAAACTGAACACCTCATATCTTTTTCCTGTACAGTGCACAGCTCTGTACAGAACAACATCCAAATGAAGAAACCAAGGAAAATAATATTCTAAGATAATTGTGCTCACCTCTACGACAGTTTTTAAGTGTAGTATGATGCAGCTAACCACTTCTGCCCTTTGAAAATGGCCAAGAACTATAAGCTGCAAAAATTGCCTGACAAATTTTTTTCTTTCCTTTCTAGGTGCAAGATTTTTTAGTAAAATTATCCCTAAAACCCACAGTGAAACATTGCTCTTTGTCAAATTTCAAATATGTATGAATAAAATTCTTAAATGTCCAGTTCATGCAAGTGCATATATTCCCTTTAAGTTGTTGGGTATAAAAATAATTTTGCTTTACCAGTATATGAAACATTTATTTAAGCATTTTAAAATAGAGTCTGGCGGTACCAAAATTATGGTCTTTGCCTTACTTTATTTTCAGGAGTTCGGAAGAGCTTTCCCTCTGCAACACAGAAGAGCTGAAGTCCAGCTCCCTCATAAGCTGAGAAGTCTATAATACGTGTAACTACCAGAGGATTAGGAACAAAATTTGATGCTTCATCCACACTGCCCTTGTCAAAGGGCTGATTCAAAGTTGCCTGAAATGGAGCTCAGATCAGATGCCACTCCCCTCCCCCCCAAAATAAACAAACAAAACAACAAACAACAGAAGAATAAGGCATGCACAGATGCTATAAATACTTTCTGCACTGAGTAGTCCCTGTACAGGTAGTAGCATTTGCAGGACTCAGTCCAAACCTATATGCCCACAACGAAAATGACACAAGCATACAAAACACTCCATTTCAACCGCCAGTGTGCTATGGCTTTGTAAGATGCCTTCTGAGACAACACATGTGTCACATAGTGCATTATGCAACAGAAAAATTAAACATTCAAAGGTTCCTTTTCTAGTCCGGCTGTGTCTCTTAATTCATTTAGCAGCAACGATCTCCCAGGACTCTCTTAGAAAAGTAAATGGGTTAAATTGATGAAGTATTTTTAATGTGTGTTGACAAAGGTCCAGAATGAATGTACAGTTACATTAGTTAAGTTGGGGACTACTCTGCTCATCCCCAGTAGAAATGTCTTCCTCTTTTATTATTTAAAGCTTCTATTTTTTTAACACTTTATTATGTAGAAAGAAGAAGTACCTAAAATGTTAATTCACTGGGAAAACATTTCTGCATTTTCTGCAAAATCACATTGGAGAACCATGGAAAATGTGTTTGTTTCATTTTCACTCTTCCTTTACACTTAATTTGCACACAATCTTTTTCCTTTTCTTTCCCTACTTTCATTGCAGGGTGCAAGGAAAGAGGAAAGGAAGAATAACTTTTTGTCCTCCTGATTACTGAAAGCATTAGAGGAGGACCCTGACTGAGGATCCAGCCTAAGACATCTAAGTCACTACCTGTTTATGCCTCTTCCTACCCAGCTATAAACTTGCACTAAAAGACATCTCACAGGTAACCATGTGCTGCATAGGAGATGAGCAGGAAGGTGGCAGTCTGCTGTGGTATTTCCTGATGCCCTGACAACATGTCTGCCTTGTTAGGCACTAACAAAAGATTTCTGAATCTGTGTTGCATATGTGGCCCTCAAGATGAAGCTATCCTACCCAGATCCATTAGCAGCAAAGGAAGAGCTTCCAATGATTCACAGGAGCAACTGAAAACTAGTTTCCTCCTTGTGTTTCTCTGAGCTATAGACAGAAAGCAACGCTGGTTTTGCTGCCTCCTGCTAATAAAAGAGACAACACTCTTTCACCTTTTTATTTGTATTTGACTTATGTCAGAGTTGATGATATTTTGACTTTTCTTGCCAGGCTGTGCCCTCTCAATCTCACCGAGGGCTGTGCAACTCCACAGACCGATAGGAATGAGGTACGTGGGGCACTCTGCCTATGGCAACATGACAAGTTGCTCCAAGGCAAGCTGGGCTGTCATCTTCTTAGTTTACGTTACATTTTTTAGTTTATGCTAAACTAAATTGGACTAATTTAGCTATGTTGCAGTAACCTTTCATTTAAATTTTAGTCAGCCAGTTCTGAATTTATTTTTAACTACGGATCACTGAGACAGTAAATTGTGAATCCTATGCAGGGTATCAGAATATATGCAAGCCTATTCACAGGGCCTTTCATTTCAATATGTAATTGTCAATATATGCAAGCAGATATTGTTAGAGGTGGCCTTGCTCTTCAAACACCACTTTCTAATGACTGAAGTCATGGAAGTGCAGATAACACTCTCAAGTAAAGTAGCAAGGTTTTGTTAAAGAAATCAATACCATGTTGATAAGCAGTTTGGACAGAGTATTCATTTATGTCAATGATAAAAATCAGTGGCACCATTTTCTATCCCCGTATTTTTAGTCCCCACAGTGACAAGCAGAGAAGTACATCCTAGAAGAAAAAATCAAATTGTGATCTTCCTCAGTGATAAATTGCCTGCCTTCACCTAAGAGTAAAAGGTCACATGGATTTTGTATCTGGTACACAAAGATAACAAAGTAATGCTTTACCAGTCTCACTGAAGTGTTTTCTTAAGGTCAAAAGATGTTTAAAGGATCATGTAATACTTTCAGACATCTAATGAACCCCCATTCCTTTCCAAAAACTTCTCAAAATGACATTTCATGTCCCACTGTGATGTAGTGCTTTGACTATGTTACTCTTTCACTACAGGTCTGTCTGCCTCTTTTCCTTCACTACAAATTGCAACTGTATTTTGAATGAATTGGGAGGCAACTGTGTTGTAACTTACCCTGCCAACAGCATTACATTTAAGGGATGTGTAAAGGGATTTTGAGTTTGACCACAGAACCTGGGCATAAGGAGGAATTCCATTTTGGTGACCTCAGCGGTTTTAAATTGTGACACCAAACACTGCCCAAAAACTCTGTCAGGAATACACAGACACAGTGTAATGATTATGGAAAAAGAAATGTAGGAAAAAAGTCACATGTTCTAGAAGCATTGCCAAAATATGATGGAGCCCAGCGTAACTTCCAGCATCTTTCTATAATCATGCCGATTTCTTGAGGAGTGGGAAGAAGCAGAGAAAAAGAACCTGAATATGCCTGACATCCCCCCTTCATACACCGCAAACAGTACGATTTTTATTTTTACCAATGATAGTACCAATTATAACAATACCTTCTCACAGAGTTTGCCAAATGTAACTTAGACTCTCCTTCCTCTACAGCAAAGGGCCTCACTGGTTCATTAGGACAACTATGTAGGCAAGCCTCTTTTGGCTTCCCCAACTCATCGATACTCATCTGGTTTGATGTGTTGTCTCCTTCTGCTCCAGTCCATCTTTTAGTCTTTGCTCAAGCCTGGCACATCTCAGACATCTTACCCTAATAAGGTGATCTCAGCTGAGTTGTCTCCTGGCAAGCTGGTCTGAAAGCATTTCTCATGCTAAGACTGACACTAATATGGTCTAACAACTCTTTCGCCCAGGAAGGTATGACATTATTAAGTCCAGCTCTTTCTCCTCTCAAAGAGAAAGGTGAAGAATGACCTGGGTTTAAGGCATTAGACTGTTATTAAAAAGTTCAGAAGTGTTTGACTCCCCACATTGCAGGACTTTTCTCAAATTATCTTCTTTGCACTTCAGATTCCTTTACTGCATAACATAGGGATTTAATATTTGGGGTCATGATTTAAGACAAAATTATAAATAAATGAGAACTGAAAGATATTATTGTCCATCTGTATGACCCTTAATAGTAAAAAAGAAAATATCTCTATCAGTGTTCCTACCTGTAGCCTGCACAACCCCAAATTTCCAAGCAGAAACACCCTAAAACAAAGTTCCTGTCGTCAACCACTTTCACCCCACTTCTTGTGTCAGTTTGGCTTGGTTTTGTTTCCACTACTAATCAGTACTCTTTGAATTCCCACTCAAACTAACTTACCTTCCCATCTCTCACCAAGCTACAAAAAAGAGGACAGAGATTAAAAGAAAAAAGTGGGAATCTTTATTTGCATACCTTCACCAGGGATTGAGTGTTTAGGTAAATAATGGAACATTTTTGCCAGTACAAAGACAATGCACTGGCCACAATGTTAGAATGATAAACCGGCACTGCTCCTGCCTGTGTGTCTACATATGCACTCATTGGAGTGGCAACTGGAGCAGGTCCCAGGTAACTCTGTGTATGTGTGTGCACACATCTATGTATGTGAGAAAGAGTGTGAAAGAGTGAGCACAAAGCTTTTCCCAACACAGCTCAGCCCTTTCTTGGTCCACTTAATAAATTAAGCTTCGCAATGTTAGAATGTTGGTGCTCCTTTTCCCCACAAACCCCTCCAGATAATCTGTGAATTTATTTTCCTTCTTCTACCCAACCCCACTTAGAACACTGTCAGCATCCCT
Organism: Fregata magnificens; assembly: GCA_013389945.1. Taxonomy (NCBI): domain Eukaryota; kingdom Metazoa; phylum Chordata; class Aves; order Suliformes; family Fregatidae; genus Fregata; species Fregata magnificens. The sequence continues at coordinate 208,239 of WAAD01024202.1, read as the reverse complement.
TCTCCAGCCAGACTCTACTCATATTTTCTTCTTCCCCAAGTTCTTTAATTCCAGACTCACAAGGACAGAGGCTGCAGTGCCTAGTTTTTAAATCTCTTCAGAGGATTTCTGGCCAAGTCTTTCCTTCCTTCACACACAGACTCAGAACACACACGCACACACACACACTTCTATCAGAAACAACAAAAATCAAACGAACAAAAAATAAAAAAACCCCAAACAATCAAAAAGGTCAGTGCACAACTAAAACTCATACTCAGAACTGAATGACGCAGTGTAATAAAACTGATAGTTCTCCTCCTGAAGTACAAAAACAACGCGAACTACAGCTCTAATAGTACCAGAACATGTGGCATCATGATTCAAATGACAATTGTTACATTCAGCTTTGAAGAAAACTTTTCAGTTTCTGAATTTGAACAGTCATAAACGTGGGAGCTTACCTGACAATGTCCACAATGTTCTCACATAAACAAGAGCCACATTCTGTTTCCAGTTGCTGTTATTCCATTAATTTATCATCTGGACATTTCTATTACCATCTTATGTAGTACTATGAATACTGAGAAGTGAGAAAAACTGTTCCAGCATCCTCTCTCTTTTTTTTTTTCATTTTTTTGCACAAAAGATTATCTTTCTACATCCATTTCTTCATGCCACAGATGGTCATGACTTAAATAGGCCATATCCCCACATTCTGTTGAGACTTCAGAGTTGTGGAGCCTGTAAGGTCTCTTCTTAAGAACAGGTCTCTTATGGTACCTATATTACTTTGGATGTCAACAGGATACTTCACTAATTAAGGGAAGACTACACAAACCCGAAAGTCCTTTACATCAAATCTTCCTGTACTCTCCACTCCTTAACTCTTTCTACAGGGAATTTCCTTCAGCTAATTGAGGGCAGAATTCAGCGCTGACTGGATTTGATCAGATGGTGACTGTGACATCTGACCTCACTCTTTCAGTCAATTCTAAATTAATCAGGTATAATTTCTGGTGAAGAACAGCAGTTTGGGGGCTGTTTAGGGAGACACAAATCCTTATAGCAGCTGGGCTCAAAATTATTTTCTGGAAACTGGTTCAGTGCCCTGACCTCTGAAGTTAACTTCCCAAGATTTTCCTGGGACTGGCAGCAATCAAAGGATTTTGGGATATTTCCAGTATCTTTAACCAAACAGGCAAATGGCTTAAGAAACAAACTGGCACTCACAAGTAGAGTAGGTAGATGGCTAATCCTGAGGGAAATTTTTCTGCTCTTCATTATACATTTGTATTGTTTTCTTATTCTCCACCACCAGTAATGATAATTAAGACTTGACTGTGCCAAGAAGTGGGTTTCATTGCCTTTGTTTATCTGATTCCTTTTAGAAGCAGAAATGGCAGGTTAAAAAATAACAGCACATAAGCAAGCAGAAAACCCCACTGTCTGAGCTTTGTGCTCTAGATTAGAGCACAGCCCTCATTCCTAACACAGGAATGTGAACAGTGAAAGCACAACTAAAACAGTTGCATTTGTATAAGCTGTCAGTCCAGCAGTACTCCCTCCACTGGTCTTCTTGGGGAATCAGCAGAAATTGCTCAACCAGGTGCTAAGAAGAATCAAACAGTAAAAATATTTGTTGACACTCACCTTGTGTCAAGCGTCATTCATGCCACTGATTCTTTTCCATTTAAACAAGAAATGGAAAAGTAGAAGAGATTTCTCTTTTTCCAAAGTTACGAGAAAAAAAAATAGACCTTTATGACCTTTTAGAAAGACTTTCCCCTTTCAAGGTAACATAAAAGCTAAAATCACTACTACTGGGTTAGGCAGTGACATCTCAGACAAGACTACACAATCTTTCCCTCTGAGGCTGAAGACTGACCTGCCTCAAATTCTGGGATCATGCTAAAAACTGTCAAAAAGATGCAATAAAATAGATATCTTTATTATAAGAAACATATTGCATGCTCGCAATGTCTGACAGCAAACAGAAGAGCTGGATGGCTGCTGGAGTTGTTAAAACACATGAGGAGGTGGAATAGTTTTACTTTATTTATCATCAATCCTATTTAGAGTTTATTGTTTCTGTTCATTTCAAGCTGATGTTATATTATCTGGTTCCTTCGTATATTCTTTGCTTGTTTCAATACAGACCTACAGTGTTTGTGAAGCCAGAAGTGTTTGCTTTTAAGGGTGCCCATTTCCATTTCCTGTATTGTTGAATTGAAGCTCAGGTTAGTATGTATTTTTATGTTAAAAAAAGTATTCCTAGATATCAAGCTAGGCCATGACTGCTGCTGAAAACACCTGGAAGTGCTAGGTTCCCATTAAAAATAATAAATTGGGAATTAATTCTGTATCACTTTTCTCTGTGTCCACACCACTTCACTGTTCTTCCCAGATGAAATTACGCAGAGAGGGAAGATGCAGTGTGACATTGCTAAGCTTGTTTTACTGCAAAATACGGCCCATCTACATGTATTAAAACACAAAGCTACAGATTTAATTCTGATCAGAATGTCAATTCTTGTAGGCAGAAATTTCCTGGTGAAAGAATGCATCAGTCTTGTATTACAAATAGCCTGAACATAAATAGGTTTTACTGTTATTGCTTTAGATAAAATCTTTCTCCCCTTCCAAGGGTTTATATCATTTCACACTTAAGAGGAAAAAATCCCAAAAATCTTTCAAATGGGATTCAACCACAGCTGCTCTATCATAAATCTAGAAAATTAAAATGTGCAGGGAGACAGTTTGGCTAAACAACATCTTAATTTCCTTCATGTGAACCAGCTTGTATAAACATTAACAACAGCAGGGTTGGGGAAATTTTTCAGAATATGTAAATGGATAGAAAGAGACAGCAAAGGCAAGAGGAAATGTAGCAATAAAGGAGGCTAAAAGAGGAAGGCTGCAGGAATACACAGGAGAGCTAATAATGAGAATTAACAGACAAAGAAATTCTCTGGAGCCAGAGAGCACTTGAGGAAGGGAGGGAGGGAGTACATTCCCCTCAGCCAGATAAAGTAAGATCGCTGGTTGACGATAATGAGAAAAACTCACTGGAGCCACTGAAGATAACAATGGGAGTGGGAAGAAAGAGAGGTGCATAATCTGGCATCACCTGTGTAACTGAGAGAGGAATTTAAATTTTCCAATCCAGGAAAAAAGTTATAGTGATTACCCTGAAGTCTTCCCACATCAATNCCGATTAAATTCTTCCATTTCTGACTATATATTTTTTCTGTAAGATACATACAGGCATCATGCCAGCCAACAGTGGATACTAGGTGTAAGCGACTTTTCAATGTATTGCAGATTTTAGTAGGCACACCAATGAACTTTCTACAAACAGCAAGGTCAGGATTAATACTAAAACCAAATGTAACATATGCGCACATGGCAAGCAAACTATTTCTTACTCTTGTACAACTAGCTAAACTGGGAACTGACCATTCCTAATAAAAATATCTAATAAAAAAAAAAAAGAGCCAAGAATCCTACAGGTCTTACCTCTCACTCAATTAATCAGCGGCACATAATGAAGATATTGTGCTTTGTTACAGGAAAATAATTGTTATTCCTGATGGAAAACATGTTTCCTCCTGATACCAGCAACCAGATGGCAACTAAAAGATGAACCGTCAAAGGAAACTGGCAAGAGTTTTCCTTCCTCCAGCTAATGTGGATACTAGGTTTGCATTGGCAATAATATCCAGTAATCAAGGTAACCAGATTCAGGCAAGGAATAAACATAAAAATGAAGAAATCACAAGGCTTAGGAAACTAACATTATGAGCTTCCCCACCTATCAGTGACATGGAGTCCCAGTGCAGAAAGTGTTATGTACTGTTCTAAGTAATACCAGTGAGGTAGGTACCACTCTCTCCACCTATGTGAGATGCAAAGACAATCCAGGGATGGAAATCCTTTAGCCTTATACTCTAGTACTAAGCCCATTTCCAGTGGTGTCGATCACACACAACTACTCCTAACTGATGTGTGCACCTTGAAAAATCAGATCCAAATTCCATATTAAGAGTTGTTCAATAATCAGCACAAATGGAATCTTTTCTGTCTACAGTTTTGTCACACAGAAGTATTGTTTCTTAAACAACAGTATTAGCCTGACAGACAGCCAGCACATGTCTTTATGCATCAAGTGTCGCAGTGTAATCACAGGTACGCCAGTCTTTCAGGTTGCTTAGTCATAACATTGCCCCACAAAGCAAAGCCCTACAGAGCTAGCAGGAAAGAGCACTATTCTCTGTAGAACCTTATTTATAACAGCAACAGTTCTTTTTGTAATCTCCTGACCAAGTAGCAAGATTTGCTATTTCATAGCTACCCAAACTGGAAGGCTCTGGGACTCAGAGCTTTCCAGCTGCAGTGACACTTTGAAGGAATGGTTTCTTGGAGCTTTGGAAGAGTCAGTTTTATTTTAGCCATCTGCATGAAATTCTTTCCTGTCAGATCAAATAACGCTGATTATATCAGCTTCTGCAGGTATAATGTCAGGATTGTTCCTGTCCTTGATTTTAGATCGGGCGTTTATATTCAAGTACTGCCGTAATTGGTGCATGTAGCTGGAAGCTTAGAAGTCAGTTGTGTGTGTTTTCCTTCTCCACAATGTCTTAAAAGCTTGAGAACTGAATGTCTCTCTCCAAAGTGCCTGCTGAAACACAATCCACATGTCAGCGTCATTTTATAGGCCTCTACCTTCCTCTAGCTATTTCATAAAATTGCCTGCCAAGTTCAACTTTCAGGATAGAACCTGGAACGCAACACACACTTTGATGATATGCTCTGCTTTCCATGATGCAGTACTCAGATCACACTCACCTACTGGCAAGGCACAACAGTGGACTGTCTGCATTAAATTATGAATTCCGTGGCCCACACGAGCCACCTTTGTCTGCCAACACTGAAAAACACTGCTCCACTGTGAACAACAAGGGTGATTAAATACTAACATACTCTATGGTCAGTTTGGCCATGTCATTATTTCTCAGTGGCATATGCTATCAGGAAAAATAGGATATGCAGGTTTACACTAACCACTTTCTTCTCAAAACTCCTGCTATTCAGCAGCCAAGTCCCACCAGAGTCATTTCCATGCTGGTCAAGGGCAGCAGGAAAAGGCCAAAGTGTGGATACCTTGAGTATGAGCTATGATTCACCTGACGGGTGAGCAGAAAGAAGTCTAAACATGCTGAATTCTGTTACCAAGAATGCTGCAGTTTAGCTTGGCAAAGTGCATTGGATGACGGTAACTATAATAGTAATAACAATAATAAACAAAGTTGAGAGCAAAGAGAAATGGCCTAGTTTCAATCATATAATTACAGTGTAGGACACCCCCAGAGATAATGTGACCCCCAACCCAAATAGATCTATGTCTCTTTGGGTTTCCTTTTCTCCCAAGTAAGTCTCACTGAGACGTGCTGCAGTTCATGTTCTTTTTTTCTCACATAGCTCTTCCAGATTCCTCTTACATGCCTGATATATTACCATTCAACCTGCAATACCAACTAAAAAATACCAGCATCTGTCCTTCCATTCATGGCTATATTCTATGCTGAACTCAGTCCAAAACAGCGTATCAATTCCTATGCTCCAATTTCTACATTTGCAAAATTAACTACAACGTTGAACACTTTGTCTATTGTATTAGCCCTTCTGGCCATACTTTGAGATAAAAGTTAGGACAAGACTATGCCTGTATTTTAAGAAAAGCCAAGAAACCACACACACCTATCCTAGATAGGAGACTGACTGCCCTCCAAACGCCAGAGTGAAAATCCCTGGGACCACTCTGTACGTTAGAAATGTCTGGTTACATTCTCAGATAAAATGTGCTTGGTTACAGGAACAGCATCACTGTTTCAATGCACCTCATCTTCCCTTGCTGCAGTTTTCTCTCCCTGTTTTTTCTTAGAAGGGGTCCAAGATGATCTGGCGGGATTTGCTGGCAGCTTGAGTGCAGTCTAGCTATAAAGGCACTATGGACTTGTGCACCCAAGTCTCTATTGCACCTTTGGGCTTTATTACGGTCCCAGAGCATAAATATACTCTAATTCCTGACTTTCCCGCTGTCTCTATTACTACCCCACTGCAAACATGAGCTGCATAGAGTCAAACTGATCCGTAGGCATTCCTAAGAAAGGCTGTTTTAAAATAAAGCAAAAGACTCCCTCCTTTTAAAACAGAAGCACAAGGCCCCAAGCAAAAACATGTACACAATTAATTTGATTTCTGCATGGAAATGTGGTGAGCACATGAAAATCCAGCATATTTCTGTGCAGCCTTGGGCTTCTGACTTTATGGAAATCCATCCCAATATATTAAAATCTATTTTTTCTTTGAAAAACAAAAACCCCACCATCAACTAAATTGCACAAATTGAATAAATATGACTGTCCCATATTAGTTGAAAAAATGGATTACCTATTTTTTAAAAAAAACAGCACTTTGGTGTTCATATCCATTTTATTAATATAACTGTTTTTTCATCAGAAAAAAGGAAAAAGACAACAGAAGAATCTCTTATGTTGAGGTACAAATTAATCACCAAGTCACCAAGCAAAAGTTAATAATCCAAACAGGGTTCTACTTTTCAGACTAAAATGAGTATGAATAGCGATCCATATTCAGTGAGAAAACATCACTTCTGGGCTGAATTCAATCCAAAAGACCTATTAGTAGTTTGGTTCATTAAATGAATGAAATAAACTTTCTGATGTAACAAGAATTCGAATAATGAGAATCTAGGAAAGTTTTTTTCCTTAGGGGTCAGTCACTGTAGCTTCCCACAGTTGCGCCTCAGGGCCTTATTTTGTGGGAATATTGGTTCTATCAAACAAATAATTGCTCTTTTAAAAAGGAGTGATAAAACTTTCTAAAATGAAGGAGTGGGAGGACTAAGATAGACAAAATCCTGCAACCAGCAGGATTTTTTAAGCATTCCGGTCATGGTTCATTCTGCTACCTCTTCTGATTCAAAAGGAGTTTTATCACTGACTGGTGGGAGCCAGGTTATGCCAATACTGAATATTTTCAGAACTATAAATCCCGAGGAGGTTCACTCACAGAACCCATCAGTCCACTGTTTATTTATGAAGCATTTATCAAAACAAACACTTCTGTAAAAATGTTTCATCTAGATAAGATAGCTGATCTCTATTTTACACCTCATCCACCAGTTTTCTTTTCAATTTTCATATATAGTAAGGTTTAAGAAAATATCTGTTTCAGGAATTCAGGTAGCAGCATTACAGAATGCAGCCTGCACCACATATTTTGCTGAAATGCTTCCTGCTTGTAACACAGATTTGTATCATTGTATAAGTATACCGCAGGGATCAAACCTTTATTCCTACTATGATATTCTTCACTGAGACCAAACCACAAAGAACAGATGAATCCAAAGATTACCAGAATTAGTTCCTGACAAACAATAATGTCAATGAGATTCAAATCAAACACTAATGTTAAAGACAAATACATGGTCTCATTCCACGTTGAACTGTTTCCCAAAGTCAGGACATGCACTGTTGTGTAGTCCACAGACAGACATCTGTTACCTCCCTTAGGTGATAAAAGCAAATCCAGCCACATGAGCAGGGCAGGGTGTCACTTACACCCTGCTAGGCATTCTTAAGGAACTTTGCCCACCCCACAACCAAGGTTGGACACTACTGCTTTAGACAATAACCTAGCCACTGCACTGCTGAAGCAGTTTGATATTGACACATGAACAAATAGGACATGCTAAGCCTTCTTCAATGTTTTAACAGAGAAGCAACAGATGACCTGATAAAGACTTAGGTTTCAAATATTAAAAGCACAAAAATACCATAGTGAACCCATATTTCAATGCAAACTTGATTAAAATGCTGGCAGTGGGAAATGCTACAAGAAACCTTTCAGAATTGTAATACTCTGCGTGTTTGAAACACTATTCTGGCTACTGATTAGGGCAAACAAATGTAAAGTATGTGTGCTGTATAAACTTAACGCTTCCTCTCTCCTTTATGGAGCATGGAGCCCTCTTACTGCTCTGAGCTCTGCATTAAGCATGTGCTTACAAAGCAGAGCTGCCCATTAATGGCTACAAACATTTTGAAGCACCTAGAAACCGGGCAAAGCATTTGCTTCCTTTTTCTGAATGATCGCCCTGGTTAGCAACACTTTGACACCAGCTGCAGGAATAAGGTTTCATTTATTGCTCAACAAAAGATGTTCTGTTGTGACTGTCTGTTTGGGGTCTGTGATACTGCTGCTGACAAACACCTGCATTTATTCAGACACGTGCAAAAGAATTGTATTTTGTGATTCATATTTTTGTTGTCAGATACCAACCACAACTAGGTAACTAGTGAAAACTGAGAACTCTGTTTCAACATCGCTTTTTAGCATTCTTCACACATTGTATAGCAAGTCTGAATAACTGAGTAAAAAAAAAGCAATCCATTTAGCTCAATATGAGGGCAATTCTGCATTAGTGAATATATTGCAGAATGTATTGTGGGGGAATTCAGACACTTTATTCAGTTTTGCTTTTTCTTTCATATTTTTCATGTCAGTTCTGACTTGCTTCCTTTTATTTGACTAGTGAGATTTGCCCCTTGGTTCTATTTGAAGTGGTGTATATTATTTATTTATTTTATGATCATAGATAACATAATCTGTATATGTATTTTAAGACATAAGACTTCATCTGACTTGGTCTGTTTAGATTGAAGCTAAGTTATCAGCTGAAAAACTAATAGAAGACTTTCCAGAGAGCAGTGTTGTGCCCTATACTTAAAGAGTAGCCAGGTATAATTAACAGTTTACTTGTGACGCCAGAAGGTCTAAAGAAAAAATTTCAGCATTGCCTTCTCAAGGTCTTACATACTAAACCATTTTCTTCAGTTATGGCAATAATGATTCACAGAAGTTAATCTATATCTCAAGCTATTCTTTCCTGTAAAGCTGTTGGAATAGCAGTTATGCTGCAGGTCATAATGTCCTTCAGCTTCTGAAATTCTAGTTGAGCTCTTCCATGGCAGTGACGCCAAACACGTCTTTCCTTAAAACATGTAAGATGTATAGCTGAGGTAGAAAAGCTGATGCAATGAACAATTTTTCCAACACATCTTAGCGCAAGCTTGGAGCAGCGGTCATTAGTTGTAGCACAGTGGCCTACACAGGTGCATGAGTACTAGCCAGCTGTATTAAAGCTGAGAGGCTGAGATTTTCTTTGCAGCAAGAAGCCACAGCCAGTTAAACTGATACCACTGAGTTTTGTTAAGAGCTACTCCAACTCAATCACTTTTTCTACAGCATGTGAAATTAGAAAATAACTTGAACAAGGAATGTAACTGGTTTAGGTTAGCCCTAAAAGAATTCTCTTACAAAGGCACTGGCAGAGCCATTTCATCACTGCCATAAATCAAATTTGTACAAACAACCCCAGGGCTCTTAATCTAAATTTATGACTTACTGTTACCAATTCCATAAAACATCTAAAATAATTTAAGTGGCTGGATTAAAGTCAATTCTGTGGGAATGAATGCAAGTCTGTCAACTTCAATGAATGCATGTCCACCTTGGACTAATCCTGAATTTGACTCAAAATAATTAATTTGAACTTGAGTCAAGATACACAGCATATGGTACACTTTCAGCTGTATTTCGGAAAACTGACTGACTCAGTTATATTCTCTTCTGATTTCTTTCAACTCTTGAAAGTTTTCTTGGTTTTCCTCACAGAAGCTGAGTTTACACATCCTTTCCACAGAACATGCAGGCCGATGGTCATGTTGACTTTACACTGTCATTTTATTTAAAAGGCACAGTCCACAGTCACAAACAAACTTGCTCTTAACAATCCAGACATGTGGCATCTGCTGCCCAAGTTGTATCACAGCTGGGACAGCTGATCCCAACTGACCAAAGGGATATTCCACACCATATGACGTCATGCTCAGCATATAAAGCTGGGGGAGGAAGAAGGAAGGGGGGGGCGTTCGGAGTGATGGCGTTTGTCTTCCCAAGTCACCGTTACGCGTGACGGAGCCCTGCTTTCTAGAGATGGCTGAACACCTGCCTGCCAATGGGAAGGAGTGAATGAATTCCTTGTTTTGCTTTGCTTGCATGCGTGGCTTTTGCTTTACCTATTAAGCTGTTCTAATCTCAACCCATGAGTTTTCTTGCTTTTACCCTTCCAATTCTCTCCCCCATCCCACCAGGGAGCAGTGAGCGAGCAGTTGTGTGGTGCTTAGTTGCCAGCTGGGCTTAAACAATGACAGACACTAACTTTCACCTTTAGTGCTGTAGGGAGCCAAGGCGACAGCTGTGGGAACGTTTATCTTGCCAAACGTCACCACCACATCCATGATCAGATGCAACTAGTGGGGAAGTTTCTCAGTTGCAAACTTTTTCATAGCACACCCTCTACCACTTGCATCAGGCATATATAATTCTCGGTCTTCCAGTGAGCTAATCTGCTAACACTCCCAGTAAACTGAACAGCCCAGGCACTTACTGAAGGATAGACGGAAGACTAAAGGATTGATCTTAATCTATTTTGTCACTAACTATCTGGTGTGAAGATTGAAGGGTGTTCTGCACTAAAGCTGATTATACTTAACACTGATCGTGACAGCTACATGAGAGCTATGAGTATATTTTGTAAAGGCGAGTTCCATGAACAATTACAACCACGTTATATTTGAATTTTTAGGGTTCTAAGGATCACTGAGAAATCTAAGAAGAAATTAAGGACCTTAACGTAACATCATTAGAAGTACCATGCTTCCTGACTCAAAGATCAGACGATATGTGACCAAAACATACAAGTGGTCCAGCATTTAATATTGCCTCTGTGAGGCTTCAAATAAATATACAATATGGAGAGAAAATCCACATATATTGGGAAAAAAGGAACATAACATCTTAAAAAAATATTGCCAGCTGTTGAATGGTTTCTTATTAATTTTGCATGCACACTGATGCAAAGTGCATGACAAATTTTATTCATTACCTCATACGACCTGCCACAAAAGTATTGCTACCTATTATGTATACACAGAAACCACAAATACTATTAATGATGTGTAACTTTAGGTAGAAGTTTATTCATAGGGGTTTTTGTGCAACGTGCAAATGTCTTCCTTGTGTAAGCATTAATAAAATGGCTAATACATTAATACAATACAGTAAATGGACAGGTGGGCCATTTACAAAGACTCAAGCATGAAAATCAAGGAAGATTTACCAGAAAAAGAAATGGCAATGAAGAATAGCTCTTTTGGCAAGATTGTTGAGGTGAGATAACAACCAATGATGAAAAGGTAAGAAGGGAAGAACTTTATTTCTGAAGATGACAACAGCATCCAGTGCCACCAGACAAAAGCACACAAATGAAACCAGCTCAAAGCCAGCCCTTTCCAAACACTACAGTGAACTGGCAACCAGACAGAACTGCTTACTAACAGACGGGGTTGTTGGTTTTTTTCTTTTAAAAATCATACTTCAAGTAACTGTATACATGCTAACTGGGCTTTAGCTTTCATAACAGACCCTCCAGTTGAATTGCTGAAATGGCTTGTTGAATCTAGGTGTCAATTCACATCCCAAGGCCATCATCTCACAGACAGAGCGCATAACTAAAAACACCATCTCACATATAGGTGAAATAGGACTATCTGAACAGATTATGGCTTATAAGACTGACACATAGCATTCACGCTTACCAAGACTCTAAACATAGTCTGGTCACTAAACCACACGAGCCTGATGCATGGTAATTTAGTACTGGCTAAAGAAAGAATCCCCACCCCAAGCTGTGGAAATGAGGTCTGCAATTGTCTGGCTCAGACTTTATAATCTCACCAAGACAAACCCCGGGTTAGTAAGAGTCATACACTCACACAGCTGAAATTCTGGTCCATGCTATTACATCACCCGTTGTATTAATAACAGGACATGGGTTGAAGTGCTGAACATCCAGTGACGAAAGCCTGAGTAATTACAGTGCGAGTCAAATGGCTGAGAACCACTAACCAGAGTTGTCAGAACTACAGGAGGAACCATGCAGTTAAGAGGACACAGCCAGAGTCTATAGAGAGCCTCCCAGCTTTGGGTAGGGGGAAAAAAAAAGAAAGAAAAAAAGACATTCTCATTTTTAAGTACTTCTTCAGCTCCATTTAGCAGTCACCTAGTATACAAACAACATATACAGGTATTTTGTACCTATAATTGACTAAAAAAACCAAAGCTACTTCTGCAAGCTTTTAGATAACCTTGTCACCACTTAAAACATGCTAAGCATGATACAGACTAGTAAAGGAACAGAAAAACCATCCTCCCTATTACAAAGACACAACAGCAATCAAGTTGTGTTTTCTCTCATTGAGCTCTGTTTCAGACATCCTCATTTCAGTTTTGCATCTCAAGCACTGACAAATTCAAACCATTCTGGACAAAACTGAGAGATGAACATTAAAGTCTGCAGACATTTGTGTTTCAGATTTCAAAATGTTCGACCTTAACAGCTTCCACTGATTATATATGGGAGAGCTCGAACAGAGGAAGATAGCTTCTAAGAAAAGGCTTTATGGGACAAATCCATTAATTTCCATTCAGAAACCAGTAGGGAGTAAGTCTTCTATTCACTTTGCCAATAAACTCTCAACTCCTCATTACCTGAGCAAGGAAGGGTGATAACACAGCCTGCCTTACTACGGTCCAGGTGAGAGGTGAGAAAGCCATGAGTGTGACAAGAAGGACTCACCTCTGGTGCAATCTCTGATGTGCGTCCGAAAGTCCCATCAGTCACAAACAATCCCATACAAAATCTTTTGTGAACTTTACAACTACAGATAAAAATTTTACAGCTGTCTACACAGTCAGTAGCTACTGACTTAAAATCAACAGTCCTTCAAAGCAGCCAACAGTCCAATCTCTGCAAAGCAGCTGGCAATTTCTACCAACAAGGCACTCAGTCCCTTCCTGCACTACAAACTACAGTTCTCTGAAGTGACCATAAAGAAAAGAGCTTTCATTCACTCTACGTACTGCCCAGCTTCCTTAGTCATGCAGTTTGTCTGAAACCAATGTACTATTTGCAGAATAATCATTAGGACATGAACTCATCTCAACAACTGAGCATGGCAGTTAAGATTGCTAACTGGGGCACCTACTTCTAATGACACAAATACGCTGATCCAAATATCTCTGATACAAGAGTGGGAGAAGCAGAGGATTATAATTGCAACTAAATCCCGTCCTCTGGGGTAGGGAGAACATAGGGTATATGGCAGCCAAAAATTGTAGTCTCCGTCCTTCTCCAAGGAACCAAAAAATGCCACAGGAATATCAATCTCAAAAATGAAGCTGCTGTGTCTTTTTGTCTGGCTTTCATGTGACAAAGTCATAGTGGTAATGTCAAGTTTGACCTTCAGATATTGAGAAAAGGGGGTTTACCATTTACTTGAACCATGTGCAATATGCAGGACAATTATAAACAAGCCGCTGTGGTATCTTCAGTATAAATGACAAACAAACAAAATAATAAACACCACAAAACTGTAGCAGTTGGGAGTGGAAGAGTTACTCTGTGATGCCAAAAGAACATGAGGCACTGAAGGGGCAATGAGCTCATACTCCTTACACTAGAACGTGCACTAGGGGAGGAAAAAAAAGTCGGAAAAGCAGCTAGATAAAATCTCAGAAAGCCTGAACAAATCAGAAATGCTTTTGTGTGGCTGAATGAACACTTAGACAAAAGCTGTCCCAGTAGAGATGCTCCACAGAAACTTTAGCACTGGCTTCTCTCTCAGCCTTGTGACATTAGGAGATTACACAGCCACAAGAATCATTCCAGAACTTCAGTGCTGCCTCAGCACTATCTTTTGGGTTTTTTAAGAGCTATTCCCCCCTGCTTTGACAGAATTCAAGTATCTGCAAAACAACCTTCTGCAATCCTAGACCCAATGTCATCAGCTTTATGTAGTGTAATTTGTCAGACGGAAACAGAATACTGCAGAAAAACATAATATAGCTAGGTATCTGTCGTGGTTTAGCCCCAGTCAGCAACCAAGCACCACAGAGCTGCTCACTCACCCTCCCCCCCGCAGTGGGATGGGGGAGAGAATCTGAAGAGCAAAAGTAAGAAAACTCGTGGGTTGAGATAAGAACAGTTTAATAACTAAAATAATAATAGTAGTAATAACAATAATAAATTATAATGAAAAGGAAAACAACAAGAGAGAAACAAAACCCAGGAAAAACAAATTATGCAACCGCCCACCACCCACCAACCGACGCCCAGCCAGTCCCCAAGCAGCGATCGCTGCCCCCCAGCCAACTCCCCCTTTTATATACTGAGCGTGACGTCATATGGTGTGGAATATCCCTTTGGCCAGTTTGGATTAGCTGTCCCCGATGTGTCCCCTCCCAGCTTCTTGTGCACCTGGCAGAGCATGGGAAGCTGAAAAAGGTCCTTGACTAGTGTAAGCACTACTTAGCAACAACTAAAACATCAGTGTGTTACCAACACTGTTCTCATCCTGAATCCAAAACACAGCACTATACGAGCTACTAGGAAGAAAATTAACTATCCCAGCTAAAACCAGGACAGTATCAAAACGAATAAAGCTCCTGATGGAGTTCTCTGAAGGAGAAGAATTCTATATTTGGCCTGTCTGGAGCCATAATGACCTGTACTTGTCATCTCAAGGGTAAACTGTCTGCCATGGTCCACTGACAGGTAATCTGAAAAATGATGGAAGGGCATCAGAAGAAATTTTGACTTTCTATGACAGCATCAAGTATATCTCATTTGGTTTAAGACTTCAGATTGTTTTTGAAGCCTGACATTGATTTTTCTGAAATCTTTGCATTCCACACTTGTAGTCAACAGTATCTGCACAACTGTGGTTTTTACTCTGTGACTTCCTCGGGTTTCTGAACTCTGATGCTCAACAGTTCATTAAGATTTTCACACAGTTGCCATATTAAGCCATTGTGACAATGAAAAGGATCAATGCTCTGATCTTGCATTGAGTGACATGAAAAAGTTTCAAATCCACTTTGAGGAGCTGGTAAAAATCAGTTCAGGTTAATAATGGCCAGAAGATCTCATTATTTGCAGCTTGCTTGTTATTATTTACTCTCCTGTCAACATGGTTTATATTTAATCCTTGGAGACAATTTGGAACTCCTACCTTTTGAAACACATCCTGCCCCCGACACAAATTTGTGATTGCTCATTTGTGTTCCTACAGATATTGAAGCCAACATTTATACTGTAACAAAGGTGACTGAGAATGTACCACAGGAAGACAGAAACATTTTGTTTTCTTCAGGAGATCATAGAATCATAGAATCATTAAGGTTGGAAAAGACCTCTAAGATCATCAAGTCCAACCATCAACTAACACCACCATGACTCCTAAACTAGGCCCTGGAGTGCCACGTCTACACCTTTTTTGAACGCCTCCAGGGTTGACGACTCCACCACCTCTCTGGGCAGCCTGGTCCAATGTCTAACCACTCTTTCGGTAAAGAAATTCTTCCTGATGTCCAGTCTAAACCTCCCCTGATGCAACTTGAGGACATTTCCTCTCGTCCTATCGCTAGTTTCTTGGGAGAAGAGTCCAAGGCCCGCTTCACTACAACGTCCTTTCAGGCAGTTGTAGAGAGCAAGAAGGTCTCCCCTCAGCCTCCTCTTCTCCAAACTAAACAGCCCCAGTTCCCTCAGCCGCTCCTCATAAGACTTGTTTGCTAGACCCTGTTTGCCTGAGTGCTGTGAATGCCTGACAGCCTTTTATTTTTTGTGTGGCTTGAAGCCTGTTATCAGAGCAAACACAGTCCTGCTCATTTATAACGGGGGTTTGGAATTCTTTGATGGGTTCCAATACTGGCTATCACACCTTGGATTTGTTTTCTGTGTGCACTGTAATGCACTAGTATTTTGCTTAACTTCTGTATAATTCAGTATTTATTTATTTATTTCCTCCACCGTGTCCTAAAATAACACTTTTTATTCCCAATCCCTAACTGTCATTGTGGGGAAAAATGCGTATGGAAAATTATTATGTTGAGAAGATGTATTTAAATGGTTGCCAGAAGTGCACAATTTTAAAACAGTAAGAGCAAAGCAAAGTGCTGTGGCTTTTGGCCAGAAGAAATTTTCAGTCCAAAAATCTTATTTCATATACACAATAATTTCCCCAAAGCAATAATGCTGTTCTTGTTATGGGATGGATCTCTTCTGAACACTGGCACAAAATTTAAGATTAACTGACATGAAGCATAAATTAGCTTGAGTTCTCTTGATTAGGCATCCATTGGCAGCTTCTCCTGAGCTATAAGGAGTAACAATTAACTTCAGATGGATATATGAAATCAAATTACAGTTGCTAAACCTAAGAACAGCAAAGAGAAGATTCTATTGTAATAAGATATATTCAAATTACATACATAGCACCTTTAATTTAGGAAAGTGGGCTCATTAGGAGTGGCAGAGATGTGGCTAGATTATGAAGTTATGATTTCTTTATATTCCTCAAACTTGATCATGAGCAACACAAGACTGTACCTTGTTTTTTCTCAAAGTTTATATACAGAAAATCTTAAACAGCTTCTCAACTGTATATGCATCTCACCTATAGACACAACTTATGTCACGTCCACTGGGCCTATTTTCCATCCTAAATCTTCCAAAAATTACTCACTCATCTCCTGGAGAGGAGACCAGGAACTGTGCTTGAAACTTCAACAGAGTAACACCTGATAATACAAGCAGCTTGGCAAGTGGGCCTATAGCAATGACAAAATATGACTGGCTTTTTATTTGCAATCTGGAGAGTACAATTCAGTTACAGAGTATGGATCAGTGAGACACAGATGCCAAAATATCAATACACTGATACAAAATACTCGAGACAGAACAGTCAGTCTGTTAAGTGAAACTACTTGCAAAACATCTTTTCATTAGGAAACTCTTATTCATTCTTATCCTGAGTGTAATTACTACCTGACTTATTGTTTCCCTAAAGTTCAGTTTACTTTCCCGCCCACATGCCCTAACGTGGTTGAGCTAGAGCTGAAAGTGCTAAAAAAACCATGCTGAAACACAGCCTTACTAGATTTTCCTGTTTTAAAGGTTTTACTCAACGGACAGAACCTAAAGGGAAAGTTTCCTAGACATATTCACCCCATGTAGTCCCTGTAAACTCTCCCAAAAACTCAGATCAAAGCAAATCACATTTAACTGGACATATGTTATCTTCCACCATACGCTGATCTAGCCCATCAAACAACCCAACCCTCCCCCTCATGAGCACACCAGCTTTCTCTCTTTCATAAAGACTGAAGTTTAACTACGTTCAGATGTACCTGTTTCATCTCAGGAGGCACAGCTGACATTCTCAACTCTCCCAAACCTCCTGCTGCTGTGCTGCACAGTGGGATTACTTCTAGTCATCACTGGGACAGCACAGCTGAGAAAACTTCCCTTACTACAATGATCTGGCATATCCCCCATCACATTTCTTCTTTGTAGGAGACATTAAGCAGTGAATTACCTTGAAAAGTTATTAGTGTAGCTACATCAGGACATCATCATTCTACATTTGCTGCTTTATCTGCATGGCAGCGTCCATCCAGCTGCAGCCTACATTTCTACAAAAGCAGTTCCAAAAGTATGCCGTTTTCTTTGCTAAGTACATCAAAAGTACCAAATGGTGAAGTGGACGCTGCAGAGAATGAGACTTGAAGTTATTTTATCTATTAAAAATCTCAATTTATCGATACTGTTAAAATGGTCCATTTTTGCACATAGCAAACAGTGAAGAAAAAGTGTTACTTATCACCTATAGAATCATAGAATCATAGAATCATTGGGTTGGAAAAGACCTCTAAGATCATCAAGTCCAACCATCAACTAACAACACCATGACTCCTAAACTAGACCCTGGAGTGCCACGTCTACACCTTTTTTGAACGCCTCCAGGGTAGACGACTCCACCACCTCTCTGGGCAGCCTGTTCCAATGCCTAACCACTCTTTCAGTAAAGAAATTCTTCCTAATGTCCAATCTAAACCTCCCCTGACGCAACTTGAAGCCATTTCCTCTCGTCCTATCGCTAGTTTCGTGGGAGAAGAGTCCAGCACCCGCTTCCCTACAACCTCCCTTCAGGTAGTTGTAGAGAGCGATAAGGTCTCCCCTCAGCCTCCTCTTCTCCAGACTAAACAACCCCAGTTCTCTCAGCCGCTCCTCATAAGACTTGTTTTCTAGTCCCTTCACCAGCCTCGTTGCCCTTCTCTGGACACGCTCCAGCACCTCAGTGTCCTTCTTGTACTGAGGGGCCCAAAACTGAACACAGTACTCGAGGTGCGGCCTCACCAGTGCCGAGTACAGGGGCACGATCACTTCCTTACTCCTGCTGGTCACACTATTCCTGATACAACCCAGGATGCTGTTGGCTTTCTTGGCCACCTGGGCACACTGCCGGCTCATGTTCAGCCGGCTGTCGACCAGCACCCCCAGGTCCTTTTCTGCCGGGCAGCTCTCCAGCCACTCTTCCCCAAGCCTGTAGCGTTGCATGGGGTTGTTGTGACCAAAGTGCAGGACCCGGCACTTGGCCTTGTTGAACCTCATACAGTTGGCCTCGGCCCATCGATCCAGCCTATCCAGATCCCTCTGCAGAGCCTTCCTTCCCTCGAGCAGATCGACACTCCCACCCAGCTTGGTGAGATAGTACTGAAACACTGGATGGTATTCAAACATACAGAAGGATAACCTTAGAAAGAATGGAAACACTCAAGTTAGATTTCCAAATCAGCCATTGTTTTGCTTTCTTCAGTTTCTTAACATTCCACCTCTATGATGAGCAACTTCACTCTGTTCAGTAACAACAATAAAGAGTTTTAAAAAGTATTCTCTTCATCTGGTGGAAGCTGCAATACAGAAATCACAGTTTATATATTTATCTTAAAATATGTGAAACAGAAGAGCAGTTCCCAGGACTCCCTCCACCTTACCAAGGAAGGCTGTAACCTGCCAGACTACAGTCATGCTTTCTCACCCTTTTTCCCATTGTAAACCTTACTTTTTTGGTTTTTAAACAACAGTACAGCTTGTTTCCTGAACAAAATGAAGTGCACATAAGAAAATGTGCATAAATGAACATCAGGTAAGAAGTGATTAACCAGATCCAAAGCCCAGAATCAAGAGACAGGTGGGAGTCACCCTGTGCATGCAGAACGTCTGATGAATGACCAAGCATGACTACAGGACAGAGAAAGCCACTCTGGTTTTCAGAAGTGGAAGGACCTTGCCTTCTGTCCAGCTCCGTGAGAGCTGCAGACACCAACATATCATTAATGCTGAGCAGAACAATAGTGCAGAGCACTGGAGAGAAGGAAAACTGTTATGTTTGTGTGCTGGTCCCGCTCTGTGAGGGTTCTCAAACAGTCTGCTTTTTTGCAGGGAACAGAACAAATCTACTTCACCCTCATACTGCAAGGAAAGACTCAAGACAGTAAGTATTTTAACAGTCGTGTCCAGAGCATGCAGAAAAATCACTAAAACTCCATTTCATTAATTCATCAATGGACTTCATATAAATAAGAGCTGATTCCTCAGTTCATATTAATTGACTTAAGACTCAGCTTTTAAGTCCTGGACTTCTTTTGGTTCAGGAGCTGCATGACACACCTGTCCCAAACCACTGTTCCTGCTTAAAAATGTATTAGAATTTTATTCTGAGATCAAGTTCTCCCATTTTGAATCCAACTATGTCAGACATGCTTTGAAGATATGCCTTTAATGGGCTTTATCCCAGACAGGCTTTGAAGATAGACCATTAATGGGCTTGGGGCTGCTTCCCAGTCTTCATTCTTCTAATATTAAGTGACTTAGAATTTTACCACACAAGGATGACCTTTAGCAGACAGCCATATTATTGTGGCAGTGCTCCATGTTTCAGAGCATCCGTTTAAACACAGGCATTGCTCTTGGACAGTTTCAAATATCTTCCAATTATATTCAGACAATGACATTTCACTATTCCCTCTTATATGGTCAACTCACATTAAGTTATATCACTTCAGCAGGTCAAATGGGAAATGAAGTAAACTAAACAAAAATCCCTAGTAAGAATGGCAGCTGATTGATAAAGAACCAGTACGTTCATAGGGCCCTAATTAAACCCATTTTCTGGTGCATTAAGGGGGAGGAAAAAATTTATAAGATAGACTAGATTTCTTCCAAAAGCATGTAAATAATTTACGAATTCAAGTTCTAATGGAAAGCAGGTGGGACTTGTACTATAAATGGCTCAAGCTCTAGAAAATAGAAATGTTCATTGAACATACCCTGTCAGGTAACCACAAAAAATTCTTCTTTAGAAAATACAAAATCCAGAAGTGTTGAATTTTTTTGGCAGAGGATAACTCTAGCATGTTAAATTGCATCATCTTAAATAGCACCCAGAAACAAACGGTAGCAGTATATGCTATGTTAGAAACTTCTGTAAGATTTCAAACATTCTTGCACTGCTTCTTTTTACTGTAAAAAAGCACACAGCCCAAGTGAGAATAACTTGGAAAATGCAGCAGTATTGCAGAAATGCTCACATGCAGAGACAGAACCAAAGACAGGTTTTCAGATGTGTGTCATGCTGAATATGAAGGAAATACATTGAAACCCACTGTGACCAACATTTTCAAACTCAGAAACTGTTTTCAGTACTCCTGAACACTCAGCTTCCAGTGACTTCAAGGATACCTCTGCCCACCTACCACTTATTTAGATGTTCGGCAACTTAGCTTGTCTTTCTGTGTCCTGTATTTATTACACAGTACCCTTGCAGAATTTCACAACAGCTAGAATGCAGAAAGGCTTCTTCTGGAAAGACTAAAATATTAGTATTTCAAAACAAACAGTAACAATGACTGTATTTCCAAAAATGTACAAGCTTCCATTTGCTTCCATCTTGCATCTGATTTTGGCTATCATTCAGGAAGGGTATTAGTATTTAAAAGGGAAATGTACCAGCAGGTCCTTTTAAGACAGTAATCTCAAGTTATTCCTGAGAGATCATCTACCTGGACTTGTGCAAAGCATGTGACACTGTCCTGCACAACACCCTTGTCTCTAAATTGCAGAGACATGGATTTGACAGATGGACTACTCGGTAGATGAGGAATTGGCTGGATGGTCGCACTCAAAGAGTTGTGATCAACGGCTCGATGTCCACGTGGAGACCAGTGACGAGTGGTGTTCCTCAGGGGTCGGTATTAGGACTGGCACTGTTTAACATCTTTGTCGGTGACATGGACAGTGGGATAGAGTGCACCCTCAGCAAGTTTGCTGATGACACCAAGCTGTGTGGTGCGGTCGACACACTGGAGGGAAGGGATGCCATCCAGAGGGACCTTGAGAGGTAGACCCATGCGAACATCATGAAGTTCAATAAGGCCAGATGCAAGGTCGTCCACATGGGCTGGGGCAATCCCAAGCACAAATACAGGCTGGGCAGAGAATGGATTGCAAGCAGCCCTGCCGAGAAGGACTTGGGGGTGTTGGCTGATGAGAAGCTCAACATGAGCTGGCAATGTGTGCTTGCAGCCCAGAAAGCCAACCGTATCCTGGGCTGCATCAAAAGAAGTGTGACCAGCAGGTCCAAGGAGGTGATTCTCTGCCCCTACTTTGCTCTTGTGAGACCCCACCTGGAATACTGCATTCAGCTCTGGGGCCCTCAACATAAGAAGGACATGGACCTGTTGGAGCGAGTCCAGAGGAGGGCCATGAAGGTGATCAGAATGCTAGAGCACCTCGCCTATGAAGACAGGCTGAGAGAGTCAGGGTTGTTCAGCCTGGAGAAGAGAAGGCTCCAGGGACACCTTATAGCAGCCTTCCGGTACCTGAAGGGGGCCTACGAAAAATCTGGAGAGGGACTTTTTACAAGGGCATGTAGTGATAGGGCGGGGGGTAATGGCTTTAAACTGAAAGAAGGTAGATTTAGATTAGATATAAGGAAGAATTGCTTCACAATGAGGGTGGTGAGGCACTGGAACAGGTTGCCCAGAGGAGTTGTGGATGCCCCATCCCTGGAAGCGTCCAAGGCCAGGCTGGATGGGGCTTTGAGCAACCTGGTCTAGTGTAAGGTGTCCCTGCCCATGGCAGGGGGGTTGGAACTAGATGATCTTTAAGGTGCCTTCCAACCCAAACCATTCTATGACTCTATGATCTGATTAGCCCCAGGGAAGTCATGATTCCACAGCAGGGTATTAATGCAGTTTTCCATTAAAGCAGATATATACAAACAAAGCAGGTCACAGCTTAACAAAATCATTAGTACAATTACGTTTGTAACTAAAGCATATATTATGACTGACATTTTCTATGTGAATTTTTTCAACTGCAATAAATGCAATAAACATATTCATTAATTTTTTTTAAGCAAAACCTATTCATGGAAAGCCAGTGGTGTCATCTCCTCAGAAGTTTCTTTATTTAAATCAAGCTGTTCTTCTTACACCAGCAACTGAATCCTTTAAATTTAGCAAATGGGCCAGCAAGGTAAACTTTTAAAACTTCAGAACTTCTAAATCTTTTGAGTCTCAGCTGCAATTGTGCATGGGACAAACACAGCTTGACAAAGAGTAATAACACCACCAAACTACACCTGTTCCTGAGCCTTACCAACATTAGAGAAATATTACATATCCACCCTCCTATATTCCCCTCTTTTCATTGCTTTCTAAGCTTTCTGTGTATCTCAGCTCAAACAAATGAACTTCAGGTGCATTCTTATTTTATTAGAGCCTGATACAGAAAACTAATCATTGCTGTTATTATTATTATTATCATCATTATTATTATTATTGCTGATCCAGTGGAAGGTATCCCTGCCCATGGCTGATCTTTAAGGTCCCTTGCAACCCAAACCGTTCTATTATTATGCTGGAAAACCTTACTGTGCTCCTCCACCACAGGATGAGAAGAAAATTAAAAACAAAGTATCACTTGTCAATACCTTTAAAATAACTAAAACTGGAAACTCAGAATTCATCTTAAAAAAGCTACGAAAATCTTAACTGGGTAGCAGCCGATTCAAATTTCTAATCTCCTAAAATGCTGCAAGCAGAAATGGTTAATTTTTAAATCCCAAACAAATCTGGATTATTCCCCCTAATTGCCATTAAATCATATGAAAGATAATGAAAACTATTTTGTTTTAATCCTTATTAGCAAAAACATCTGAGAAATCTTATCCTTTAATCTCCACATAACTGAAATATTAAGATGACTATATCAGCAATGACTTTGCTACATCTGTCAAAAATCATGAGTCTTCCCAGCTTTAAATATGCTGGCAACAGCCAATGTCACCATTATAGAATGTTTTAATGTTTATCTGAATGCTAGCAAGGTTTCTCCAGTGAGTACAAGGTCATCAGAAAAAAAAAAAAAACCCAACCCAAAATAGATCACATTAGCACGCATTTAAGTCTTGTCTTACACACACTTCAAATTTTAATCTCATTCTACCTAGCTGATCCTGTGAAAGATACAGTATATGTTTTCATTTATCATCCCAGCAGAATCAACTATCTTTAACAGTCAGCTTCATAAGAAACCAATACCCACATCAGACAAAGTCTAAAGAAAACCAAAACCCACCTGTAAGATAAAAGGTAAAATACCTTTTCTTTATCACTACCATCCCGTATCAACTATGATGATCATCCAAGATACCTAACCTCAAGCTATCCAAGATATAGCAGGGTGTTTCAGTAGTGTTTCAGAGCACATGGCAGATAAAACCTGGGAAAAAGTGGGAATAAATATTTACAAACATTCTTGCGAATTTTGTTTTTGCTCAGCGATCTTTATCAGAAAAGAGTATTATTTACATAGTAAAAGCAAATTCCTATCTGTAATCAAAAGTTAATAAACAGGGCAATATGTGCTGAGGACAAATAATTTTTGTCTCAGGTGGAAACAAATGTAACTTATAAACATCAGAGCATCCAGTCAATGAAAAACCATGACTACTATCACATGGCATTATTGCATAGTTTGAAGTGATCTTCACAAACATAAAGTAAC
The DNA here is from genome assembly GCA_013389945.1 of Fregata magnificens. Classification (NCBI taxonomy): domain Eukaryota; kingdom Metazoa; phylum Chordata; class Aves; order Suliformes; family Fregatidae; genus Fregata; species Fregata magnificens. Next base: position 184,139 of record WAAD01024202.1, on the reverse strand, counting down.
AGCTGTAAATGATGCATAAGCAAATACAATATTTACCTAAAACTGTCAAGAAAAGCTTGAATAAAATATAAGGTAAAAGAAACCCGTCTACGAAGAAATTATAAACTGTAAATGGAAACAGCTGAAGTCTCACAATGTAAAAAGGAGTTCATTTATGCTACATTTGAAATTAAAAAATGCATAGGGCAAGGCTAACTCAGTGTAAATACACACCAGGCAAACACACTGCACTAGGTTCCGAGGATGGTCAAGATCAGATGAACACAGAGATGCTGCAAATTCATTTTTGTTCTCTCACTAAGCTAAACACAATACATAGTCTGACAAGTTGAGACAGAAACAGGGAGAGTCACAACTCAGAGGTACTGTTCTGTAAAACAAGAAGTCTGAACTATGTTGTTCAAATGAAAGATGCATTTTACACTACTGGGTACCAAAAAAACCAAATAAGCACCAAACAGGTGTACTGCCTATGTTGAAAGACTAACATGGCTCTTACCCGCTTTGGTCTTCCCCCTGGTTTTATTACCACTAGCAATGCTTTAAGTTCCATCGGGAACAAATTCACAAATGAGCTATCCTTCCTTTGCTGCCTGGGAGAGGTTGCATAGGACCATCCCAAAGGGCAAATGTGGATTTCTACTAGGAGAGCCTTTCAAGGTTTGTGCTTGGTTGAGATCATCTGCAGAAAGAATGGACTGCTGGAGAGAAACACCATCCATCTATCAAATAGAAGGAGGGAAGACTAGCTAGAGAAAACTATTTTTGAAACTGTAGAAGGATTCAGAATGCTGTAAAACCATACACGCAGAATACGGAGAAACAAAGTGAAACAAGCTAGCTATGCACTTAGTGAGGACTTGCATTATTTTATAACCATCACTTTGCACCATTTGCTCACATAAATCAAGAACAGTTTTGACAGAAATACTTCTTTGAAGTATGACAATAACGAAAAGCATTATATTAGTTCTGAGCATTTCTGAATATTTTTCAGAGGAAGTCTTGCTGGACTAAAGGTCAAATTGTAATTACAACAATATTCTAAAACAAGAAAAACTTAAAGGCCTATGAAAACATGCAGAAATTACATCAACATGCTATTGTATTTCATAAGAATTTTCACAATACTACAATTTTCAGTCCTCAGAAATGAAGAATGGATGTCACAATTTTCACCCAAAGAAATTTAAAGTGTATTTTCTAGATCTTTACACACGGTGAGAAGGAAGCAAAAATTGCCATGCACGCAACGTAAGTAAGTACTATTATCCCCTATTAAAATAACTGTCAGAATTTGCTCTTATTTATGTTTAGTTTTCTCTATCCACAGGACCTCTGCTTGGCAAAGGCAGATACAGTGTCTACCATCAGCACCACCATCAGTGAAGAAAGAGACCTAAACCAGTTAAGCTATTTCTCCACATCTGCACCGTAAGCCTGTGGCAGTCCCCAAAATAATGCAAAAGCATTTGCACAACTTTCTCTGTGGGTGTGGGTGTCTCCCAGCTTGGAGTGATTCCAGTTACCAACCTCGCACTGCAAAGCAGGGGCTGTGGCAGAACTGGACTCCAGACTTCTCCTGAACTCCTTCAATACAGTCACAAGTCTCACTGGAGTTACTAGGGCCTTGTCATGGCGCAGAACTGAGGGGCATGCTTCCATTATCAACTCACTAGTTTCGCTCATGCTATACCAGGCATCCTTCATCGTCAGATATAGCACTTCCTATTTGCTGTTCGCTGTTTCTTTTTGGATAGGAAGGGATTAGATTTAACTAGTCAACAAACCAGAAGCCTTTTTTAATTTTAACATGGTATTCCCTGGGGTTATCTCACTGAATGAGAGAGAATAACAACACACTTCTTGAACGGGCTTGGTGCTTCAGTCAGATTCTCTCTTCTCACTTCCGCCTGAGTCACTCTCTGATCCCCCAGGCTTCTCCACAGCTGGGTGTCAGATTATTTTGGCTGGGACTTGTACTTGCACAGTTGGTACCACCTGCTGTAAATTCTTCAGTCCTTGTTATCTCTGCAGCAGCTCTTGGCCTTTCAAAAGCTAATTCAGTGAAGAAAGAGGAAGGGACAGTTTGTGCTTGATGTTTAAACTGCAAATTTGTTTTCCAGAGACTCTTCAGATTGATAGTTTTGATTACATTTTAAGAACTCACAGCGTGACACAATGAACTATCAACTCCTGCTGCTGCTATCATTTAAAGAAGGCCAAACTCTATGCTGTTAAGTTGGATGATCAGTGGCATAAATCCAATGTAATGCCAAAGACCGCAGTGGAATTACTTTACCCACAGGTGACAGAGCTAATCTGAGGTCGTGAAAACAAGAGAATAAAAGGTCGCTGTACCTCTTTATATAGATAAAATCCAAGCTATTAGGCACAAGGCAGACTCTAGTATTTTTCTGTTTATCCCACTACTCACAACAGTCAGCATTTTTAGAAACACGTGTTTTTAGTACTGAGGATGCCATCAGTCAAGTAATGGGGGAGGTAATAGAGGTAGTAGTTACAGAAAGAGCTGAATTTATATTCTTGTATTTAAACAAGACTTACTTAAACTCACTGTCGCTGCAAGACCTGAACACTCCACAGGAATGAACTGATTTAACATTAACAAGAACATTTGGATTGCTGCAGTCAGGAGATATGGGTATGGACCCAAACTAGTCTGAGAGATGCTGATATACATTACAGTTAAAAGAAATTCTGAATTTGAGCCAAGAGCCACATTTCACAAGTCAAACCCACTGCTAATCCAAAAATAGATCTGAACAGGTCAATTTTAAAGGAAGTTCTACACTCACTTTGCTGGACAGGTAAGCAGACTCATTTTTTTTGCTGTGTGGTCTTCTTACAGGTTAGTCATTGAACAAAGAGAAGGCTAATTATGTTCTCGGTATCTTTAACCTAGAAGAAAAAATAGCAGTTTTGTGCTACTATGAGAAAACTGACCATTTGTTTTCTGCCTTTCCTTTCCCTTACCCTCCAGCCTGTCCAAGATAAAAGCTTAATCCAAAGAACTGAGGTATGGAATAGGGGGAAGAAAGCATTTTTAGGTTATATGTATTTTGCCCTTCCTTTCTAGAAAGTAAACAACAACAGAAGTTCATACTTGTTCTCAGTTATGAGTGAGAATAAACTAGGACTTCATAATACAATAACTTCACATTTAACAGACATTATCTGATCTCCCCAAAAGATACAGAAAGATCTAATGCTGTAGAACCTTATAACCAGCACACAGGTAGGATGGAGGAAAGCAAATACTTCATGATTTTTCAAAATACAATTATGTATTCAAAGATCAGAAAGTAGCACTAGTCACATATACCTACAGTATGATGCATATATTGTGCCTGGTTAATGGGTATTTTAATGTTCAAGTCTTATCAAACATGCAAATATAAATTCTCAGAGAAAACACACATTATATGGTTTAAGCCAGCCATGCGTTACCAAGGTAATTTTGAAAATCTATTTCTGCACTTTAAATTATAAAATCTTTGAAACTTTTCCTTGTTCCCTGCAAAATAAGCATTTTTCTACTTCTCATCTCTCAGTTTTATGTGTAGAGACGCCCTAGTTCAAAATCTTTCCCTGCCTAAATAGGTGGTGTCTTTAAAACTTCTTAAGGAATTTAATAGGTCTGTAAACTCTTAGTAGGCTACTAAATCCCCCTATAAATCCTGGCAAATTCCCAGACTGCCCATTCTCACAGGGATACATGGCCTAATTACAAATCCATTAAACACTGAGTTCAAGGGTCTGCTTTAACCCCGAAATTATTTGATCCGCCTTAAACTAATAGCTTCAGTGAAACAGAGAAGAGTAAAAAAGGACAAAGCCAATAGGAAAATAAAGTGAAAACAGGGTCAGAGAGTAGGCAAACTAAAAACATGAGAAAAGTAAGTTGCAATCGAAAAAAACTAAGCAGTAAGGGAAAGAACACTCTGAGATAAAGGGGAAGACTTTCAGCTAAAGGGGAAAAAAGAACACTGCTTGCATTGTATAAGCTACCTCTTAGCCAAGTGTAAGAAAGATGTTAAGATGTTGATGTCATGACACCTCTCTTAGTAACAAAGGTGTGGGACCAGCTGTCTCTGCTTTTCAGCATGGGCCACAGCCAGTTGCGGCAAGTGAGTAGGTATCACCGTAGAACTACAGCCAGCAGAGGCGTGATGATGCTTTTTAAGCTGAATGTAGACCAAGTATTTGCTTTTATTACACGTGCTTAATTTTATGGATGCTCAGACATCTGCATCTGTGCTTTATGCAACTAAATACCACACACAAGCACCTAACTAAATGGCCCGATTTCTCAGGGCAGAAAGATGTCCTAGGTCTTGATCTAAAGTTATCAGAAGCTTTGCCACAGGCTCAAGTGAAGGCAGGACAAGACCTCACTGAGACAACAGAGATTTATTCTCCCATTTTCAGATTCATGCATACAGAAGCTTTGCCCTTGCATATGTTAAGGTAAACTAATATAAACCATTAGGAAAAACTATGATTTTTGTCTCCCAGATCTACTATATGATGAGACCTAAGAAGGATGGTCTGGAACAGGACAACTCTCACTGTGTTCTGACAGTCCAGAGTCAGGGCTTTTTCCCTCCGCATTTTCTATACAGTACTCACGTCATGCAAGTCTTGCACTTTGCCACTCGGGATTAAGAAAAGACCAAAAAGAGACATTGAAGTCATGTACTTTGTTCAAATTATCTCACTGTCCAGGGGCGTGGAGCCAGCTAATATGTGACATTGAAACAGAACTTATTTTTCTTGCAGACTATTTGCTTATGTTATTTGGATAGCAAAAAGAAACTCTGATCTAGGGTGCAAGTAGCAAGAAAGAACAGAAAAATGTGACTGTTGATTTACCGCTATGCCAGGCAAGGTGGTATTCCTTACTGTTAAGTTGTGGCTGATTGTTTTCCAGTGACCTACACATTACTTATGAATATTTTTAATCTGTCATCCTAAATTTAGATGTTTCTTTCCTCTCATTTTGAATACCTTCCAGCCTTAATAATCTTCTTGATTGTAACTGTACTCAACACTCACAGCAAACATGGCCTTTAGTGTTTAGCATGTTTATTAGGCTTGCAGTACGTCAATGGCTCATTGTTTTAACAGAATATGACAATGAAAAGAATCACACCCTTTGGCACGGTATAACCTGATTAGTGGCTGTACCAGTCTTGACATTTTTCCAGCCTGAGAAAACACATACTTTGGGATCTGTTCTTCAAAGAGTTTGTCTCTCCTGATAAAGGCCTCCTCATCTATCAACAATCTAATATGGTCAATACACAATGCAGGTATGCAGTATTTCGGCTGAACGCTATCTTATACGTAATTCCCACGCAGCACTGCTATGCCCTACTATTTGTATTTATTTAATGAATAATTTGTTTGATATTCTGAACAATAATTCAAAGCATTGTTGGACAGGATGCTTAGATTTGTGTATATGATGTAAAGATAGAGAAGGCAGGCATACAAATGCAAAAGAAGTCTAATCACTTTAATCCACTGAAATAATTAATATTTTTGCTCTTGCTTCTTTGCTGTACTTTTAATTTTCACACGAAGATACCTAGGAGGAGATACTCACCATATCTTTGGTTAAGTATCGATGACATTCACTATGAGCCTCTACAGAAAGCAACGAGGCCCATGTTTTTTCAAAGGTATTGTGGCTCTATGAACTCAGCAACAGCTCTGGAGCCTACTGAAATATTTGGTCTCCAAACACATCCCTGTAACTATCACACTAGAAGGAAAGTGGACCTTGAAGAGGCAACTCATGTGAGAGCTCATCTGAGTGCAAGTTAGCACACTCAGTTTTGAAAGAGCATTTACACTGTATGGCACAGGAGTCATCAGCTTCCCAGGCATGCTATATTCAAGCATCCACATTAGAAGAGCTCACATAAGACTTCACACAGGATCACTCAAAATTTCTAACACCAAGTGCAAGGCTAATTATTGCCCAGTACCTTCAGACCACTCTCAGAACCTGTTCTGTTACTATGAAAAAAATTACTCTTTCTCAAGTACCATGGTTAAGTTTTCTTCCCCCATCAGCACATTTAGCTACAGCTCTATACCTTGGTTCCGAAACAGAACAGTTTCAGCCAGTGCCAAGCCAGTACTTGGGTAAGTTATTCTGTGACCACAGGTATCACAACAGGGACATTCCGGCAGGCACACACCTTCCTGAAGCGGTGTCAGGGCTTAGATAGAGGACTTTGGATGGACAGCAATACTTCCAGAACTTTCATGCGAGTCATGCCACCTTCCTGGCACCACGGCTGAAGCCTGTCTCACTGTCCAGGGAACGCGAGGTGTATTTTTCCTAGAGCAAGTTGCCTGTGCGATCTGGAAGCCACTCCAGACCTGGGGCTAGGTGGCAAGGCATTTAAGTCAGGTGATAGTACACAGCTGCCTAACTTTTGTCATCTCTTTCTCCCTTCCATTCCTAAGTCTCTGGGTGCTCTTTAATGGAATGGATCATCTCAGAGACCCTCTTTTTTCCACAGAAGTTCAGCAAAGCATGACTTTTAACCTACACTTGATAATGCTACCACGACCTTCACAAAACGTCTAGCTTCTATCTTAAATTTCTAAACTATTAATACTAAGAATTCAAATTTGCAATGACTGGTTATTGTGTTACCATGATACCTATTGTACCCTTATGACGGAGGAGTGAGAAACACAAAGTAAAAGAGAGACAGGACAAGTACTCTGATGGACACAGAGCCAGTTTTACTCCTCGCATTAGTGTTTATACCAACACCGGTGCCTCTGGGGACTATGCAACATGCTCAGTTTGAACCTTGGAGGAATCCAAAATAGCCCTCTGTTTTGTATTTCAGTAGAAGTAATTATTTCCACAAATCTGCTTGAATTTATGTAGCCTCTGTCAACAATAGGATAGGCCCTTTCAGAAGCTCACTTCATGGTTTCCAGTCTGAAGTCCTCTGCAGAGCTGAGTAAGGCTGGTCAAATAGCAATGCCTGGGTGGCCAAGTCATCTCTAAACTATCGAATGGATCCAAAAACCTGTGCTCCTTTATTTCTTGGTAACCTTAATTATCTTGTACAGACACACCAGGCATTACAATTCAGCTTCAAACAGTGTCACAGTCCAATGTATTCTTAGCTTTAATCTCATTATTCAGCAGGATCTAGCTGCTATCATTTAGCTTGGAGAAATACAGAGCAGCCACATGCTTTACAAGTTCCTAATTCAAAATATTCTCCGCATTCATGATCCCCATGTATCTCCCTGCCCGTGGTTCACTCTTTGGTCAGTAACGGCTACTGACTCTGGCATTCCTGTAAATAAGCAACCCCAAAACACACCCCACATTATCATCTGACCACCATCGCACAGGCCCCTTTCCTGGCATATGGCTCCACTTCCCAACCACAAGGCTCTTTGACAACGTCAAGCTCTGCAATAAAGGCAAACAGGAAATTACTAACCCCAAGGCCTCAGGATAATGAAGATGACGACAATGCTAAAACACATGCAAAGTTTAGGCTTTCAAGACGATATAAGCAGCTAACTTCTCTGAAATAGGTACATTTAAAGGTGAACTATGTTGTCAGGAAAAAGCACAAAAGGAGAAGTATGGCTGATAGTCTTGCTAACGGCAGCAATGCTGCGATGACTACTAACGATGACTAGTGAGGCACCATCCGCCACAGCACTACAGGAGCTCACACGAAAGTCTCCCCGAGGCGGCGCAAGGCTCTGGCTGCGCCCGG
>WAAD01024202.1:144019-170683 GCA_013389945.1 Fregata magnificens | reverse complement strand
CCTGGCCCCGGCCCGCCTGGCCCGGGGCGCCACCCAGCGGAGCGACAGCCCGCGCTCGGGGTCGTTTTCGAACGGTAGCAAACGTGTGCCGCCGAGCGCCCCGTCGGGCGTAGCGCCGTCCTCCCCCGTGTAGTCGGTACGGCGGGGGGGGGAGGGGCTAGCCCACGGATGGGGCTGACTGACGTGATGTCCAGTGGCACTTCTTAGTCGTCCTTACCGGTTGTGCCTTGCTTTTACCATGCCGGGGGGTAGGTCATCTGCACAGTACGTGCTACCCAAGTTATTAAAAAAAAGAAGTATTCTTGTGACGTGCTACATTTTCTGTAGAGACTACAGTGAGAACCAAGTAAGCCACAAGTCGATTTTTAACGTACACATCCCAAAAAGAAAAGCTAATGTGTTAACTCCCTATGCCACCTAGACCAGGATTAGTCAACGTAATTTCAGCTGTCTGTGGTGTCTAAGCTTTAGTAGGGGATCACAGAAGCACTAAGAAGAAAAGAAGTAAGAAAACTGTAATACCTAGGCTTTTATCTGCTTATTCTTATACTTTTGCTGTGCTTGCAATTAGCACATAAGCTTTTATCTGGTGTTCGTTAATGCAGATGAGATAAGTTCTCTAAATAACTAGAAGTAAAAATCAGTCAGTGGGATGCCTTTAAACAGGAGGAACACTCCTGCAGGAACAGAAAGATTAGCTCACTTGGAAAAACTTAGCTGACTGTAAGGAACATATTTGCACATGAAAGGTACAGTGTTTCTTGCTGCTATAATGAATGTGTTTTCAGTGCTCTAAAGACACCATCAGAGTCAGAAGATAAGCATCATTTCTTAAATTGGGCTCCAAGTATTGGGAGGATTCTGGGGACTGGTCAGTATTTAGTCAATATAAATAACATTTTAAAAATAATTTTAATAAATAACTGGAAGTGAGAAGGGTGTAATGGTTAACTTGCTTTTATATTTTCTATGAATTTATAGCTCACAGTTAATGCAGGGCAAATTTCTCTACATAGCTCTTTCTTTTACATGGTCCTATGGGTTTTCAGTCTTGTGTCTCAGAAACCACTTGCTGATTTGACCAAAAGCTTACTCTTCAGAGAAAAATAGCAGCTCATGAGGAAAATGAAAGCAGTTCTAATGGTCCGTATGGGTTTGGAAAGACACAGGCTGGGCAGACCTTGCGGGATTCCAGCCTCCTGAGCTACAGAAGACCTGTGATTCTGGCACTGCCAGTCACTTCATGCATCTTGATGTCCATCTTGATGACAAAAGGGCAGATGAGACACACTGAGATAAAATGTTTTCTCATTCATGTAGAAAAACAGTGTTAGTGTGATAGTGTCCAAGGATCCACTGAGACAGGTATTGTGTAAACACGTGGAACACAAAATCTCTGTTTACTTAGGTCCATAATACTGAGTTATTTAACATCTTTATATTATTAATAAACATACACACTTTAATGACATGTTTTTGCAGTTGAGGAGGTAGCATTCTAGGTGAGGTGGACATCGAAGAGAGGAAGACATTATTGGAAACGAAGGAACACGAGTCAGGCAGAAGCAGAAGGTCCAGAGGAAAAGCAAGGACTGGATATCTGAAAGACTGTAGCAGCTTGAGGACAAAAAGATGAATACAAGCCACCAATCAGTTAAACCAGTTTAAAATAATTATGTTCAAGTCTTAGACTTGAATGGATGCAGAAACTGAGAAGGATTCCCTTACTGCTGTTACGACAACTTACAGAGAGGGGGGGGAAAACGATGCAATGAATACAAGAGGACTTGAATGCCCTGACCTGCACCACTGGTTGACCTTTTTGTGAGGGGTCTGGTGAATGTAGGTGTTTCCATTATTTATCCCAGTGAAACTCTCATATTCTTCCCCATTGAATGGAAAGGGTGTGTACTCTATCTATGGATGAAAGATCCCCAGGGAATGCTGTGAATAGAAACTGTTGAGTTTTCATTGTGAAATGCTGAGAAATACATTGCTGTATGTATAGGAATTTGAATCTCTGTCAGCAGAGGGAAGTCTGGCCCTGAATAAATGAGAGCAGATGAAGAGAGAGGAAGGAATTGTAGAACAGCAGTACTGCAAAAGGTGGCCTAAGTTACCTGTAAAGAGTGACAGAAATACAATCTTAAAATCTATTATTGCATACACATTCCATGAGTGAGCGTGAGTCCATTCACACTCCCACCAGTTTTGCATGTATGTGTTGTAGTTACTCCTAATTTACAGTGTTCTAACCTCAAAAGAGAGGACTTGGTCGCACTTCTTTAAAAATTACTGTGAAGACTTACTATCTTCAGTGTGAATTTGACAGGCTCCCAGCAAAGACTGATTCTTTTTTTTTTTTTCCTATTTTTAGAGACAGCTCTAAAGCTGTAGTCAAGAATTGCTTACATAATATTTCAAGAAATGACAACAAAGCACAATGGCATATTTTGACCTTTGGCATTAGATAAGTAATTGGCAGATTAGGTTAATTTTTATTCAAGCAGGGAGACTTGCTTTTTGCTTGCTTGTGAACTCCTGTACCATCATACAAGATTAAAGCACACGGGTATGTTTTAAAAACAGGTTTTGGTTTGTTGGCCTTTCTTTTCTATTTGGTGGCCTCTTCATGTGAAGGAAGACCACTCTTCTGTTCTCTGTAAATTACAAATAGCGCATGGTACGTACTTGTGTGTGTGTGTGTGCGCGGGTGAGGAGAGGAGAGAATTTTTAATTTCATTACTGACATTCTAGTACTGTTACAAATAATTTGAAAACTAACCCAGAAAACATTTTTGTTACTGTGCAGTTGAGGAGCCAGTTTCAAGACCTATGGCTCAGTGTAAGTCCTCCAGTGAATTTTCCCTTTTCCTTTTCAGACACTGGGTTATGGGCAAGTCAGAAAGCCAGATGGATATAACTGAAATGAATACTCCAAAACCAAAGAAGAAAGTGCGATGGAGTGGCCTGGAAATAGGGCTAGCTGTTCTAGTGATTCTGCTAGCTATTGTAGCAATCACAATGATAGTTCTGTATGCAACATATGACGGTGAGTACACTTAAACTGTCTTTGAATGTACAAATACATATGAAGATAAAAGTATTTTAAGTAATTATGAAAAAATGCTTTAATAAATAGAATCCAGTTGTGAGTATATAGAAAAAAAATGGAAGTTGCATTATATTAAAATGTTGTATTAGGAAAGACTGTGTTGCATGGTGTATATATAGCTACAGTACATAAAACATTAAGAAAATAAAATAATGAGGTCAGCTCAGAATTATTTGCCTGATAATAGAAAATTGTACCTTACCCAGTGTATAAAATTAGATGATTAACAGCTGCTACATCATAACGATATTTCATATATATGTCACTAGACAGTATGACACAATTATCTGAAATGTAAAGCTGCATCCGCACTTATTGCTGGACACAGATGCAAAACTGCTTTTTTTCCAACAGGGACACTATAAATTCATTTGTTCACGCAAAGTTGTGGTAAACACAAAACATCTGCTTGTTTTGACTTTGCAATACTTCTGTTTATAATTAATGCTTCAGTAAGCAAAAAACTCTACAAAATAGAACACTGATGAAGAAAAGCAAACTACAGTGCTTCCTCCATATTCCTGTATATGTATGAAAATCCTATTTTTTTCCTTTTACAGGCTATCACAGCAAGGACTCCTAGTGAGTGTAGTCATACTAAGAGGCTTTGTGATTCAGCAGCCATACCAAAATATTTGAAAATAATTCTGTTCAGGGGTAAATACCCTGATAATTTTTGGAAGAGATAATACAGAGAAGCTAAAATTTCCATTTGGGGTCAAACCAGAATGTTTCCTTATATTGGAAATGAAATGCTTTGTGTCATTTTAAAGTACTTAATAAAAAGTTAAAAGAAAATTATTATAGTCTAGTTCAGTTATGGAATGGAAAAAAGCCATTCTGAAATGAAAAATAAAGAAATGTTTTATTTCTAAAGTCTCAAAAGAAAACATTTTCATGTTCCTGAACCTTGTATTTTGTTTAGAAGACTTTGGAGTGAATGTCTCAGAATTTTCATGTAATTCCTCCAAAGTCTTCTTGTCTTGTCATTGTAAGGTATTGCTAAATTCAAACTGACTTTGCAACTGTCTTCAGTCCATGTGCTATTTTTCTCTATATTTCTTCTTTGTTATAAAAATTATATTTTGCCCACCTCTAATTGATTGATAGGACATTTTCCTCTGATGGAGTAAAATAAAATTGCTGTACAGATGGAGAAACAGGTGTTGTAATCTTATTTACTACCTCTTTGTTATTACTGTTGTTTACATGTTGTTACATGATGAGTGACTAGCACTGAATGACCCTAAAGGGATGAAGATGGTGGTATTTTTAGAGCCTGATCCTATAAATATTCATTTTACAGTAGGTTTTATTATATTGACATTCAATAAAGAATTAAGAACATGATTGTATTCTCTTTTAGATGGGGTTTGCAAAACATCAGACTGTATAAAATCAGGTAAGAATGAAAATATATGCCTTTTAAATTAGATATTTTTAAACAAAATTACCACCATGTAATGTTCCCATCTAACTGCACACAAGTATGGCACATTGAGGCATGGGATCTGCTAACGCAAATAATTTTCTTAGCATAGTTCTTCTACAAATGTAAAATCTTGTGATGGGATATTGTCAGACCTTACAAAGTCATCAGGGTCTGGCTAGTTTAAAACTTAGAAACAGACTCTCCAAAGAATGCCTCCAGCTTCAGGAAGTGCTTTGAGTGAATCAGAAGATGGCTCTTCCCCACACCCACCTCCAAGTCAGAATTCAAACAGAGGCTATGTCTCTAAAGAAGGTACATTAAAAGGAGGTCTTGGTCGATGATAGCCATTAAAGATGCCATGCTACTGTTTGAGGATGCAATATTAATTTTCATGTCCAGAAAAAATTCCAAATTGTGTATTCTGACAAGCTAACTTCATCCTTCAGTAACAACTGCATAAAAATTTGTTAGTTTACATCCTGGTCTGAACTCTATTAGGAGGCTACTAAAATGCATCAGAGAAATGCTGAGTTCCATACTATATATCCTCTAGTAGTAGGTAAAGTGGTAGTTATCCATGCTCTCGCTTTCCCCTCGCCTATAATTCTCTTATCCTTTCTGTTTTCTCCTCCAGATCAATTAATGCTGCTTGCCTTTTTTTTGCCTAATCTACTTCTGAATGTCCCCATTCTCTTTATAACACTTCCTCCACCTCATTAATACAGACTGGTCCTAGGCTCGGAGGCAGTCTCTCTCTCTCATTCCTCAAAAGAAAGGAGCATTTAGCTGGCTGTGCCAACATATATTTCAAAGGGGCTCTATGCCAGCTCTGCCCTGCTTTCTCCTTTCAGGCCATTTTCCATGGTCAAACAGTTGACAGTTCTTCATGCCCTTGCAGCAGTCTTCTCCAAGTCAGGAGGAGACCCCTACATTGCCAAGGTATAATCACCTTGTTATATCTGTATACCCCTATAACAGGTCTCTTTTGATCGTGTGTTTTTCTGAGAAGCTTCTGAAGATGGGACCCCTGAAATCACTCTTTTGGTGTTACTTTCTGGCAGGCATTCCTGTTTTGCTTTCTCCACCCCTGTAGAATAACTTGGCCACACAGTTCACAAAGGCTGTGGCCCAGTCACAGAGGGTGGCAAGAAATCTAAAACAGAAGCTCGGAAGGTGAATCATTTCCACCCTCTCATCTTACCAAGCAAACATCTTGCATTTTGTTCAACCTTGGTAACCTCCCATTGAAAAGCATCATAAACATTCTAACAGCTATGTGTTATCTTCATGTCAAGTGGAACTCATAACTTCTATGTAGATTCTGTACATCATGACTGGCCCCTCTGGAAGTTAAGAGAAAAGACAGCCCTAGGAGAAGCCAGAGACCCTGTATGTCGATAGGAGACACAGGAAAGGTGGTGAGGAGTCGTAAAGGATTTGACAGTCAACATGCAAGAAAAATGTATGTGCTTGCAGGCAAAAGTATATGTAATTTAAGTACAGTTGGTAAGGAATCTGAGATGCACAGTACCCTGTGGGAGGCTTCCAAAAGGTTTTGATTCATAGGCCCCATTTAGACTTGCAGACATGCCAGGAACAGTGCAGAAAATATAACAGTCATTATATTGGTTTCCTTACTTCCGTGGGACTACTCGTTTTAGGTCTTATTTTAGACAGTAGCCAAAATAGCTGGGGTGGTTGGCCCCACACCTCAATCCTGCTGGAGTCATCCATTGGTGAAGCCCCAAGGCAGTCCATTGTCTCAATAACTGCATATTGTCATCAGCACAGTCTTAAGTATCTTACAGGATTTATTTCAGGTGGTCATCACTGTCTTTTTGTTACACTTCCAAGGTGTTTTTCTGCCACCATGAAAGCTCATGCTGTGGTTTTAAAAATGATCAAATTAGTTATCTATCTATTTGATTTTTCAAAATCTCTGAAGATGCTCATTTTCAGCTAAATATTTATGCATATCTGTTAAAAAGAAGTTCAGATAGACTATGTAATGATGAATGAACTCGAAAAGCAGTAAAAGGTTTGGAGAAATAAGGTATAATGTAAACTGAAGGTCTAGCAAGAAGTGGCTAAATGAATTAAGCAGAATAGTTTTACTCTTTTATGCTTCTGTTAAAAGATTTAACAGCATGCAAATATTTAAGGGAACAAATAAACATTCTTACTAAATGTTAGATTCTCAATACAGAAGTAAAGTTGGGAAAGCATTACAGTAAGGACATTGATAGGGAAAAATGGCAGGCTTACAAAATTACATAACAGGGTGAAGAAGGAGCATTTTTTAAAAATAGAAATTGCCTCAATTCAACAGAGATAATCATGGTGAGGCTGCGTCTCGAATACTGTGTTCAGTATTCACTACAACAAAGACATTGTGGTGCTGGAGCGTGTCCAGAGAAGGGCAACGAAGCTGGTGAAGGGTCTAGAGCACAAGTCCTGTGAGGAGCAGCTGAGGGAACTGGGCTGTTTAGCTTGGAGAAAAGGAGGTTGAGGGGAGACCTTATCGCTCTCTACAACTACCTGAAAGGAGGTTGTAGTGAGGTGGGTGTCGGTCTCTTCTCCCAAGTACCAAGTGATAGGACAAGAGGAAATGGCCTCAAGTTGCACCAGGGGAGGTTTAGATTGGATATTAGGAAAAAATTCTTCACCAAAAGGGTTGTCAAGCACTGGAACAGGCTGCCCAGGGAAGTGGTGGGAGTCACCATCCCTGGAGGTATTTAAAAGGCATGTAGATGCAGTGCTTAGGGACATGGTTTAGTGGTGGACTTGGCAGAGCTATGTTAACGGTTGGACTCGATGATCTTAAAGGTCTTTTCCAACCTAATGATTCTATGGTTCTATGAAATATAAAATGAGAAAAAAGGGTAGATAGACTAAAATGTCCCAAAAATAGAAATGTACAGTGTGGTTCTAATGTTATAACCTCTTTTAATTTTTCATTAAATACAACTTTATTTTATTCACACATTTATCTCATCTACTCACTATCATCTGCCCCATATTCTACAAATTGTCTAGTTCAAACATTGAAAGAATAAGTCTAAAAGAAATGGTGAGAATTCAGTCTCAAAATGTGTAAAATGCCAGGGTAATGCTATAAATGTATTCTATGAAAGAGTTTTCTGCTGACAGGAAAATGAGCTACTTGACATCATAGAGCTTTTCTGTAATCCACATTCTGCTGTCCCTATATAGGACATGAAAACTGATCCACTGCAGACCAGGGGAGTTCCCTGTTACTCCCAAGTTACTCTTGGGAGTAGCTACTACTATGTGTGCAAGAACTGCACACTCCAGCCTGGAACATACAAAATTTACAACCAGGCAAAAGATAGCTTTTGTATTTTACCAGCTGTTAATACTTGGTATTTACATACCATACTATAACAGTCCTGGGAGGCCACCAGTGTATCTGATTACATTATAATTTTTATAATTAACTTTTAGCTGTGGGGCTATACCTCAAATAAGATCTAAACAGACGTAAAAGCAAGGATGTCAAACTAGAACACTTCTGACCATATTGTGATCTGTAGCATTGGTATGTGTTCTGCCTAGCAAGGGTCAACTGCCAAAAGCAGCTAAAAATCTGCATGATCTATTAGACTGTTGTAGCAATGAAATCTTACAATGCAGGAAGCAGTTATGATCAGGGAGCCCCTCCATGAAGTTCAGATGTGCTAGCCATTACAGAACTGTCAGTTCCAAATACTGCATCTGTCTGTAAATGATCTAGAATGGATAGCTCTAAGCAAAGTTGGGAATGACCAGTTTGAATTTAAAATTGTTATTTATTAACTGAGCCAGGATTTCTGTGTCCTACCATAGTATAATGCATTTAAGGTAGAAATTGCTATAGAAGTGCAGGGCCTTCTCCACACTTATATGGCCATTAAATGAAATATAGTCAGATTATGAAAAGGGGAGGAAAGTGTTGGTAAGGATGTAATCACCTAGAAGACTTGTTCGATTAGGTGGTCGCTACAGTGAGTTCTCGGCTCCAGAAGCAGAACACTGTGAATCAGGAGCCCAGAATGGTTAGCTGGCATTTGCTCAGGCCTTCAGTGCTCAAAGAGCTTCAAAAATAGTACAAAGAGTTTGTCAGAATTATATAATTCAGTAACAAAATAAATTAATATTTTTAAAATGCAATGTAAAGTGCTTAAACCAGAGAAATAAACTGTATTATTGCTGTTTAATAATAATCTTACTGGGATGAATCTACAAGTTTAATATTACTTCAGATCAGAATTTTGTAACAGTTCATCTTTAATTTGGCTGCTTCTTCCAGAACACGTAGGATAACATACAGGAAAAGTTAGACAGATAGACACAGATAGAAAGCAAGAAGTATTAACTTTGGAAAATTGTGGTCTTTCAACAAATATAATTAGGAATAGACATTAAGTGAAATGGTAATGCCTTACACCAGAACTGACCAATACTGTGACAGTTTTTTGCAATGAATTTCAAAATTTTGCAATACGTACAAGCCACTGAAAAAGAATAAAGTGAAGATACTAACAGAATTTATAGTACATTTAATAGAGGAGCTTCAAATAAATGACCAGAAGAAAAAAAATAATGAAAATTCAATTGGTTATACACAAGGTAAAATATCAGTAACTGCGTGATAATGTTATCAAGGTTTATGAAATCCATTGCAGTGTAGCATATGAAGATACCATGTAATTTGTACATTTGAGCACTTTTTGAATAAGCTGACATACTCTCTGCTAATTTTCCTGAGCTCAGACAGCACAGACTGATGAGAATAGGGAATTTTGATCTCTCTCATAACAATTTCACCTAGGTAAGCATATTCTGTTTCTCCTATATCCTCCCCAGGTCACTGGTTGTTATGTCAGCTTATATTACTTTATTTGTAAGCTATTAAAGCAACAACTGGCAATCAGGAGTACTACAATAAAATTAATCATTAAAAGTAATTGAGATAAGGCTCTACGTTGTTCAGTGACAGTTAGGAAATTGAATAAATGAGTGAGAACAGGAATAAACCCAAACACTGGTTCATCAAAGCAATACTGAGCACTAATGAAAAGTATACTATATATTGTCTGTATTTGTATGTGTATGAATTAACCTGTATTAGAACTAAAATAACAAAATATTCATCAGTCTCACTATTTCCAGAGTGAAAATGTCTCAGTGTATACAGCCATGAACTTACCATAAAGCTTCTTTGAGCACAAGTATCAACTTACAGATCTAAGTATCAACTCAGAGCATGGTTAGGGTTCTGCCCAGCTTAATTGGTCCCACTGACTTCGAAGGGGCAATTCATGTGTCGTCATGCTTCTGGGCTTGGTTGATAATAAAATCACATTTCATTGATTTTAATATATCCATGGTATCAGCCAAATAACGAGTGGTTATCTTGGGGTTCAGATGTGCAGATTACACTCTTGAGGAGAGTATTCGTGAGAATACTTAATACATGTATTTTGCCTGAAGCCCTAAGTGAATGGGTGACTCAGAGTGACTGAGCTCTTTCTGTTACGTTTGCAGTATTTAAACTTCAAGTTTTGATAAGTTGATTAGCTAATATTGGCTACCCTGGACTTTACAGCAGAAATGTTATGATAGATGATTATTTTTGTGTGATAGTGGTAGGAAAGAAAGATTAAACATATGCTGACTACAAATAGAGCAGCCTGATTCCACAGTTAAAGTAAGGTTTGATATTACATAGACTGTTAATAATTTCTCAGATTTACGCAAGATGTGGATTTCTCATTGGTTTGGGTTTTTTGGTTTGGTTTGGTTTTGTTTTGTTTTTAAAGTGACAAGACAGTGGATAAGAACCATATTTTCTTGGTGTCAGAAGATTTCTCCTACCATTACTTTTTGGCAGTGCTGGCATGCTGCTCTGAATGAGCCAGCTGTGATGTCTGATCCTGGCTATTAAAGTCTTTGTGGCTGGGATAACACATGCCAAGATAATCCAAGGAACAGTGTTGCCCTTCAGATGCTGCTCCAGCCTAGCAGAGAGATTCATAAGGATACCCTTAAAAAAGGAGATTTTAGTAATAATTAATGATCTTTCTCTTTTACAGCAAGTAGATAGAGCTAGGACAGGAATAAGTGCACCATTCAAAACATTTCCCTTCCCCTAAATGAAATAGGACAAACTAGACAGAAACAAGTACCAGAGTTTACACAATCACAGAATAGGTGGGGTTGGAAGTGACCTCTGGAGATCACATAGTCCAACGGCCCTGCTTAAAGCACGGTCAACTAGAGAAGGTTGCTCAGGATCTTGTCCAGTCAGGTTTTCATTATTTCCCAGATGGAGACTTCACAACCACCCTGGCAACCCATTCCAGTGTTTGACCACTCTTATAGTAAGTTTTTTCTTAAGTTCAAAAGGATGTGGGGTTTTTTCTTATTTCTTTATGTGTCCATTGCCTCTTGTCCAAGTTTACAGGCAGAGGGGAAATTCCTTGCTCTGATAGACTGGACAGTGGGACTGGATGTTTGGCTTTCTGAAGAATGGGTAAAAAGCAAGTGCCAAACTTAGTAAAAACGAGTGAATTTCATAATCTCTGGCTATTGGCATGATCCTGTATCCTTTCAAATTGAAGTCAGCCTGCCATTGACTTCAGTAGGAAAAGAATCAGGTTCTAGGCATTGTACCTATTTCCACAGTGGTTTTTATGCTACTTAAGCAGTCTAAAATTGAAAATGCATGTGTTCATGGCTTTTTCCATCCTCCAAGCACTGCAACATTGTAAAACCATCAGATGCTGGCCTAAAATATAACACTCTTAAGCCAACTGGAGATCCGAAGAAAAATGGGGGGCGGGGGAAGGCAAGTCAACATAAATACTACAGCCTGTCTATCCACCTCTCATTTCCACCAGCATAACAGACATGAAAAATATTGAAAGTACTGGAGAAATAACTATAAATATTTGACTCACCCGTGTGGGAGGAATGAACACTTGAAATCACAAGCCTCACCATTTACTAAAAATAATGTCTGAAAAATGGGAAGGATAGTCAGTATCCTGGGAAATTCAGAGGTATCACTAGCTCTTGCTTGGCTCCTAGCATCTCTCCTTTCTGTGAGAGACACCATGCTGGCATACTAGTGGTGAAAGCAGTCTAGGTGGAAGAGGAATGCAAAAAAGAAAAAGCCCACAAGGTTTATGAACAGCAGTTGGGAAACTGTCATCAAGGAATCAGATTTCATTAGAGAATCCCATGACATGATCAGTCAGTGACCAGTTAGTCTTTGATGAGCCACTTCAAGAAGGTCAATAGGGACAGCAAGAGGCAGTATCAGTTCTAGAATAAAATGTGGAATAGGTCTAAAAAATCAGTGTAGATTCAGGAAAGCATTAATAGAAAAACTTTCTTGACAAGAACTTAAACGGTACAACAAAGTCAGTTTATTGAAATAGGTTGGATTCAGCTGAGCCTGCATTATACTTAATTACTTAAATTACATTACAATGGATACTTAACCTCTGATACGTCTTGTGCTTTTAATTTCTCTTTTCACCACATTTCAATACAAAGAAGTGTAAGTCAGTAAATGAAACATCTTACATTTTATTTAAAACTGAGCAACCACTCAGAGGGAGTAGGAACATTAGTCAGTTTACCCATCAGTAGACACAGGCAACAGAAAAGTATATAAGTCATGGGCAGCAAAGGAATAGTAATTCGTTGTTCACTGACTAGTACTTTGTTTGGTCTAGAACATTCAAGTAGGCTTGAGCCTACTCTAAACTAAAGGAAATATATGTATTACTTCCCTCTTCAGAGCAAGCAAATGTATTCATGTATTTTCTCTAAAGATTCTTTATGCCTTGATTTGTCCTGTATTACAGCAGCCCGAATCCTTGAGAACATGGACACCACTGCAGAGCCTTGTAATGATTTTTACCAATATGCCTGTGGAGGATGGCTTAAGAGGAACGTCATTCCAGAAACCAGCTCCCGTTATAGTAACTTTGACATTTTAAGAGACGAACTAGAAGTTGTTTTAAAAGGTCAGTGGGGTTTATGTTTGTGGACTATATAAAGTTTCTTCTTTGGCTTACATGTTATTCTAATAAGATGTGGTTGTCTAGCAAAGCTTAAAATACTACCAAATATTTCAGTTTCTTTGTGTTCAGTTCAGGACAAATCTAGCACAAACTGTTTGCTTGGAGAATGCTGTGGAAGTTATGCTGTTGTGTCTGACACTGGAGCGGAGTTGACCAGACCTGACCTTTCTGGTATCTGGACTCTGTGTGCTCATCTGCATATTATAACAACTGAAATCCATATCATTACCCTCATGCACTAACAATAGCAGCCAAGCTAGGTGAAGAAGAAGGAGGTCTGCCTGTGTCCAAGAAGCTGCTCTCTGGCAGCCCTATGTCCTGCATATTTGTATTCCATCAGCTAAATCCCAAAGAGCAGGCAAGAAATTTTCTAACTAGTCACATCATAAACTTACAAATATTCCTTTTTCCACAAAATGTAATAGTGTCCGTTTGTCCATATTCCCCTTTTTCAGATGAAAATAACGAAGTAGTCAGTTTCTACTCATGAAACATTCTTCAAACCACTCTCCCCAGACTGAATATCCTTTTTTTACTTTGCATATCTTCTGGTTTTGCCAGGTTTGCAGTTTATGGATGCCACGGTGTTCCTTAGGCTTCAGTTTCTGCGGAGCAAAGCAATTGTAAAGTAGTAATTGGAGTAATTGTAAAGTAGTGGCAAGAGTGGGCTGCCGCACAAGGGAAGGCAAGCCAGGAGGCAACTGTGACTCAAAGCAGGCAGAGACAGAGGCCTCACAAACAAGGGGCTCAGTCCCACAGGACCCAAACCAGAAGAGCGGAGCAGGTCCGGTGACAGTGACCAGGTTCAGCCAACAGCTCCATGATCACCAGACCCAGACAAGTCCATAGTCATGCAGCAGGTCTGCAGGCAAGTCAGCCAGGCAAGGTCGGGCTCAGCAAGGTACAAGGCCAGGTCCAGTATACCTACAAGGGCATGGGCAAGGACCTAACCTGGACTGCTGCTCCTGAGCCAACAGGCATAGGGTGCACATGTGGAGGCACCAGATGAGGCTTCCCATGGCTCTTTCTTACAATTCAGCTGTTTTCACAGAAGTATGGTCCATGGTCACACAGCTGCACCATACCAAAGCAGACCTTGAACACAAACAGCTAAACTCATGGCTGCAGTGAAGAGATTGCAGATTAGAATTACAGGAAAAGGTGGTTACAGGCTGGTCAGTGCAGTTAGAGCCTGCTGGTACACTCAGGGCCCTGACAGCAATTCTCTTCACACAATAGCTTGGTCACCTAAAAACTGTCCCTGAAAAGTCAGAGCATTTGTATTTCGCCAGGGTTGATCCACAATATCTGCTTGACTCCTTTATGCTCAATATATTAACGCAGACTGATGTAATTGCAAGCCATATAATCTCCAGAGCTTTTCCCTTCAGCTTTTCAAAGGCAAGGCTTCCCTGGAATTTGAGATGGACAGGGAGCACTTATCATCTGCCCTCTGCTCCTCAGGATGGTATTCTCTATGGTTACTTCAGTATCTTTCCAATAAAGATCAGATACTAAGATATATTTGCTGTCTGTGTGTTTCAGATGTCCTCGACACACCAAGCAGTAATGATATAGCAGCAGTGCAGAAGGCAAAAACTCTGTACAGATCATGCATAAATGAAAGTAAGAGTCTCCTGAATTTATTGCGTATGGAATATATAAATATCATCCAAAGAATCCCATCTTCACAGTCAGCTATACCTATATTCTCCTAGTTTCTATGCATAATTTTTCAGAAATTCTTCGTGAAAACTAAAATGTATCCATTCTATAAAGTCAGATAAGAATGTAAATAGTAAAATTAGTACTGTTCCTCCTGTTTTACTTGCTTTGATATTTTAGGTGAGATTACATTACTCTTCCATTAAATGTGAGTTAACTTCTTTTGTAGAAATTATCAGGGATGAGGTGGAAAATAACTGACATACCAGACTTCTAGAAGGACAGGGAGATCATTTATTTCAATAATTTCAGCTAGATGCTGTCACTAGAATGAGGACCAGTAAAACAGTTAGCAGTGCTTCCTAAATCACATGTTTTTATAGCTTCTATAATGTTATTAATACTTCTCAAAACTATTATTTCAAGCTATCTGCAGAGTGAAAATACAATAGTTCTTCAATGTCATAGTCACAAGGATTTGCATATGCTGTTTGCAGTTATGACTGAAATGTGTTTTTAAAATTAAATGTTAAAGCACAGTCATCCATCAGAGCATACTCCTATTGTGGCGATGGTGAAAAGATATTTCTCAGCTTCATTATTCTGCAGTCATTATAATAGTATAACATTTGTGTGTTTTAAAATGTCATGGTAACTCATTTTATTTTTCCAAAAGCTACCATTGATAGCAGAGGTGGAAGGCCTTTAATCAGTTTATTGCCAAATGTATCTGACTGGCCTGTAGCAACAACTAACTGGGATTCTTCCTATGGTAAGATAATCTGTGTTTATTTCCTTTTCAGTTAAAATTTCAGTTATAATTTCATTGCTTACCAAAAATAGAGACTGAGTATACCTTTCATTTGCTTAGGTACTGCTTGGACAGCTGAGACAGCTATTGCACAGCTGAACTCCAGATATGGGAAAAAGGTCCTTATTAATTTTTTTGTTGGCACAGATGATAAAAATTCCACAGCACATATCATTCATGTAAGTCTCCCTGGGTGGCATTGCCTTGTTGATCATAAAAGTGCAGGAAAATAACTAGAAGCATAGACATAAATGTTAATCAGGAGAAACGTTAGTGATTTGAATTTTACCAGAGTAAGTTGTAGATGAGTTTGTGAATCTATGTAGTTTTCAAACTTAAATTAACAGTTTCACAGTGTACTGTCCATTCTCAGAGTTAACATCTTTATTCTGTGCACTCACACACTGTTATTCTCAGTGAGATGACAATAACAGAGACATATATAGACATACAGACAATTTGTGTGTGCACTGGACAGAAGACAGACATGATCTACTTATATATGCATGCAAGCACGTAAGTAAACATGATTTCCTTACCATGTACTTCAGGCAGAAAGCTCTGTCACTGAAAACCTGGGCTATGGTCCCAATGGCAGAAAGCCCACAAAGGGGGTTGTGTTTTTACAAGGTATTCAAATGCCAAAGTACTAACGGGACCTGCAGTCGGCTGGCACAAATATGAAAGTGGCTGAGAACATTTGCATAAGGAGTATGTTGAGAGTGCCCTGCCTGTAAATGTAAGATGATCTCTGAAAATGGAAAATGCAGAGGAAGAAGATATTACGTATGGTGAATCTTCACCAGCTACTCCTGAGATTCGACAGTTACAAGAGCAAAGGTCTAATCTTTCTTGTCAATGGGTGGATAGATCCTTGACTACATTGCATGTATGAATTTCAAAGATGCAGTAACCGCCTTGCTTGTCTGTGGACTGTTTTGTCTTCTGTACATCCACTGTTTTCACACTGGTTATGTGGAGCGTGCCTTGTTCAGCAACAGAAAAAAAAAGACTGAAAAGAAAGACAAGAAGTATAAGGTGAGTGAAAAGAATTGAGGAAGGCAACAGGATGAGAGAGAAACTCCCCTTTGGCCAGAAGATAATTTGACAAGAGTGAAGCATCAGCAACCTATAATTGACCAAAGAATAGTATGCCATTTTGTCCTTAAGCACTTTTTAATTATTATTTGAATTTATAGATTGATCAGCCTGGGCTTGGCCTGCCTTCTCGTGACTACTACGAATGCACTGGTGCATACAAAGAGGTAAGATGAAGCTGACAGATCACTAACTACATTTTAGAAGTTTTAGCCTACATTTTCAAGGCAGATGTATCCTCAAGAGTGGGGACGGGCAAAGAGCAGGAACACAAGAGATTCCCCAAAGAGATTCCAATACTGCCCCTGGGAAACATCACTGGGAGAATTGGGGAAACTGGAATTAGAAAGGTAATAAAGATGAGCATTTGAACAAGGTTGATCTGCACGTGAGAACAGCATGTGTGACAGACTGGAGAAAGAAGTTCTAACATGGGTAAGTGCGCAAGAAGGCAAGAGAGCCAAAAGGGAAATGAAGAGGATATAGAGAAATGAGATTAAGGGCAAGTAGAAATAAGTTAGCTAAGAATGGGAGGGAGTGTAACAAGTGTCCTGAAGATGAGGTGTTATAATATTATGCCATAAATGTTAGTGACCTAGTTTGATCTTCCTGGCTGCACTAGGAGCCAAGGGGTGTTTGTCTAGCCTCCAGTTGCCAGTATGTACAAATTATCTCTGCACTGGATGAGAAGACTGCACATTCCTCTGGCATCACTACACCCCGGACGTCTCAACCTGTCTCCCTTCCTGTTTCCACTTCCCTTTTCTTCCATTCCTCTTGTAATCACTGAACATATATGTGGAAGAAAAGAAAAGTAGTAGCTTTTCCACACAATTCCTGTATGATTATGCAAGTCAGAAGAGAAACAGCTACCTGACTTTTTAGAACCTCTTGGAAGGAAATAAACATGACACAATTTAGCTTTGTTACACAGCTTCTGCCAGGCTTCACAGCTGAATCAAGAGGTACCTCATAACTGTCAAAGTTGTATTGAGGTAAAATATGAGAGCTTATGGATCACCCCTCTTCTGTCACTACAAAAAGGATGCCATTTCTGAACTATGATCAACTGGCATTGATGGCAAGTGCTGCAGGTGTCAGTGGAGTCCAGGTGGACTAATCATATCACTAATGGGATTAGAAAAAGAACCATTCAGAACCAAAGACACACTTTTCTGCATGAAAGATCTGAAAAGATCGCAGTCCCCTAAGTCAACTGCTGAATGAAAATGCAGTAGCTAAAGTATGTGATATCATAGAAATTGCTTCAGATACATAAAATCTCATATGGTCTTTAATTCATGTTTAGTTATTATTCGTACGCATTTTCGTTAACCTGTTAGCACTGGTGCTGTGTATCCCTTGTTGCTAATCTTGGATGTGCTTTAAGTCCTTGAGAGCTGAAGTATATGTATTTGCTGAATTCATGTGGTAGCTGAAACTGCTACCACAGTAACCCTTAATTAGACAGTTTTCTTCTGTGTAGTCAAATGCAGAAGCAATGAGAAAGCATACAAAATGTTTTGGTTTTGTAGGTATTTTGCTGACATGCTAACAGTCAATACTCTAATACTGATAACATTTAATTACACATCATATACCAGTAAAGGCAATCTATACCATATTAACTGTTCAGTTACATTATTATCACATGTATTATGGCCTCTAGGAGCTGGCTCACGTATCGGAGTTTGCTCGCTTCCGTATATTACATTGACTGCAGCACTAAAAGACAATTCCCATTCTAATCTCTGACCTACCAGAAAGTATCATACTACTTGCCACTGCTGGAACGTAGAGGAGGAAATATTTTTTAAAAACCCAGAGATTTATTGCTGAAAGGCAGATTCATAATATTCTTATAAGCATGAATACTTCAAGCGAGAGACTTTCCTCCTTTCGATCCCTGCACTCTGATAGCAGCCTTTTCTTGGCTCTGTTTCCTGCTGTGTCATTCTACTCTTTGAGCTGTACGTAGCAAACAAGATACCTGCCTCCTGCACTTTAACCTCTGGCTTTGTCAGGACTTCCCACCACAAAGCTACAAGTGGAATCTGTGAACAAGATATTTTAAAAATCTCTTTCTCTTGTAAGATATATGACTCCTCTGCTCATATAGGAGTTATTCTGACATCTAAGTTCCCACTAAAATATCTGAGAGTATTTATACAGTCCATCTGAAATTAGCTGACTTAGTTCTTTGCTACCTGACCATACAATGATCTGCACTTTAGGCCAAAAGTGAAGTCCATTGATTGGTACCTGAAGATCTCTGTTGACTTACTGGTTTGGGGTAACGTCTGTATTGAATTCTTATAAATTGTATTTGGATATTTTAAAATGGCATTTACAAGCTTGGTATGCGCTCTCTTTTGTGACTTGTAGCTGTCAGTGGTTTCATGGGCTTTTCGCTTTCTGGTAAAATAACCTATCTCGATTAAAAATAACACTGAGAGTTCAGTCCTTCAAGATGCTGTGAGCCACCTGTCTTTTTAAAGTCTGCTGTCAGTACTTTTCATGAGCTGCTCAGAGTTTTCCAGCGCGCACAGCATTGTTGGCAGGTAGGGGAGGCTAGCAGGAGATGGATGGCAAGGAAGGTAGTTATCAGAATGGCTGTATAAATGTAGCATTCAGTAAAGGGGTGCGTCCTACTGCCTTAGGAGCTGAACATACCAAAATATTTCTATTTTAAAAGTTGATGACATGCACACTGTATTAATCCTAGGTTTTATCACTGTTTTAGTAGATTACGCTATTTTGCATAAAGTAGATTTATTATTAGATAGGTAATCTAATATTAGGTCTTTTTATTGGCATTTAGAAAGCATATTGAAAACAGCATTTCTGATGATAGAAAAATGAGCGTGGCTTGAAGAGGAATTAAAATAATATTAAGTTCCATAAAATATAATGAGATCTGTACGTATTTGACAGTGTGACATTTAAGAGAATATGCTTCCATTTCCATTCTTATCCTTGGTGAATTCTGATATGTTAAATTTAATATATACTATATTGTCTATAGTATATCTAGGTATGCTAAATTTAGATACAGCAACATGATATCTAAATGTTCCAAGAAGCAATAGAGGAGGTACACTGCTTTTGGGAGTAATTTTCCCACAATGCTAATTCAACACAGTCCATCAGCATTTCTCTCGGTTTTATGTTTCTGGGAACATTGCTCTTTGGAAGCGGTATTTTTGGAAGTTGTAATTAAAGTGAGCTAGAAAAAACATGGGTGATGGTTTAAATATGGATGTACAAATGTCTCATTTTAAATAATGAAAACACAGTGCAGTAGTTGAGACTGTTTAGTTTTGAACAGTGCTACAATTTATACAGCAATTTTCCATGAGGGAATTTTCAAATTTAATTTCTATTTGTGATCTAACGGTATTTCAGAATAAATTACTATTAAACTACTTAAGACAAGGATGAAGAACTGTAGTTCATAAAAATGAAGATGAAATCTTAAAGATAATCAAGGTATGCTATACTTTGAAGAGTTTTATCTTTAAAATGTTTGTGTTTTTTCCTGCAGGCATGTTCTGCCTATGTTGATTTCATGATTTCTGTAGCTAAACTAATCCTTCAAGAAAGAAATATTTCTTTCACCGAGAGCGAGATTTCTGAACAAATGAAAAGAGTTATGGACCTGGAGAAAGAGATTGCCAATGTAAGAAAAACATTTTAAAAGTATCCTTTAAATAACTGACTTTTTTCTTAATACCTAAGAAAGCTAACTGTAAGCTGAGTTGTTAAGTTACTTGCTAATGTTATTTTGTGGGACCAAAAGCTGACCAAAAATGCATGGGGCCTGGAACACCTAAGAGGAACACATAATAAGAAAGACATGCCTTTTAACGAGCGAGGGAAAATATTTGAGTTAGCTGTTTTCCAAATAGCAAAATGTTTTATCCTAATCTGTTCACAGAAGCCCTTCAAGAGAAGAAAGAGAGAGCAAGAGAGAGAGAGAGACTTGGTTTCTGTTTAGTCTGTTTTAGAAAAGTGAGTTTTGGGAGATGCTTTCGGGCCTCTTCTCCCTTTGTCCTTTTTTCCCAATGGGCTGTTTGGTTATCAGAGCAGTAGATTCCCAACCCTTGGCCTGCCGTGCAACACAAAGTAATGTTTGTCCTGTACAAGCTGCTCCACAATGCTGATTGTTCCAAGTGCATTTTTAATCAAACACTGTTCTCCATTAAAGTATGGCTTGGCGAAATAGCTCGAATTTGAACTTGCACAGAAAAAACCAAATGGAAGTTCAAGCATTCATGAGCAAAAACGTGGCTTATGATTATTAAACATTTCAGAAGGAGCTGAAGTTGAGGATGACTGTAAAACAAGCCAAATACAAATTTTCTAGCTTCAGCTATTTTTCAAGTGACACTGATAGTAAGGGCACATGTTTGGCAGAGGAAGACCTTTCTCCCCATTTGTATAAACTAAAACCATCTGATTTTTATTTTCTTCACATTTTCCTCAGAAACACCTCTCTGGGCTTAGATCAGAGAAGGAAAATTATTACAAGAAAAGGAATTCATTGGAGAAAGGTTTGAAGGGGAGTACGAAAGGAAACCACAACTGAAATGTCTCTACAGCAGTTGCTGCTGGTAGAGTGTACAGTTGGTGGTGGGTAAGCTGCTATTGTCTCGGTTTTTAACCTCTTTCATGGAAAACTCAGCACCAGCCTGAATGTTACTGGAAGAGAGCTGGCATTGTGTTCTTAAAGGAAACGCAGGAAAAAATACTGAATGCACAATAGATTAGGAAAGACAAAGCAGAAGAGAAATCTTTTTTAAAAAAGGATAGAGGGAGATAAAATGAGACTTGGCATGACTGTTTTTTCAAAACAGCTTAAGGGGGTAAAATCTACTATTCTCGCTCCTGACTCAGTCAGTTAAGAGTACCCAGGCAGTAGTGATGTAGGTTCTCCCATGAATTACTCTCATGGATCACAAGATCACTCTTTTCCCATAGTCATTTGTGTACCTGCATTTTCTCTCTTTGCCATCAAAAAAAGTGGAAGTTAAAAGGGGGTGCAGTATGAGAGGAGCAAGTGCTGATGCTGTCACAAGGTACTACTGCATGAGAACAAAGGTATGAAAGAGGATACAAGAATGCACTTAGACGCCTGCAGAAGAATGCTAGCAAGGGACACACTAGTGTTTGAGGAAAAGAACAGAAAGATATCCAAGAGAGTATTCAGAGATGAAGGGAGTAGTTACCATTAGGTGCTAGTTTTGTCTCCTCTCAGTCTACATTGTCCGCACCCTAATTCCAGAGATCACCCTGCTGACATTTGCTGTCTAGAGACTCCAGTGATTAACTTGCCTCATAAAGCACCACCACAGACACAGTTCTCTGGCAGTCAGGCAGTTTTATTTTCTATAAGAAATGGCCCTAATACAGTCATGACATTAAGGTGTTAATGCATGCACATTTTTAACACACTGGTGCAAAACCACATTGCCTAGACTAATACAAAGCTTATTTGAGTTTTGAGTTATGACTCCCTTTCTATACAGTGGTTCCAGAAAGAACGTATCAGATAGCACATGCATCCTGATCAGAACGCTCACACTGCATTCCTACCACAGCACACTGGTCACCCTATACTCAATAAATACATCTCCTTTATTCCCTTTTCCCAAGATTTTTATATCTATTGGTAACAGTGTCTGCTCAGTGCTTTGAGTGGTACGGGTCTGTGTTCCAATCAGTGTTCCTGCACAGCCTGAGTTATTGATGCTGTAACACAAAAGGAATCCAAAAAGTAAAGCTCCATTTTACTGTCAGAAATTTAGTTCATTTAATCTATCTCTTTATATACTTTTTATCTATAAAATGCTGTCCGTATTTACATGTGAGGTACTTTACAGTTAATGCAAACTTATAGTAACGTATTAAGCCAGAAATACTCATTTTCTTTCTTTTTACTTCCACTTACCAAAATTCCTGTGAACTGACTCAATGTACTTAGTAATTTTCTCATTATTAACTTTGATAGGCAACAACAAAATCTGAAGACAGAAATGATCCACTTTTGCTGTACAATAAAATGACCTTGGCACAACTCCAACAGAAATTCTCATTGGAAATCAACCATAAGGTGAGTGATCAATAATCTGATATTTTAACCTCTAATTTATGACTGATGATGTCTAATTACTGAAGGTCATGATTGACATTGTTTTCTTCAAGATAAGGTGTACAGAGATAATTAGCCCTAGAGGAGCCTTAACAAAGACAGGGAAGACATAATTCTCTGAAACAAGGGAAGGAGGAAGGACATAAGCCTCCCAAACAACTGATATGTACATACCAGTAAGCTTCCAAAACAATTGGTGTGTGTCTGTGAGGGTACATACCAGTCCAGTAAATCAGCACATGACCTAAACTGATGCTCTGAGGCTGAACTATCTCATTATAATAAGAAAATCACACCTCCTGACTAGAAAAAGCCCCCTACTCAAATAAGCCCCTTACTCTCTGGGCATGCTTAATAAATTTAAGAAGAGCTGTACCTTTAAGTTGAAGTGAGAGAAAAACTAACCAATGACTAACTGGGGGGTGTGAATATTAACACTATTAACGTATTTAACTGTAAAAATATCTGCTGCGATTTTAACCAGATGTGCTAGCTTTGTGGAGTTACCACTTAGCACCCATTTTTGCGCAAACATGGAATAAACAAATACCTCGGCTCTGTGTGTAAGATTGGCTTATTGCACACCGGGTGAAAGAACCCGCATTATTGGGACAACAATGAGATTAAATAATGAAGCCTGACAATTTTTTATTTTAAAGACATTTCTTTCTTGAACTTTGACACATTTGAATTTGAACAGGATACCTGACATGCACACTATATTACCTAAACATCTGTTTATCATTTACCATATCATTTATTATATTAAACGATATGTAAAAGGCTGTGCTTCTGTACCCACTGCGTCTCCTAACTTGAAGGCAGGTCTTGCCCCTCTGCTTCAACATAAAGGGATGGAAAAGGACAAACAAAAAAAATGTCATGAGCTTGACTGACTTACCCTCATGGGTTCAGGATGATAAATCTTGCAAAACTTGCACGTACATAACCCTTGCTGGAAATCAGGAGAGTATTATAATACAAATAAATTCCCTTCCTGTAATTACCACAGCAGCTCCAGAGGGCCCAGGACAAAAGTTAAGACTGCAGCCACCAATTGATTCAAATATATTGTAGTGTGACTATTCAGGCCCTCTCTGTTTATCCAGAGCTGCAGATTCAGAACAAAAAGTCCTGTTTTTCCAACGTTCCCTGTGTAAGATGGGCTCCCAAAGCAAGCAGAAAGGAGCCCAGGAAGTCATGACTATGAATCAGGAAAATTCTCCCCATTCCTCCTACTGTAGCTCCCCCAGGATGTTTCAGCTCTGCCTTTCCTCTTATCCTGAGCCATGTGCCATTTGTGAAGTATAACCTTAATTCATGGCACCACAAAGTCTGGCTAAAGAATAGCCAAAGATTGGATAACATAGGTGTGCCTCCTCAGTAACATAATGTCTTACTAGACATGGATTTTTTTTATCATAAATGACTCTACTTCAGTATCTATCTTGCACAAAAGGCAAGCAGGTTAACTAATGTGTCACGTGGAAAGCACTGTGGTCTGGCTGGCAGGAGCATATTATTGAGTCTTTTGAGGCCAGTAAGGTACTATGAAATACTATTATTCCTACCATAGTTTCATAATCACCACTATTTTTATTGACTTTCAATTCTGCAACTTTAAATTATATGACAGTTCACTTCTGCCTAGCTTAATTTGTTTCATAATTTACCTTCTCCCACAGGTCTTAGTTGAACAGTTACCATTACAGTCATAATGTCAGAAACTAACTTCTCTTGTCACAGAATGATATTACCCTGGTTATTTTTAGTTCCTGGGGAGTGCTGCAGATCAGCAATAATCATCTGCTCTAAATTTATCCAAAAATGCTCAAAAGACACATGATGGGAGTTGGTAGCATTGTTGTAATGGTCTAAGGATAGAACAGCAATTATTCCTAAGATTAGCTTGAAGTTTGCTGCTTCTCTTTCAAACCTAAAGTGATTCTATTCCTGAAAGCTTATGTGCTTCCCTCAGCTACATTAGTTTGCCTGATGAAAGACGTTACCTCTTCCAATAAAACTTTCCTCTCAAAAGATACAGACTGGGAAAAATCACCCATACTTTTCAAAATAATAGGCATAACAAAAATGTCAACAAGTAGCCAAAAATATTTATGAAAAAAAAGTACAAAGACTACTTGCTTTTCTTAAATGTAACACCTTCCTTTTCATTACTAAAATGAGTACCTACCCAGTGTGGTAAAAGCACTGAGTGGCTCTAGAGTTTTGATGATGATTTTCAGCTTCTGCTCTGAACCATTTTCCCAGTCAAACGATGGTCCACAGAGGCCATGGATTAGGAAACCTTGGGCCAGTATGGAGAACTTGAAGCAGTGTATATAGAGTTAGCTCTAACATCAGTGTCATTTACTAAAGAAGTGAATGGAGAAATTGGAGGAATATGTAACACTGTACAATCTACAGTATTCCAAGCTGAAGGATCTGTCTCTCTCAGCTGGTATCATACAGAGGACGACAAGTAACTCACAATACTTGTGAAAATACTTGACATCAGCTGCAGGCATGAACTTCCTGGGTAGGGGAATGTGGAGGTTATAACCTCCCATTAATACTACTCTGTTGCTTTGGGTTATGTGATGGAGCAACAGCAACATGGCTGCACACAGTCTAGGTTCTTTGCCCACTTACAGCATGGCTGCATGGCTCAGATCCCAGTGCTGTGCAGCCGAGCAGTGACCACAGTCTGCATTTGCTTAATAAGCAAGAGAATGCCTCTGTTCTCCAGTCAGTCTTTTGACCCATGTAGTGTCCGAGGCACATGGTATTACTAACCAAAGACTTATCAAAGGGAAATTATTTTTCTTACCAGCAAAGTAGTAAGAGTTTCCAGTTGAGAGTGCCCATGTGCTAAAATAATGCTCTGTTCAGACTAGATGGACACTACAGAATGAAGATTTAACAGAAAATAGGTACTGGGTCATGAAAGTTACGTGGGCCTCTCGCAAAGGTGAATACCAGCATAAAGAAAACAGGGGTTTAGGACCAAAGAGGCAGAAAACGAACAAGAACTCTGACCTTTGGCTGAGAATTGCCTGTCACAGCATGCTGCAGACTGACCTGCTATCAAATCAGTTGCTTCTCCAGTATCTAGTACTGTGGCGTGCAGAGGAAAATTCATTATAGATAGTGGATTTAGTGTGTCTGTTTTAAAGCCTATTAAAATAAATCCTTTTATGGACTTCAGTGTACTTCAGAACAAGTCCTCACCATATGCTTCAGAATGGATTGTCAAGTATCCCACGAATCTTATTGCCCCACAGATAGACATACTGTACTGAAAATCAGGCTGTTAGTCATGCTTTGATTTAAAAGTTCTTAGCCAAATATAGCAAAAAGGCAACTGAAAATTTTACTTAATATACCACTTCTGCTTTTCCAGGCTAAAAGGAAGGGGTCAAAACATTTTTAATTGTGTTAGTCTGAAATCGAAACAATGTCTCAACCCTTTCTGCTAAATACCACCCTATTTTAATAGGATTTTAGAGCACAGAAGATATAAAGTATCTCAGATCAGTTATTATTATGATGACTCCATTTACAAGTAGTGCAGCTATTAGGAAAACTAAAGGCAGAGCATTTGTGTTATGCAAACATATTTAAACTGGAAAAAACCAGCTAAATACTGTTTCTCTGTGATTTAACCATATAATAATGCATATTGGTTTTCCAGGTATTCAACTGGTCAAAATTCATAAATGATATAATGTCCACTGTACAAATTAATGTTGAGAACACCGAACATGTCATTGTTTATGATCCAGAATACCTTACCAAGCTGAAGTTTATTCTTAATAAATACACTCCCAGGTAGGTATGTTGGGTATTTTTGTAACTTGCATTTTATTTCCAATAAACTTAAAAAGCCTGAAAACATTACCAGCTTATTATTGTTGTTTTGTTAAACAGAGACCTTCAAAATTACATGATTTGGCGATTCGTAATGGATCTTGTCAACAGCCTAAGCCGTAACTACAAGGACACAAGGAATGCGTTTCGTAAGGTGCAGAAATTAATCTCTTTAAGTCATAAAGATTACTTCTGTGAACCACAAAAGATGATTTTTTAATGTACTTGTATGTAGAAATTTAATGTATTTTGAATTTGCACACAAAAGCTGATGTGTTTGCTGAAGCTTCTGCTGGAGTGTACACAGGATTTATATGATATATGCTTGATAGCTGGAGTGGATTTGAAAAGCACTGTTCTGGTACTTGGTCTCCATGTTTTTCTGAATCTAAATTAATCTCCATTTTGATAACGGAACAGTCCCAT
>WAAD01024202.1:105706-133127 GCA_013389945.1 Fregata magnificens | reverse complement strand
CTGACTTCTACTAGTCGCCTGTGTCTTTGCAATAACTTGCACTTTCAGAATCACAGAGGGTACTGTTTTGGGCACAGTGGGACTGCAGCATTGTCAGCCTCAACATCATGCAGGCAGGAATGAGGAGACATGGAGAAAACTCCTTGTATTGGTACAGTCATAAACAGGACAAGAGAATACAGCCCACTACAAGTGGACTACCGATGCGGTGCTGTTTGCATAGGAATTCAGCAGCTACAGTACTCACCTATTTTTAGATTTCACGTCTGAGTCAAAACTTTGGTGATATTTGCCAAAGTTCATTAACTTTTCCAGTTAACCCAAACTGTTCTGGCTTTGCAGTGGGTTCTAAAGGTAAAACATGAAACAAGCATTGTGAAATCCAAGATAGACTTCATAGAGACAAAACTGTGTTGACTTAACTGACCAGCACTGCTTGGTTAAGGATGGCAAGACTGTGCAATCAGTTTGGCAGGTGGTAAAGCTAAGTGAGCATTTAGCTCATTACTGAACAGTTAGCACAAAAATCTGCTCAGAAGGCTTTGTTTAAAATAGCTTTGCTCAGTAATTCATAGAAAAGGAACCATGATTTGGAATACTGAAATTGGTGACTGGCAGTTAATATGAGCCAAAGTTCTTACCTCATCCTTTAGCTATGGCATGCCACAGGATAACTAAAGCAGTCTGATCTTTAGAGTGATGTCTGAATGAGCTTAGTATTACACTTTAAAAAAAAAAAAAATCCCTCTAAAGAGTTCTGTGCATGATGTATAGGAATTTTCGCGGTCTACTATTACATTTAAATATAGTCTGATCTTCACTGTTCCATCAGCAGCACTGATCATAAGGATGCCACTCAACCTCAAAAAGATCAGCTGAGTGGCTGCTAGTAAGGTAGCCCACCATATGTTCCTTTAGGTACCAGCTACCTCTGACCCACAGGCAGGTATGCAAAATTTAACTGACCCATGCTTCTGGCTGTTGGGGGGATACTGTGCAACACAGTCAGTCCCAGTAAAGGCATTACTGTTCTCAAACATGTTCAAGAAGAAAAGCGATGTGTTCTCTTCTTTTGTCCAGGGCTGCACAGATTCTGAGGGAAATACTTCATGCCTTTTCCTGCCTTGGATGTTCACAAAGCTAAGAAGTACAGTCTGCCCTTTAGATCCCAAAGGAGTTGCACTTCTCTCTTCTTTAAATCTCTACTCGAAATGTATCCTATTGTGGGAGGAATGCGTGTGCACTTCAGACCTGTATTATGTAACAGAAGTCATGAATAAGTTGTTTTCAAAAGGGTGGAGTTGAAAATAAACTCACTCTACGAATTCTGACATTTTACTCTAAAAATGGATGAGGTGACAGAGTGTTAATTAAACTGAACTGAAAGTCTTGGGTAACTCTCTGCCTCCAGGGAGGGAAGATGGTCCTATGGTTTCAAGCAAAAGACAGGCTGAACTCCAAGCAAGTTACAGTTGTAATATTCCAAGCCACCAGGACTGATGCGTGTCCGTCTGAGTAAACATCTTGCTGGCAGTAATCTCCAAAAAGAATAGCGTTCTGATGCTGTACACTCCAGATATCACTGGTTTGCCAGCCATCAAAATAGCCCATCATACAGTATGGCATTTACACTCTTGTCTTTACTGTCAGTACTTTCTGATAATAGCATCAAAACATTTTGATATTTAATTCCATGTCGAACTAGTGATGTAATAGAATTACTGTGACAGTAGGCAGCAGTTTGCACAGGACAGCAGAAATAGTTTCTTTTCTAAACTGTTCATTATTTTTCACTTTTCCCATGGTTCTTTCTCCTCTTGAAAGAAACTGCTAGAACTGTACTGGATTTATGCTGAAACGCAAGAAGTATCTGTTTTCTTTCTTTTGTTGTGTGAAAATTGTAACCTCATTTCTCTTTTTTGTCAAGTTTTGTAGAGTTACATACATCTCATTCCCAGTGAGAATTAATACTTTATATTGCTGCAACAGGCTGGAGTATAGGGAAAAGGCCTGCACGAGATACAGAGTATAACTGAATATTTTACAGGCTTTTTTTTTAAGTCTTCATTTATAAAAACATCACAATTGCAACATGATTTCTTTTTTACTAATTTGTTTCTTAAAACATGATCATGATTTTGCAAGTGTCTGAAGAGCTATTTTGCTTTACCCTAGGCTTGAGGGGGTAGGGGAGTGGTCCTGCTGATCGGTTCCTACTATCCTACAGCCATTACCATGTGTCAATTCACTGATTGTTGTTGGTAAATCTGAGGGAACAGCATGACTTTGGTTGAAGCCCATAAAAATAGTCTGTTCACACAGCGCACATAGGATAATAAGGCAATGCCTTAATTGTGTTGTGGGTTTTTTTGCAGTCTTCCCTGCTGGCATTTTGCAGCCCCCTTTCTTCAGTGCATCCCAGCCCAAATCTCTGAACTATGGTGGCATAGGCATGGTCATTGGTCATGAAATCACACATGGTTTTGATGACAACGGTAAGGCACTGACTTTCTAGTTACAAAACTTACATTGCAGAGAATGTTTTACATGCTTTAGTGCTTAATCATTCCAGGGGGCAGATAAAATGAAGTTTCCATATACAAGACCCAGTCTGGATTTCTGAGGCTTTACAGTATGGTTCCCCATGATGATTCCCAGAAGCACTATCCAAAGAATCCCGCAGGCACTCCTGTAGCTGCTAGGCTGCAGCAACAGCCCAGGATGTGGGTGGCAGCACACAAGGGCTTTTAATATAGTTGCTGGTCGCTTGCTTTTCCCAAAGGCTACATCAAAAACCATCATAAACTACACATAATTGTGAACAGGGTGTGTCACTAGACAGGCATAGGTGTGAACTCAGGGGTCTAGCTATCAAGACCTGCTGCCCAGCCACATTGTTCATTTCTAGACCCGCACTATGATCAATCCAGCATTGAGTCACAGGTCAGAACCATACCAGGCTTCCTAAGAGGGCCTTAATCCCATCTTCTGATTCAGTCTGAATTATTTTGTTTTCCTCCTCTGCTGAAATATAGCCCTCTTAGCAAAAAAACCCCCATCATCCATATGACTGCCTTAACAGCGATTTTTTTGCATGAGTGATTATACTTACTTGCTATCCCTCTTACTGCATCAAAAATCTCTTTTCCTGTATATATAATTCTGTTAACGTATTATTACAGGCAGAAATTTTAATGAGAATGGAGACCTCGTGGACTGGTGGACTGAAGAATCAGCACGCAATTTTAAGGAGTTATCCCAGTGTATGGTGT
Source organism: Fregata magnificens (assembly GCA_013389945.1). NCBI lineage: Eukaryota > Metazoa > Chordata > Aves > Suliformes > Fregatidae > Fregata > Fregata magnificens. The sequence goes on along the minus strand of WAAD01024202.1, from coordinate 129,855 downwards.
ACCAGTATGGAAACTTTTCATGGGACCTAGCAGGTGGACAGCATGTATGTCACATTTATTTGTAACTACTGATGCTATTTTTAATGAGGAAGCACAAAATCTTATGTCCTAAACATGCAAACCCTTATTCACATGAATGCTTTCTTGGCTTATGGCCAACACTGTCACCCCTACACCAAAAAAAAAAAGCAAAAGAGATTGTTAAAGATAGTGGTAAAAACTCCACACAAACACTGACTGCTCTGAAAGAGGCAGGATTTATGTTCTGAATGAGTGGCTGTCCTAGAAGCCTTTTGGGCCCTCAAAGGTTGTTTTTTAATTCCACAAAGGAACAGGAAAAAAAAATGTGGAAGTTTGAACCTCATTTCCCCAAATCTTGATGCACAAATAATACATATCCCCATCAAAACAAGTCCTGCCTGCTGCTTTCCTTCACTCAAAAGTTTCTTGCTCTTTTCCCAAGACAAACATCTGGACTACAGAGCAAAAAGCTCTGAGAAGAATCAGGGTACAGTAGGAGAGGAAAAGATGATATGCAGATTTAGGGGAGGCAGGCAATCTAAATGTGACTGCATTTATAGCATTCTGCACAGTTAAAATGATCAGGCATTCCGTGTAGCATCTGTGTCTGGAAGCCCTAATTTCACAAGAACACTTAGCAGGATCAGGTCCGTTCTGTGTCCCAACAAGATCAATATGCCATTAACTCACAGAAACAGGTGACAGTGATATTATGATTACTCATACTGAACAAGAGACCAGTCCTGTTCCTATTAGATGCAAGCTGCAAAACTGCCACTGGAAGGAGACAGCTCTGTATATGTAACACAGCACTTCATAGTATGTCATTTCAGGGGTGACCAAATGCTCTGCTAATGCACCTGCATTGTGTCTAGTACACAACCCAGCTTTAATCATCTAGAGACACTTTAACCACCTTCATGCTGCTCCCACCCTGCTGCCCTAGGGACTTCAGTGTCCCAGGCTGGCAGTGCACATACTTCAAAGCTACAGATAGCAGATTTCAACCACAGTTACTCGCTGAGCTGCCATCATTCTGTCAGCCAAGATACATACTGCACCAATGCAGTTTTTAGTTCACAGTCCTGTGTCTTCCACATGGCAAGTGACATGGCAAGTGAGTGTCAGCCCATGGATCATTGCTGCCCAGTAAAGAAAGGAAAGCAGGTTACTACAGGAGCACTCAGTTGTGTTGCATTGTAGAAGACCACTTTTAACATCCACCTTGTTTATTTTGGAGTTCACTGGATAACGACATGCAGCACTGAACTGTGCCACCACCTGTTTTTCTGTAACGAACAAAATTTCTCTTGGATGGGACCTCCTAGAGTTAAGTGGCGAATGAGAAGACACAAGAAGCTATTTCTCTGACTACTACTGTCTGGTTTTTTTAGAAGCTGACAATGTATTCCGTCATACAGAATAGGGAAAAGATAAACTTCCAGCCCTGAGGTTTTCCTAATCTGTGTGTTAAACTGTTGGGACTCACAGAGAGACCATTAAAAACAGAGAATAATATTTCAACATATTTTTCTACCATTTTTTCACATATTAAATTCAAGCTAATGATGATTCTAAGTTTTGCAGCTTTGAATATCATAGCCCAATATCTTGGGCTAAAGGTTGAAAATATAATTTTTTTTAAAAATAAAATTACAGATTCTTCATTACCAAAGCTTCGTCATTTCTAGTGATACTTCACTGACTTACAAATACTATACCAGCTAAATAGATCTCTCCTATGTATCTTGCTACCAAATTGCTACCTAACTTGCCTAATACACAGGAAAATTCTGACTTTCTAGCAGATTTGCTAATGTCTGTTAACAGATAATTTCAACTATTTGGAGTTTGGATTTTTACTTGTTTGATACACTGTACAGACAGGTTCTGCCCACTGCCTCTAATGGGAACTGTAGTAAGAAGCTGAGGGTTAAAGACATGGAGAAAATAGGCAGAATGAATGAACAATGACTAAGCATCAGAAAATCTGGGTAAAAGAGATATGAGAGCCTAGAAAGCTGCCTGTAGGGGAAGGAAGAGGATTGGGGAAAACAGTAGCATGCACATGGAATTAGAGACAAGGGAGGCAAAGACTTTTCAGAGATGTTAACATAATCTTCTTCTAAGACTTCAGATTTTAAGGGAATTCTCACCTTTAAAAAGTGAAAAACACATAAAGTTTGGCATTACAGGTCCTGGATAAGCTCTTCTTTTCAGAAAACTATACTTTTCCTTTCTATTTTACAGCTGAGTGGAATCAACACACTAGGAGAAAACATTGCTGATAATGGGGGTATTAGACAAGCATATAAGGTAAGAATTATCCATTTTTTCTGTTTTAGCTGAAACCATCATAGATTAAGAAAATTAATTTCAGAGCCTTTGAAGAAGAAATGTTATTTTTGTGTTAGCAACAGGGTCATACCGACTGCATAATCGAAGCAAGGTTTAAAACTATTGACCAGCTGTTGCATTTCTTTCACACTGTTAATTATTTCAGGATACATATTATCTGTTCCTAGTGCACTCTTTTTCAGCTGACTTCTTTCTCTCTTTTTTTATTTTTTCCTTTTGTGAATAGGGAATTTGTAGAATGAAAACATTTAATGAATCACACTTGGACCATCACCTAACTAAACTGACGATACTGAGCAGCTGCCTGCCTCTGGCTGTCTGTGTTCACCAGCTTTTTTATGCCAGGAAGGAGGGACAGAATGACTTTCTTCTGACCCATAAACAGCCTCTGCCTACATGAAACACTGTTCACTCTTCAAAATACCATTTTGTACAAGTGACTTGGGTCCCCTGTACCTGGTATCCAAAGATGTCAGTGACATCTGGACTCCTTGTGCTAAGCCTTCCATGGAAGTTTATATGCTTTTTGGCTTTTCTTCCATTCTCTTCCTGAAATAGATACTTAACTCCTTAGATTAGCCAACTTGAGACTGAAAGTAAAAGAAGCAGAGGTCTTCTCTTTGTGAACGCAGCTTGGGAGGTGAGAAGCAAGTCAGCTTCTCTATGAACTTTTCTTGTTACTTGCAAATCTGATGGTTGCAGGCCTTAATAACATGATCCTCCCGCTCCTTCCCTGAACACCTTGTTCTATGGCAAAACATTCAACACTTGACAACTGGAGTGCTGTCATTCCTCCACAAAGTGCCCACTGGGATGCATGGGCCAACTCACACTTCTCAAAGTTATCATCACAGCTTCCGCAAAGAAAGCCATCAGCAACACTTACTTCACTAGAAATATTCATGTTTGAGAGCAAATACAGTTATTAGTGAGAATTTAAAGAATGATGTGGAAGCCTAAAAGAGGCGTCAGTATGGCATATTAGATTAGCCTGATCTTCAGTTACTGGAACATTTATGCATTTAAAAAAAACCAGTACAAACCCACGAAAGGGGATACTTTTTCTGAAAGGAATGGGAGTAGCCAGAGAAAAATTAGAAGGTGAGAAGTATTACAAAAAAAGATTTAGATATTCATAATTATTATGACATCACATAAATAGTAAAAAAAGGTCCAAAAGGAATCTTGAGAGGTCATCTAGTCCACCCCCCTTGCCTCTAGCAGGTAGAATCAACCATTTCGGTATCATTCAAACATACCATAAGAGAAGTTCCGCTACCTCCTTGCTGCAGCTCAAGTGCCATCCGGTCTTTGCTTTCAACAGTGGAAACAGAGAGCAATCTGTTCCGTTTCTGCAACCTTTTACGTATTTGAAGGCTGTCACATACTTGAAGGCCCAGACTTCTCTTCTTCAGACTAAACAAACCCAATTCTTTCAATCTTTCCTCATAGGTCATGTTTGCTAGACCTCTGCTCATTCTTGCTGCTTTGTTCTGGGCTCTCTCCAGTTCGTCCACATCTTTCCTGAAGTGCAGTGCCCAAAACTGAACAGAGTGCTCCAGCTAAGACCTGGCCAGTGCCAGGTAGAGTAGAAGGATGACTTCATGTATCTTACATAAGACACTTCTGTTTATACATCCTAGTATGACATTTGCCTTTTCTGCAGTACCGTGGCACTGTCAGCTCTTGTTCAGCTTGTTATCCACGAAAACTTCCGGAGCTTTTTCAGTAGACCTGTTAACCACTCATTCCTCCACTTGCACTTGTGCAGTTGAGTGGCTTTACTCGTGCGGTAGTTTGGCACTGATTTTAGTCAGAACATTTCTCCAGTTTGCCAGCATCTTTGTATCAGTAACGATATACTAACAACACATTGTTTGATGCATGGTCTTTATAAGAAACATGAAAGCAGCTGTTCTTACTATGGAAGGGTTTTAAAGTCTTCTGCAATTTGTTTTAAAAAAAAAAAAACAACAAAAGAACAAAAACACAATGAAAAAATCTACTTTTCATAATGCAACATTAGATAATTGATAAAATTGATTTCCCTGCAGAATCAGTTTTGTGGTAGTAAAATTGGATCCTGGAACTCTGCATTGTGTAAAGGGAAAGCATATCTTACCATAAGTGTGTTATTTTAGACTCTAACCCAATAGTTGGCAAAAAAATATGAAATACATTTGTGAAAAACATTTGAGAGAAAAAAACCCTGTAAACAGGATAGCAAATACATCTGTTCTGTGGAATCAGAGAGAAGAATGATTTTTTGCCACAACTGAAGCTTTTTACCCCACATCTCCCAAGTCTTAACAGAAGAAAGAAGGGGAAGAGGGAAAGATGAACAAATGGGGGAGAAATTAATCCTCTGATCACATCTTGATTGTCTTGGAGATTATTTGTGCCTCCTTGAGCAGACGCAGGCTGGGTTGCCCAGCGCAGTCACTTAGCCAGGGATCCACGCACAGGGAATCCCCAAATCATGTGAGACACCTCAGGTATGCTTGTTTTGGGACTGTGCCTTAGAAAGCAGCACAGCGGCATGCTTTTCCATGTGGATCTTTACCATGCAAGGTACGTATTGAGGGTAACTGGCAGCAATGCCTGACCCACAGAACCTGCAGGAGACAGAGCTGCTGCAGGTAAATCTTTATACAGACAGCTCTGAACCCCGATGATTTGGAGGCTGGTTTGGCACAGAGCTCGCTGATGCCTCACTACACCTACCCCTCAGTTGACATCAGAGAATCTCAACAGTCATTTCCATTACAGAACATATTCTACTTTTTTAACACACAACCACCTTGCTTTATGCCGTCATTAATTAACCCTGTGAAAGGATTTGCTAGGTAAATATGTAACAGTCCAATGGAATTTAATACATTAATTATTATAAAGCTTGCTGAAGAATAGTACTAACTCTCTGTAGCTACTGTATTTCAGAACACAACTGTCACCCCTTGCGTTCTTAATTTCTTCCCCTGTAAAAAGGTGCATAGTTATGCAAAGATGTTTTTATCTGAGTGTACCCATCTTACCGAAATTATTCCATTAGCCTTGGCTTCTTTTTGCTACAATAAATTGCCTTCTTTAAGCCTGTTTCTCTTACCATTTATTCCAATATAAGTCGGGCAGCTTCACTAAACCTGGTGTAAAATACTACTGTAAAGCCCATTCAATGAGAAAACTGTCTTGATTCAGTCAGGCCACTGGTGTCACAGTACTAAGAAATGGGCCTGTCTTTTTCTGCTTAAAGGTGGCATGTGGTAAGATGGATGGCCAAGGTAGTCCATGATTAATTATGTCAAAGAACCCATGTTCCTCCTTGTCATCATTTCGTTTTGACTGCCTGGGCTGGAAGTTGTAACATTTCTACTCAATTCACTCTACAGGCCTATAAAAACTTTGTGAAAAAGCATGGGAAAGAAAAACTACTTCCTGGTCTTCAAATGAACCATAAGCAGCTGTTTTTTCTGAACTTCGCACAGGTATTCTATACTTCTTGACTGAAGGCTTTGAGAATCACTTTGAGTTACAGGTTAATAGTAAGTCAGAAAGAATAAGCTGACTTTCACAGTTTTACTAAGAGCTGGCAGAGTTGCTAAGCTGAGCAGTGTTCACTACAAAGTAGTGAAAATAAATCCTTGTTAGGTAATTTTTATCTTCTCTAAATAAATAAATTCATCCACCAGTAAGTCTGGTAGACAGTTTCTTGTGCCCAGGTGCCTTTGTCTGAGGACAACGGTATACTTTTTTTTTTTTTTTTTTTTAAACAAAAGATACATTTTTTCCCTCTATGTTCTAATGTGAAATTTATTCTCACAACATTAAGTATTTCATAGTGTAATGACAGCGGGTCTCTTCCTGGACAATCTTATGGCTAACAAATACTTTTCTTTGTTACGTGTGTAGGTATGGTGTGGAACATACAGACCAGAATATGCTGTGAACTCCATCAAAACTGACGTGCACAGCCCAGGCAAATTCAGGTCAGCACGTATAATAATCTTCAGTGCAATTCCTAGGTGCAACAAAGCTTTTAGCTATAGAATTTAAAGAACTCTACGCAAAAGGCTAGGCTGCACTTACCAGGGTAGATTTAGGCATATACGCATATATACACATATACACACACACACATGGAAGATGGTTAAGAGAGAGACAGACTGTCCCACTAGACCTCCCAGCCCTAGCATAGCTCTATGCTGACAGAAACAGGCACAGTCCTTCCCAGGAAGTTCCACAGGCAGAATAAGGCTGTGGGGGAGTTGTCCTCACCCTTCAGACGATACAACTTAATTCTGTCCACACTGTTGAGAAGCTTTGAACAGTTGTCATCACAGGACACAAACACCATCACCTGGCTGTTACCAAATGTGCATGATTGTTACAGCAGAGTCCCAGTGACTGTGTCTGGAATCCAGTGCTCTTCCAAAGTCCCCTGGCTCCCGCAGTAGCTCCTGACAGGGTTCTCATAAAGACCAAAGGCTATGGATGGACTGCCGTCCTCCACTAAAGTCACAGGTAAAGTCTCCAGTTAATCTGTGGAGTGCAAGGATTTTACTCTTCCAAGCATGGAGAAGAATTCATCTTCTTTTAAACAGTAATACTGACATGAGACAGAAATGACCTTCTGTTGACAGCCTTTGCTATCATTAGAATGAGGAACACCTTTGCCATCTAGAGCTAGAAGGATGTTCTTCTGTTCCAACAGAGCAGATTGGCCCGTCTTCACTGTTCCATTAACAGCATTACTCGTAATGCCTGCAGCCCAGAACTGGGGCTCCACGGTGCCCCAGGTGTTACACAAGGTCACTACTTGTCCTCTCTTGCAAGAGTAACAGAAGTGAGTTTTAGGTGGAAGATCACTGCTATTTTTGCTATCACCTCTCAATCAGTAACAAACCTGCATGCTGTGGGGCAATAAGCAAATTTGTGTTCTCTGCCTTGTGTGCTCAGTCAGCCTTCCCAAGAATAGGTGGGCTTGAATTCAGTAGAGTCATGCAGGAAACTTGGCTGTTCAGGGTGGGAGTCTTTGGGCCAGACTAGGATCTTTTCTTTTTAACTTAAGTCAGAGCAACCTATTCATCAGTAGTGTAACAATGTTTTTGCTCTAATAAATCTCTTTGGTCACATGCCATGAGATGAAGTAGTAATGTAGACATCACAACATCTCTGTTAGCTTTGAAAGGCTGTGTCACCTCCAGGATTCACGTACACAATAACTGATTTCTCTCCTGATACAATTCATTACATTAATTCCAGTATCTCTCTTTCAGTGGCTTCTCACCAAAGAATTATTTTGTTTATCCCACACACTCAAATATTTAGTGAAAGCAGCAAGTGTTCCTTCAATTGCTACTTGACTGGCATTTCACTGTGGGTGGTTTTTGTACTATCTGCAGATCTCTCCCGGACGCAGTTTATGCATCAAGTCCTACAGTCGGCTGAATTTGGTCGCAATGCTAATGAGGCTCTGCAGCAGTTCTTCAGAACTGTGCCTCCTCTTTGCGTATCTAATTTGTATGAGTCACAAGTCCTTTGAAGTTCACTAGTTCAGCATCTTTGTGTAATTGTATTTGTGTATATCTTGGATAATATTGCATCATGTATTGTGCTGTTTTTACATCAGTATGAAAGGCTAGATAAACTTTATATGGAATTACACAAGTATTAATGAGAAACCATACTAACAATTTTTAGAATGTGAAGTACCTTTCAGAATGAGGCCACCCTAAGAGCTCTAAGATAGAAAGCATTTCAGTACACAAGGCATAGCCACAAAATTACTGCCTAATGACATAGTATTAAAACGTCACAATGGCTCCCAATGTGCCTTTTTTGGGGGTGGGGGTGGGGTGGGGTTTTTTGTTGTTTGTTTGTTTTAACACCTGCTACACTAACTGCAGGCTATTTCTCCTTACGGGTAGGACAGGCAGCTCTTCATAAAAGTTGTTAATTGCATAGTACAATTTTAGTTCGTGGGCTAACAACTCTGAGTACTGACAGGTACTTTTGGTACTGGACAGGTATCTTTTGTCCACTACAAAAATAAGTTAACAGAAAGATGCCTCAGATCAGGTAATTGTCAAAGGCAGGCAAAAGGGAATCTGTATCTGAGCGTTAACATGCAAAATTAAAATATAGCAAGCACAAGAACAGATACAGGTCAAGCCCCGCTTATGTACCAAATCCCTGTAGTTCTGGGTATATTAGTAAATGGAGCAGGATTGTTATCACACTGCTGTTTTATCTGTTTGTTAATAACAAATGTAAGTGGAGTTTTGTTAGACCAGTTAGCAAATAGTCTTGCTTTTGGTCTTGTAGAGACAGTCATATTGTTGCAGATGTCAGCTGCTGAACTTCACCTCAACTTCTGTGGATACTTCCTGGTTCTGTTGAATCTAATGATTAAAGTTATTGACAGAATAATCACGAATTACTCAAAGAAACAGTTCTTCAAATAATTCCTGGTCCACAATCAATGTGCACCAGTATCTATATTTGACATTTGAAGCTGAAGTTGTTTTCCTGCATAGGTACGTGTGTGCTAAATTTCCATTCCTGAAGGAATGAGCAACTCCTAGCAGATAAATTCACTTATGTTCACACTTAGACATAAAAACTCCTTTACCTGGAATGTACTCGTACTCGCTTCAAAGCTGGTCTTTATATGAGTCTTTTTTTCACGAAAGTCATTCACTGGAACATTTGTGGAGAATGCCCAGAGAAGCAGTATGATCTTAGTTAAAACTTGATTGGTGTAAAAATGTAAATGAACATGCATTGAAAAGTTACACCACAGTCCTCTACCTCAGGGTCTTGTTTTCCCTTTACCAAGAAACTTGTCAGCAAAACATAGCTGAAAAAATTCTCAGTGAAAACTAACGAGAAGCAATAAACCTGTTCCTAGTGAAATAAATGGAAGTTTTTTGAAAGCCAGTAATCATAGAATCATAGAATCATTAAGGTTGGAAAAGACCTCTAAGATCATCAAGTCCAACCATCAACTAACACCACGATGCCTCCTAAACCAGGCCCTGGAGTGCCACGTCTACACCTTTTTTGAACGCCTCCAGGGTTGACGACTCCACCACCTCTCTGGGCAGCCTGTTCCAATGCCTAACCACTCTTTTGGTAAAGAAATTCTTCCTAATGTCCAATCTAAACCTCCCCTGATGCAACTTGAGGCCATTTCCTCTCGTCCTATCGCTAGTTTCTTGGGAGAAGAGTCCAACACCCGCTTCACTACAACCTCCTTTCAGGTAGTTGTAGAGAGCGATAAGGTCTCCCCTCAGCCTCCTCTTCTCCAAGCTAAACAGCCCCAGTTCTCTCAGCCGCTCCTCATAAGACTTGTTTTCTAGACCCTTCACCAGCTTCGTTGCCCTTCTCTGGACACGCTCCAGCACCTCAGTGTCCTTCTTGTACTGAGGGGCCCAACCTCTGCGGCCTCACCAGTGCCGAGTACAGGGGCACGATCCCTTCCCTACTCCTGCTGGTCACACTATTCCTAATACAAGCCAGGATGCCATTGGCCTTCTTGGCCACCTGGGCACACTGCCGGCTCATGTTCAGCCGGCTGTCCACCAGCACCCCCAGGTCCTTTTCCACTGGGCAGCTTTCCAGCCACTCTTCCCCAAGCCTGTAGCATTGCATGGGGTTGTTGTGACCAAAGTGCAGGACTCGGCACTTGGCCTTGTTAAACCTCATACAGTTGGCCTTGGCCCATCGATCCAGCCTATCCAGATCCCTCTGCAGGGCCTTCCAAATGAATGAAGAAGGGACAGGTCCTATATTTTGGGAAGTTGCAGCAGGGACCATACAAACTGAAAAGAGAAAATCCAGCCGCTTGAGGTTAAATGGAAGCAATAGTCAGAGTTCAGAAATACGAAGTTTCCCACAGTATTTTGAGGTGATGCAAAAAAAGAAGTTACAAAATGCGGGTCATCTTGTTTGTTTTAAACAAAGGCAAGCAATGACAAGATGTTGTTTTGTTTTAAAGGGTCATAGGATCATTGCAAAACTCTCCAGAGTTTTCTGAAGCCTTTTCATGCACCAAGACAAACTACATGGATCCTGCTGAAAAGTGCCGAGTTTGGTGACGGAACTGTAAACGTTGCATCTCAAGAAGCTTTCCAGAAAAAGAGAAATTTTCAACTGATTTTGAGCAGGGGAGGACGGAAGAAAACTGGAGGGAAATATGCTAGAGTAGTCACTGTAATTCTTAGTAAACAGGCAAAAATAAAAAAATCAAAACATCAAATGAAGGACGAATGTCAATGCAGCAATTAGCTGCTCTAGCTGATTGTCTGCTTTTCCTATCACTGAACCCTGTAAAATCTAACATCACTTGACAGTGTACAGTAACATTTCACTTGTAGTTAATCCTGTTCCCCACTGGACAGTGGCTTTTTTGATTTATTTTAAAATGTCAGAGTATAACACATTATCTCCCACTGGTCGGTGAATGCATATTTCTGATCAAGCGGAGGAAGGAAATATTAAGTAACACACAGTTTTAGACATCGTAACATGATAACGAGACAACGGTTTATATCCAAAGTGTCAGACTTTGTACCCTCTGCTGTTACGATTAATCTGTTCTACCAAAAGTTTTCATTTTTACTTGAAACCATTTATACAAGAGGAGTCCAAAGACCTGCTGTAACTAAGTTAAGTAACGTCTCACTAATTATTCCAGTGTGTATTATCTAAAGTCACTATTTACAACAGTTCATTTACTCCTTTCCGGCCAAACTGAAATTTTAGGTAATTTATTAATTGTTGAACATATAATCTGTAAGAGTGTGATCAAAGACCCTTTCACCGTTTTCTAAGCTTTTTCTTGCTTTCTCTAAAGTTGGTCTTTTTTAAGGTTTCTAGTAAATGTATAAATCATAGGTTTTATATTTAAATCTGAGCTACACTTTTGACTTGAAATATTGTAATATATTTTATCAGTGGTTGCACAGGACTGGGTAATTTGAGTAAAGCATGGTATCAGGCAATAAGACAAAGTCTACAAAACTGAGCTCTCCAGTGGCGTATACCAATATTCAAGTTTTCAGGCTGACTTTCTCAGTGTTTAGGGTCTGATCCTGCACATAATTTGTACATGTTCTGATCGATGTCAGTCCTCACATCAGTAAAGCTGCACAGCTGATTGCAAGAATGGAGCTTTAAGAAAGAAGGTGAAAGGCTTTAAATCTGCAATGATATGTATTAAACATCCTCATGCAGATTGCAAAGGAACTTACTGCTTTGTATATCAGAGCAAACAGATTTCCAAAAATAAGTACCAGATACCTCAGATGACTGCTGCAATAGGTATATTTAAAAACCTATGTTCCTTTTAGCTTTCTGAGTTTGTCATCTGATAAAAACATTTTGATAATAAACTGAAATTATGAGCAAAATGCAATGTGTGTTCTTCATATGAAATACAAAAGTAGAAAAAAAAAATTCTCTGCAAATAAATTTCTGCACTTCCCCCGAGCACCACACTTCAACATCTGTAACAACTAACAAAAGGAGAATTCAAATCATTTTGTTCTAGTTTAAAAGCAGATCTCAGTACGTTATTTAGTATCCAAGGAAATCACACTAAAATTGCCTGCAGAAAACTTCCTCTTCCAAGACTTTTCCCCACCAGTATGTTAAAGAGAGCAGAAAATAAATTCCTTTTCATGAATTCCCAGCTGGAAGAGTCATGCTTAATCCAAGAGCAATGGCAAAAGCATCCAGTATCAGCCAGTACAGCTCTATTGCTGCAGTAGGCATGGTAGCTGTACCTTCAGTTTCTAAGAAGCAATGGAAGGATCTTTGCTTCTGGTGCACCCGACAGACCAAGTGGCCAAAGGCAGCCACAGAGCATGTTCCTACAGACCCTTCTGAAGGCACATGATGTCCAGGGCACAGAGAGGACCTGAAGAGGCCCTGCACCCACACCATTCTTTGTCTAGTCACTACTGCCTCTAAGTCACTCCTGACCACAAAAGGGAAGCAAAGAGTGAAAAACAGTAGAAGTTAGAGAAAAGCAGTAGAAAAAGCCAAAAGTTGTGTTAACAGGGTTTTACCTCTCTGCTGGACCCCTTTCTTCACTCCTCTCCCTGTATTTGTCATAGAACGTTCTATACTCTTCATCACTTCTTAAGCCAGGTAGTAGACAGCCCTACCAGAGGGGATGCAATACTGGACCTGTTGGTCACGAACGCAAGTGAGCCAATTGGTGACGTCAAGATTGGAAGCAGCCTGGGCTGCAGTGATCATGCACTGGTGGAGTTCGCAGTCCTGAGGGATATGGGTCAGGTGAAGAGTAAAGTCAGGACCCTGAATTTTAGGAAAGCAAACCTCCAGCTGTTCAAGGAGTTAGTCAATAGGACCCCCAGGGAAACTGCCCTCAGGGACCAGGGAGCAGAACAGAGCTGGCAGATCTTTAAGGACACTTTCCATACAGCCCAAGAGCTCTCGATACCCAGGTCTAAGAAATAAGGAAGGGAAGGCAAGAGACTGGCATGGACGAGTCGAGACCTAGGGATGCTGCCCAGTTGTTTAGGGATGGGCTCAGGAAGGCCAAGGCGCAGCTGGAGCTGAACTTCACAAGGGATGCAAAGAAAAATAAGAAGGGCTTTTATAGGTATGTCAGCCAGAAAAATAAGGTCAAAGAAAGCGTACCTCCCCGATGAACATGACTGCCAAACCGGTAACAACGGATGAGGAGAAGGCTGAGGTACTCAACAACTTTTTTGCCTCAGTCTTCACTGGCAACCTCTCTTCCCACACCTCTTGCGTAGATGGACCGCAAGGCAGGGACAAGGGAAGCAAAATCCCTCCCACTGTAAGAGAAGATCAGGTTCGTGACCACCTGAGGAACCTGAACATACCTAAGTCTATGGGACCTGACAAGATGCATCCCAGAGTCCTGAGGGAATTGGCTGATACAGTTGCCAAGCCACTCTCCAGGATATTTGAAACGTCATGGCAGTCAGGTGAAGTCCCTGGGGAGCGGAAGAAGGGAAATAGTGCACCCATTTTTAAAAACGGTAGAAAGGAGGACCCTGGGAACTACCGACCTGTCAGTCTCACCTCTGTGCCTGGGAAGATCATGGAACAGATCCTCCTAGAAGCTATGCTAAGGCACGTGGAGGACAGGGAGGCAATTCGAGACAGCCAGCATGGCTTCACCAAGGGCAAGTCCTGCCTGACCAACCTAATGGCCTTCTATGATGGTGTGACTACATCAGTGCACAAGGGAAGAGCTACGGCTGTCGTCTATCTGGCCTTCTGTAAGGCCTTTGACATGGTCCCCCACAACATCCTTCTCTCTAAACCAAAGAGATACGGATTTGATGGGTGGACTGTTCGGCGGATGAGGAGTTGGTTGGATTGTCGCATCCAGAGGGTAGTGGTCAATGGCTCAATGTCCAGATGGAGATCGGTGACAAGTGGTGTCCCTCAGGGGTCCGTATGGGGACCAGTACAGAACAGAATCATAGAATCACAGAATCGTTAAGGCTGGAAAAGACCTCTAAGACCATCAAGTCCAACCATCAACCCAATACCACCATGCCTCCTAAACCAGGTCCCGAAGTGCCACATCTACATGTTTTTTGAACACCTCCAGGGATGGTGACTCCACCGCTTCTCTGGGCAGCCTGTTCCAATGTTTGACCACTCTTTTGGTACTGGTTAATATCTTCATCAATGACACAGGCAGTGGGATCAAGTGCACCCTCAGCAAGTTTGCAGACGACACCGAGCTGAGGGGTGTGGTTGACACGCCTGAGGTACGGGATGCCATCCAGAGGGACCTGGACAAGCTCGAGAAGTGGGCCTGTGTGAACCTCATGAGGTTCAACAAGGCCAAGTACAGGGTCCTGCACCTGGGTCAGGGCAACCCCCCATATCAGTACAGGTTGGGGGATGAAGGGATTGAGAGCAGCCCTGCGGAGAAGGAATAGAGGGTACTGGTGGATGAAAAGCTGGACATGAGCCAACAACGTGCGCTTGCAGCCCAGAAGGCCAACCGTATCCTGGGCCGCATCCAAAGAAGCGTGGCCAGCAGGTCGAGGGAGGTGATTGTGCCCCTCTGCTCTGCTCTGGTGAGACCCCCCCCTGCAGTACTGCATCCAGCTCTGGAGTGCCCAGCACAGGAAAGACATGGACCTGTTGGAGCGGGTCCAGAGGAGGGCCACAAAAGTGATCAGAGGGATGGAACACCGCTCCTATGAAGAAAGGCTGAGAGAATTGGGGTTGTTCAGCCTGGAGAAAAGAAGGCTCTGGGGAGACCTTATTGCAGCCTTTCAGTACTTAAAGAGGGCTTATAAGAAAGATGGGGACAAACTTTTTAGCAGGGCCCGTTGCGATAGGACAAGGGGTAATGGTTTTAAACTAAAAGAGGGTAGATTTAGACTAGCTATAAGGAAGAAGTGTTTTACAATGAGCGTGGTGAAACACTGGCACAGAGAGGTGGTAGATGCCCTAACCCTGGAAACATTCAAGGTCAGGTGGGATGGGGCTCTGAGCAACCTGCTCTAGCTGAAGATGTCCCTGCTCACTGCAGGGGTGGCTGGACTAGGTGATCTTTAAAGGTCCCTTCCAAACCAAACCATTCTATGATTCTGTGATTAACCTGATGCATCCAAATGAAACTCAATCCTTCACAAATTCAGGCCCATAAAACTAGGAAACAGGAAGGACCATTGTCCCCATTTTACAGCTGGACATGGTAACACTCATCAAGTATAGAAAAGAAATTCAGAAAGTAAATAAACCAGCGGATCACTAAATACAGAATAAATGATACTAAATGTAACAATCAATAAATACAGAATCACTAATAATCAGTGAATAGAATAGCAAAAAAAACCAACCCAAACCCATGAGTAAGTCAATACAGGTAGATCAGTTGTAATGTCTGTTCAATAGTGTATCAGCAAGCTTTTCTGATACACCTCATGTTTCACTTGCCTGCTAGACAGACAAAAAACTAGAAGAGTATATTTGTTGTTGGAGATACAGATTCCTCCCTGTGATTTTCAACAGCAGGCATACTACACAGTGAAGGTTTTTCCACTTCTGAGTGGCCTATATGCACATAAAAATAGTTACATCTTGTTTCACACTAGATCCTGATGGAGCAGGGAAGGTGAATTCATATATACTACCAAGGATACGGTCATTTCTTTCACCATTGCAGTAAGAAATAAACTACCCTTGTGGAAAGTATTCAGCAATGCACTGGCCAGAGCAGCAACAGATACTCTTTAAGGAAACAAAAAATAGACACATTTGACAGCTGGCTTTAGACATGTCATCGAATGCAGCTTTTACATTCATGAATTATAAGACTCTCTTCCCAAAACTCCCATTTCATCACCGCTTCCCCCTCACATCTATTTTATCACAGATCATCCAGCTGTAACAATGAGCTAGGAGTTTGGAAAGAAGTTTGTGAAATATAAACAAAACATAATGCATATGACCAGAAGAAAGACAAAGTTTCACTAGTCATTGCTGACTCACAAAGGGCCAGAAATATCCTCCTTTCATTACATGAAATCATGAAATCAAGTGAATGGACATCTAGAAAACAACCTACAAATACTCCATGATTTGATATAAGTGAGTGAAAAAGATTTAAAGAAAAAGGACCTGGTCAGTGTAGGAACCTAAATAGTCACACTGTTTGTAAAAGTCATGTTTACATATGCCCATGCCTCTATAGCGCTTCCAAAAACATCCCCCTGAGAGGCCCTCTCCTTCCTTCCTTCACACAACTATACAGGCTACACTAACCGCAGGCTCAAGCCTGTAGGTGCAAATGCGGCTGCTCATTTCCTTATTCCTGCTTTGGGGTAGGTGGGAAAATAAATGAAGGGTTGGCTTTACTCCTGGCTAGAGCAGCTGAATCAGAACTGTGTGGGTAGCTGCGACTACTGAAATAAGCCCTAGTAGGAAATGACTACACTCCAGGACCAAGAGAGATCCAAGACCACTTGGCACATCAGCTAAGTGCAGGAAAGCCTTGTATTAGCATTTAACAGAAAACTAATATGTAAAGTATATGTCTTTTAGAAACCAAACTTTAACCAGTGGCAATTATGATTTCCTCACTCATGCAAAAGTGAAATTCAGGTCTTCATAAAAGAAACATAGCACTAACCATTCAGATGTGAGATATCTGACATGAAACAAGCAGTGACAATCGGAATATACCTTTCATCACAGCTTGCAAACTAATTAGTGCCAGCGAGGATTTTCCTTCTCAGAACGTTAATATGTCAGGGAAGTATTTATAGACATGCCATGGAAAGCATTTACCAAAGGCCTCAAAAACAACAAACAAGACTGAATGACATGCCACTCAGTGCAGCATTCGTATTTTACTGCTTCTTCAGTTCCACATTTAAACACTCAAAGATTTCACAGTAGGAGTTTGAAGCTGTGTGCAAATGCACTGGTCCTTTCTAGCATTCCCATGATCTTGGCAGGAGGCACCTGTAAATTCAGTAAATTGCCAGATTTCCTGCCAAAAGTTATAAAACCAGTAAATGTAGTATCACTAACACAAACATTGTGTTGCTAAAAGTGTTTGCATTTTCTGTAAATTTTACCTGCCTTGGCTACATTGCCTAAGAAAATGTGTTTCTGTTTTACTGAAAAGATGCTTAGAATCAAGTTGGCATGAACACCAGAGATATGAAGAATTTGTGACAATATGTAGAAAAAAAAATTAACTAGTGCCCTATGAAGTGTGCATCAGTGTGTGTCTATTAATATTCAAAACCAGGAAGAGTCAAATAAAGCAAAAAAGAGGAAAAAAAAAAACCATCAGTATTACCTCAATGGAAGGCAAGGAATTTCTGGAAGAGGAGAATATTCCATACCTAAAAGAAAGAAAAGTGTGTTAATACCTGATGAGACTAAATTGATCTTGGTTTCTGGATGAATATGGGCTATCTCCGCCTTGTGAGATTCCTCTAATTCCCTCACCCCTGATAGTTTTATTCTTGGTTTTTGTTTTCCAGGTACTTAAGTCACCTTCCTTCTGTATTCTCTCAGAGAAATCAGTTCCTTGCAAATAACCACACAATCACATAGTCCATCTGCAGTGTTTTCCCTCATTTCCTGCCTGTTTAAGCTCCAGCTTCTCCCTCTGCTGTATTTTCCTTTAAATACATTCATACAAATTTTGGCACTCTTTTCTTTGGTACAAAAAGCAGTTTTGGAGCCTGCTGCTGTGTAGGTCTACTCTTAAATCCAGCAGTTATAATACAGCAGGAACATCTGCTCCTATCTGTCTATTACTGGCAGATTGACCTGCAGTTACAAATACCTGAGCAAGCACTAGTCAACCAAAAGCTAAGGTACCATAGTACAAACACTCCTTGTGTAAACTGTTCATACTGCCCAAATATTGGTTACATCTGTCACCTTCCTTTCCTAACCATCAGAGAAAAAAAAGAATGAAACAAAATATCTAAATTAATTATACAAAATAACTACTGTTCACTCACAAGCTGGTTTTGCAGAGCCATGCCAGTATTTGTCTGCATGAAGGCTGCTGCAAGTCCAGCAGGAATTACACTCATCGGTCTCGGGGCTAGAAGTCGTCGCCTAAGGTGAACTGCAGTCCCTTTCCCCGAAAGCTTGGTCAGGCTGCCGTTGTCAAATCCTGCCTACCCTTCTAAAAGCTCTGAAGTTCTGTGGAGAGCATCAAAACATGAAGGGAAAAGCTAGAGGGAGCATGATCTCTTTTTCATGATACATTTCACATTTTTTCATTTTGGCTGAAATGCCAGTTCAGCTTTTTGCTTTATCACAGTATCCTTGTTAACACTAATAAAATGTACAGAAAAAAAACCATTTACAGGTATGAAAAAAATATTGTTATTTAACAGCTTTCTCTGACCTACTTCAGTGCAAGAAAGGACAGAGTTAAACTCAAAAATAAGTTTAATGAATAGTGAGAATGAGATACAGCAGGATCCAATGGGCAAACAGCTGCATTTGTTCATACTTCTGGGGAAAAAAACCCACTCAATTTTACCTAAAAAAAAAAAATATTATAAACAACTTATGGTATCACTGTCAGCTTCTGTAAAATCTAAGAGTCAGTCATGATAGTTTTACAGATGTCTTTTGATTGTTTCAGTTGACTTGACTTGCCATAGCAGCAGGCTGACAAAACTTTAGGGACTGTATAAATAAATGTATATATAATATACACATAAATACTGACATTGGTCAATTAATTGACAATGCATTAACGAAACAGCTACCAAACACACATAACACATAACCATCATTAAATAATTCACCTAAGTACTGCTGAGATGCTGTGATTCACAGTCAAACAGCTTCACTTCTGCTGCCCAGGGACTTGGGGCCACAAGCTCACTAACGCCAATGGCAGATGTCCTACGAGGCTGTGCAGACAGGATGGCACCACCCCGAGAGGTGCTGGGCGACCCTCGAGCCACTGACCAACGTCTGGACTCAGAGCCCACAGAAAAGCTCCAACGGTGAAGATGCTGCTGATAATGACCCTTAGGGACTTTTTCTTCCGGACAAGTGACTCCTTAACCACTACCTCTTCTTAACCAGGTGTTACTTATTTTCCTACATACGCTACATTTACTTTTTTTTTTTTTTTCCTTTTTGAACGTATCAGTTTTAGATATTGAGTCATGGGCCTTTAAATTAACTCCAAAATATAAAGGGACAGAGTTTTCTCAATTTTTTTGTAACGCCCAGTGGACAATCACAATACAGCAAGAAATAAATAAGGTATGGTACATACTGTGTCCAGAAGAGCCATAATGGATTCACACATCTTCTGTAATGTTGTTCGGAGAGCTTTTTACCCAAATGGGTAGCGAGTAATAATTGCCCAAGAAAGGATTTTCCCAAACATTGTGCTTAATCACAAATTAAAATGTCAGCAGACTTAAGAGGAAAACTGAAGTCCTACAGGCTGTGTTGGAACCGAAGTCGGAGATGCTCTGGCACTCAGTCCCGTCCTTTGATCATTCAGAGCAGGCTGCGCGCTGTGCTTCACTCCCTGCCTGCGCCCCAAGGTTTCCTTCCGATGCAAAACAAGGCACGAAGGCAGCTACATGCAGTTGGAGCCCATCCCTAGTACCTTAGTTCCTTTCCTCAAGAGCATTACTGGTTAACCGTGGTCAGTAAAGTATTTTGTTCCTTCCAGACTCTAGCACCACCACATCCTAAACTAGTTCACAGTTTAAATGAGGACACATTCTGATTCAAAGGCTACCATACCCTGGTTTCAATTCCTACAGGGGTGGAGGGTCTTGATGTTAGTCCTTTACCTTAAAAATCACCCTTCCCTCATGGCGAATTCAGACGAAAGCAAGAAGAGAATGAAAAAAACCCACAGGACGTAGGATGAAAGGTTTATCAGACAGAAATGAAACCAACTAAGGCTATACTGTCATGGAACTGAGATTAACTTTTTTCCCAACTGCATAGTTCAGCTACTGACCCAGAGGATGCTTCAGTCTTCCCAGCACAACAGCAACCTTTGCACTGCCGGGCTGCCCTCCCAGGAAAAGCCTAGCACTGGGGAGCTCTTTCTCTGGGATTTATTCAGAGTCCAAATCCCTTGTTCTTCTTTCCTCCTTCTCCTGGACTTCTTACTTTTTAACTCAACACAGGGAAAGTTTTGATGTTACTGTAATATATCACGATATTTGTTAATTTTCCTTTGGATATGCCCCAGCACTTTTCTTACTTGACCAGCTGCTGACAGACCACTAAGTACAGTATTCATTTTCTTAGCTAACCATCAAGGAATTCTTACTCCGCAACAAGGCAAAAATCTTTCCAGCTGCGTTGGGATGTGTTTTCTCCAAGTGAAGCCCCTCCATACACCAGATCATTACTACTTTACATCCACAAAGAAGCAGACAATTGTATTTCACACAGACATGCACATGAGCTCAGTGTACATGGCTAATTACTGGTGTTTCACTAAAATCAGTAGGTCATTTTATTGTTCTGTCACACTTACAGGTCTCACTGACTTTGTAAGAAAGGCAATGAAGAAGACTGCTACAGGAACACAGCCCCCTTACGCATCTACAGTGCTAAAGAAGTACAGAAAAATAATTTTAAAAAAAGATTTTTAAAATAAATTCTGAAGCTACAATATTTATAAAAGGAGATTAAATATCTCAAAACTTATCTGAGAATTAAATCCTCCCACTAACCTAAAAAAAGTCCAAAAAGTATTTTATCAGGAAACACTGGAATAAATTATCCTCCAGAAGAATCAAAGATGCACGTACTGAGTCAGTCACACTGTGAGTGAGCATAGCAGAATTTGGAATTACTTTATATAATACAACCAACTTTACACTACTGGAGCAATATTCCACAGAACAGAAAGCAGTCAGTTCAGAAAACATATGAAAGTGGCAACAATGATCATAAAAAAAAAAATACTAAGTTTTGACAGCAGGCAGATTTTTCCCAAATTATTCAGATTCCACACATCTCAATCTCTCCTTTGGTCTGCATTTACTCAAGCTGTTCTCGTCACATCACATATCGAGATACCAGAACCAAATATGGGAGGAAGTGATGGTGGTGACTCAAGACAGAAAAAAAGAAAAATTTTCCTCATAAAATCAATGTTTAATAAAAGTGAGTCCTAATGAGCTCAGACCAGTCTCTCAGACTCAGTAACGGACAGAGGGCTGGATCTGGGCCCTGGAGTCCTACTCACCTCCTCTTTTATGAAATTATAGTCATTCCCTCATGCAGCCTCAGCTGGCTGTTGTGTTGCCTGGGACTCTGCTGTGTAATGACAAATGTTTAGTACACTTTGCACCAAACATGATTACATCTGGTAAGGGAACTGTTTCCTGTATCCAGGAAAGGAATATGTGCACTGACTTCCAAACAATGCAACCCCCTTAGAGCCTTTACAGATACCATCCAAAAATCTTATGAACATAGCAGAATCTATCAATCATACACTTGGGACAATATTTCTCATGCTGCCACTATTCAGCCTTCCCATTCACAGCTTCTGTTTTACACTGATCTCCTGGTGACAACAGTACCATTCAGTACGTTCTCCACTGTCCATGCAGACCCTCATGTAGCAATTAGATATTACTCTAATGGGAACAACAGAAAACAAGAAAATAATTTGGAATAATCCTTTGTGAGATTACACATTTAAGGCTATTAAGTAGACCATTTTATTGTTCTAAGGCCTCCTCCCTTATACAGGGAATTTATTGATGAGGTTTTAAAATGATCTGAGAAGACTCTGATCTATTTCCACTTGCTTGCTACCAGCTGTCCCATCTATTCCAAGCCTTGTACCTCAACCATGATACACCAGCAGAATACAAAATGAGAATAAGCTTGCTGTTGTTCTTCTCACTACAATAGTGGACATGCAATACAGCACCCATTTTCATTTAGTCATATATTCATGTTGGAGAAGACATAGTCAAAGATGCAAGTATGGTGCACACAGCAAGTTTTATAACGTGGTTTCTCTTGGGCCTTAGAAGTCAGCATTCGATCCAGAGTTGAACCAGGTCCTGAGAAAGATCCTCCTCCTGCACAGGTCACCTTCTGGTAGTTACACAGTGATTCAAAAATAGGTTTGTCAATTAAATTTTTCATCTAGAATTGTTTAGATATTCTGGTACTGTTTCAATTAGAGCCTTGAACATAAGGACTGACACTGGCAACTTGATTTAGTATTTTAGGGGAAGCTAACGTCGGAGCAGAAGACAGTTGTCCTGCTGATGTTGAGACCTCCTACACTAGGCTGGACTTTCTTACAGACTGGGCTTCATGCCCACACGAATTATGTGCCTGTAGTCCAGCTGCAAGGTGACAAAGTGAGGGAAATTCATTAATCACTATGCTGAGGTATGGTAACCTAGACAAAATAGATGGCAGAAAGCATAACTCACAACTGCTGTTATGGAAGCGCTTGTGTCAGTGAGGAAGCCAGCAGTAACTCCCAGGATCCTCCCTAAATAAACCAGTTGTCCAGTGCACCTTCAACCAAATGCAACTACAGAAGGCTACAGACTCACAAAAATGTTTTTACCTGTTTACAAGAAACACTTCCTACCTTTGCTGAGGACAGCTCTCGGGACTGGGCTCAGGAAACCCAGCTATCTTTGTCAGCCCTACATTCCTAATGCTAGTTAACTGTTGTTCTCCAGGAGGCAATCTCATCCGAGTACTGAGCTGCTCTGGTGACCTTCTCCCTTCACTACCACCCAGAATAAGATGCTTATACAGAGCACTAGTAGCTACCATTTGATTATTAAATCAATAAGCTACTAAATCAGTTTTAAGTAGTTCAGCTTGAGGCACATAATATTGGTGGAGTAATTCTTCATCCTGTTAAGACTGTCTCCAGTGACCACAGCTTTCTTGATACACAAGAGATTACAACCGTTAATTAAATCATACAACTTCATAAGTAACAACAGAAAAGGCTATCATAGGTGTGAACCCTATTTGCCCTCTAGCTTATCATTACACCTCAACTCATAAATCACTGGCACCGAAACGGTCACTGACTACACTTCCTTGCATAGCACCAGGCTCAAGAGGCTGCGATCTGGAGGGCCTTGTAGCACTGCTACTATAAAAATGTTAAATACTGATGCATTTTAATCAACATGCTGTGACTGCAAACAGGTACAAGCTGACCTCCCTGCAAATGACCGAGGAGCCGCAAGCCTCTTTCTAGACAAAGGGAACAGACTAAGCATTTTGGAGAGATGGTTGGAGATGAAGCATGAGCCCCACCCCTCACAGGGATCCTTCATCCTGCTCTCTGCTAAGTGCTGCTTGCTCACCACACCCAGATCCCACATGAACCTTAAGAGCCAGAGACCGCTGTTAAGTCTGACCCGCTGGCGGCTACCGGCAATATGAAGCACCCAGTCTGGGATATGCCCATGCAGCTGCACGCTGAGGTCAGCCCCTTTGACCTGGATCAGCGCGAAGATGGATTCATCTCCAGCTCCTACAGCTGGTGAAGCACAGTAATGCCCTGCAAATCAATTGACCTAAACAGACCACTGGTTCCCCAGGGTCAGTTTCTTAAATGTCAGTAAACAAAAACTGCAAAAAACAAAATGCAATCTTGCTACGTAACTTGGAATATTTGCTCTGAACGGAAACAAGCCTCTTACAATAAAGGGAAAAACTTATAAGTCCTCTATTTTCACACAGCAACCAACGTTCTCTGCAGCTTTGTACAAGAAAAGTATTTTTAAAAGCAAATGTAATTAATTATGTGCTACTAACCCTAGTAAAGGAACAGGGCTGCAAAGCCTCCACTTCACTCTCAGATGGGAGCCAGCAATAGGTCGGCAACCTTAGGATCCGAGTTAGGCCTAGATTTCTACACGCAGTAAGAAATACCATTATGGTTGTACTTGGCAGTACTTGAGTTTCACGCCCCACGGGTCTGATGCACTCCTGTTGGAAGACAGGGTTAAGGAGTCGGCCAGCTACATCCAGCATTAACCCAAACCCAGTGTTGCTCCTACCTGGGCAGCCCCACCTCTGCCGCAGGTTAAAGGTAAAACCAGGCTTCAGGCAGTCTGAGCCAGCGCATCAGGGCCCTGGGGTGGGGTCAGGGCTGACGCCTGGGCCAGCCCTTGCTGAAACGCATCCCAGAGGCAGCTTCAGGGCAAGCCTGGGTGGGCTCCCGCTCCAGGGCGAGGTGCTACAGCTACAGCTGTGTTCTGGGC
>WAAD01024202.1:36904-105701 GCA_013389945.1 Fregata magnificens | reverse complement strand
TCAGTGCCCCTGTAGCTCCCCCCCTTCCAGAAGGTTCCCCTGGCCCCGCCCCTCAGGGCCCCACCATAGCACCACCCCCTTCCAGAAGGTCCCCCTGGCCCCGCCCCTCAGTGCCCCCCCACAGCTGCACCCCCTTCCAGAAAGTTCCCAGGGCCACAGCGCACCTCCAAGCGGCAGCAGCGCCACAGCCTGCCTGGTTTCCTGGGAGAGGGTCTCCTCCAGGCTGGCTCCCTGGGGGGAGGGAGGGCCTCCCGGCCCAGCCCCGGCAGCGCAGCCACCACAGTGGGATGAGCAGGTGGCCAGCCCCCCGCCCAGCAGCAGAGGACGGGGGGACGCTGTGCAGAGCGTGAGCAGAGGGCTGTGCGCGCCCACCGGGAGTGCGGTTGGGCAGGCCTGGGGAGCCTCCTGGGAGATCCTGGACTCGGGGTTGCCGTGTCAGAGAGGAGCAGGCAGGAGTGACTGTGTGTTTTTCACTTTCCACTTTAACCAAGAGAAGATGAAGAGCAAGGAAGCATCCTCCACTAATGCTGCTGGGGAAGGGGGTCTGTCTTTACTAATGGGGTTAGGCTAGGGCCCACAGTTATGGATACAGTTAAACCCAGGTATGAAAGGCACGGCTAAGCTGGGCCTGGAACCAGCAGGCGAAAGAGCAAGCAGCTGGTGGGGAGCAGGTTGGTGTGCTGGCATTAGCCTTCGGGGCTAGAAGAGGAAAGAGGTGGGCAAAGTACCCTGGAGCCACTGTCTTCGGCTTAGGTCTGGAACAGAGAGGTCTCCTTAAGATAAACTCTGGTCTACAGGCAGGCTTTCTCACAAGGGCTCCACTCTGTACACAGTGGAGAGGAACACAGTTATGGTCTTGTGTATACTAATATCCTTAAATTGGATTACAAGCATTAAAAGAATATAAACAAGAGACTGGAACAGTTACCAGGAAGCTACAAGCAGCATCCCGGGACAGATGGACAGAGACTCATCCCTCATCAACTTATCCAAAGAGCTGTTCAGTGGGTAACAGGGGAAGCCAAGCAGAGGCCGTGGTGTAAACTTGGCAACCATTCTCTGGAGCAATAGGAACCCAAATGTGCCCACTTAGCTTTTGTAAATAAAAAGATGAATAATTAATCAGTAAAAATCATCTTAGATCACAGAAAGCATCATCCTATCTGGAAGGAAACAACAGAAATGAAAAGGGGGCTTGAAAAAGGTGACCACCCTAAATGTGTGCAGGCCACCTTTGCTCATCAAGAACTGGGTCTCAGGTGATGCCATACAGCTCTTTGGATCTCAGTGGCATTGTACTGTAATGAAGCCAGAGTCCTCTCCAGCGTCATAACAATGCACATTCTACGTACTGGCAAGGTGACACAAAAAAGGAAGCTATCCCCATGCTTTAATAGCAATGTGCCTGAATTTTGGAAGAAATCTGAATGTGTACGTTTTCTTCTTTTCCTAAATCACTAGCGTCTCTTCATTTGAGAGAAAAAAAAATTTAGCACCCAAACACTTGTTTTATTTTTCAAGAATTAAAAAAAACCCAAACCTTTTGTTACCCAATACACTCCTGCAAGTGTGGGAAGCTTCAGCAGTGCATTGTATAGTTTCATTATGAAAAGACACCCGAGTGGGTTGTCCTGAAGGTGGTTGCAAAAGGCCACTTTGCAGAGTGGTTGGTGGACTTTAAACAGCACGTGGGATGCATATTTTCTTGGAATAATCCTCTTTTTATTACGCTACAAAACTGGCAGGAACTACTTTTCCTTTGTATATAGCAAGTCATCTTGACAATATTGAAGCCAGCCTAGAAAATTATTTTGTTTTGCTCTGCCAAATCAGATCTTTCTGCTCTCAAAAATCAGGTAAAGCTAAAACATGTTGTAATGTTTATATTTTAGCTCTGTAACATTTTAATTTGAAACATTCGATTCCAAATGTTGTTAGACACTTGAAAAAGCTGCTTGGGTCAACTAGATCTTTCAGAACTATTTTCATCAGTGCCTGGTAAATAAACTGAAATGTAAAAATACATACGTGGTCACTATGAAGTCACTTTGTGCCTCCTTGTCCTGGTGGCAGCCATGGCCAGGCAGCTCATGGGCAGCTCGCACGCCCACCCATGCAGTGCCGTCCACGGGGTGCGCTGCAGCTGCGCAGGTCAGAGCCCAGACCAACGCTGCGAGGCAGCTGCGGGAGAGCATTGCTGGCTGTGTATCACGCTGCTGGCGTAATGCAAACCAGATACAGCTGACAAGTTGTGCAGGGTAAGAAACTCCCTATTTGCTTTGTCCGCTCACAAAAGAAAGAATGAGCTTGTAAGAAAAGACGTAGACTGGGACTTCGTATAATAGCAATCACTTAATTTCTCAGCACAGGGTTTTCTGGGAGATTTTGAAACACACCAGAGAATTGAACTACGTGTGCACCTACCTCTGTCTTCAAGAGCCTCCCTATTGTCTGGAGTTTGGACAGTCCGAGCTAGTATCAGTCTGGGTGGTCTCAGTCTTAGAAAATGAGGCATTGGTCCTTAAAATGAGATAAGGTATCTGCTTAAGTATATGCTTAAACTAGCCCCTTAGCTTGCATAGTCTACATGTATGAGTGAGTCAGAAGGGATGTTCTTATCTGGAAGTGACTAGAAGACAGTTGGTGATCCTGGAGGTCCTCGCATGGAAGCAGCAGCTGCCACAGAGACTGGGAATCTCCAGCTCTCCAAGAGACTGCATGGTTTATCCCCTCTTTCAGGACATTTGATGAAACAGGATTGTCCCTTTGCCCTTGGTTCATTCACAGGCGAAGTTACCTGGTGTTAAGACAACTCCCAAAACTGACTGTCACACTTCAGTGCTTCTACTAATAGCTACTGGAGTTGCAAAGGAGTTTTCATGGTTGCACTATGGCCAAATATATTTGTGTTTTTTCCCCTCCCTAAAGGATAACAGACACTGACCACAGGTGGAGACAGGACGGCTGATTGATGTGCCGTTCTCAAAATTATACAATCTGCGTGAGTAGGAGTCAAAAAAAAATTTCTTTATCTAACCCCATCAAGGGTCATTAAGATTTTTTTCACATTCCCTTAAACATACATCTTGCTAGGATCTTCAAGACATGTTTCCCACAATCAGTTCTCTACTTTAACTGGGGATTGAATTATTAATGATTTAGACTTCTGAGAACTGCAACT
Source organism: Fregata magnificens (assembly GCA_013389945.1). Lineage (NCBI taxonomy): Eukaryota > Metazoa > Chordata > Aves > Suliformes > Fregatidae > Fregata > Fregata magnificens. The sequence goes on along the minus strand of WAAD01024202.1, from coordinate 102,520 downwards.
TTTTAGTATAAAAATCTTTGAGCTCAAAGCTGTCTGTGAAAATGCAGCGGTTCAGATTATCTGATGATCATTTCTGATTTAAATGACCAGGTCACTGGAAGGTCTCAAGGCACATTATCTAGCAGGTAAATATAATTATCTCCAATTAAAATCAAAAAAAGGCAAAAAAACCCTAGTACAAAATAATCAGGAGACCACAGTGAGTCTGAGCCACAATTCTAGACATGCTATGCTGTACAACAGACCTCCCAACCTTAAATAAGTCTGATGTTTTCTTTTTGAAGCACATACATGTTTCTGTTTCATAACAATAGATTCCAAGAAATTTTCCCCATAATAAGGCTAAAAATACTTCCCCAGGCCTCACAAGAAATTAACTCTTGCCTGTTTCTAAAAAGTTTGAAGTTCCTTAGCTGGTAGCAGCTATTTTAAAAGTTTGATATTCAGCGATGTGTCATATAAAGCCAAGTTTCTAAAGAAAAACATAAGAGTACCATACCAAGGCTGATTCAGGCAGCACTACAATATTTTCAGATGACTGCAAGGCAAACAGTTTAGTATACTACGTGTTGGTATGTCATGCAATCCTTACCAGCACTTGTGTGGTACAGCCTGTCTCACACCTAAAGGCCTGTGGTCCTCTCAGCTTCTGCCCTGGTTTGATAGGTGAGTCTGAACTGCCTTGGTAGCTGCATATGAGCATGCTGACAGTAGAGCACGAAAACTGGGAAATTCAGAGAATCGGCCCCCCTAACCCTTGGATCAAACTAAAGAAATGGTTCTCTCATGCCTCTTCCTCCTCTTAATGACTCGGGAAACATCTAGGAGGTTTTAAGAACATATGAAGTTAAAGCACTAAATATGTGATGAAAGGCTCAGCCCCTTTGGCTACATAGTCCATAGTTAGATGGAGACAACTGACATGCAGCGCATTCCTTTGAACATTAGCCTCCCTGGTCAATCTTGTTGCTCTAATAGCACTGCTGCCTTTCTTCACATGGCTTTACCTACACACCACATGCATGGCCTGCACCTCATCTCCTATTCAGTGTTATACAGACTTTTCCTAACGCTGCAACCAGCATTAAAATGTTTTCCTTGTATACCAAAAAGCCTAATGTTGGAAGTAGTACTTGCCTGCTGTTACCATCGGTCAGTTCTGTCTCTTTTCCCAAGTAACAAGACCCTGATGAAGGGTCTAGAGCACAAGTCCTGTGAGGAGCAGCTGAGGGAACTGGGGTTGTTCAGCTTGGAGAAGAAAGAAGCTCAGGGGAGACCTTCTCACTCCCTACAACTACCTGAAAGAAGGTTGTAGCGAGGTGGGTGTTGGTCTCTTCTCCCAAGTACCAAGCGATAGGACAAGAAGAAATGGCCTCAAGTTGGGCCGGGGAGGTTTAGATTGGATATTAGGAAAAATTTCTTCCCCGAAAGGGTTGTGAAGCACTAGAACAGGCTGCCCAGGGAAGTGGTGGAGTCACCAGCCCTGGAGATATTTAGATGTGGCACTTACGGACATGGTTTAGTGGTGGACTTGGCAGTGTTAGGTTTATGGTTGGACTGGATGATCTTAAAGGTCTTTTCCAACCTAAATGATTCTATGATTCTCTGCAAACAGTCCCACGGAATGGGAGTACTTACAGTCATGGAGAGTCGTGCATGAGGAGATGTCAAATAGTTACCCTCAGGCACCAACGCAGGATCACCTGTACTCTTGCAGCATGCCCAAGGAATGTTTGTCCATCTGTTCTCAAAGGCCTCCAGTAATCAACAATAATATTGATTATTATGCCTAAAAATTTCTTTCAGTACTTCCGTGCCTTTACTATAAGGACAGTCTGAATCTCACTTGCTAGTTCTTCATTACTTACTTGCCCTGTGTATCACCAAGAAGAGATGATTCCTTTCCTCTTTCAAAAAGTCTGATATATTTAAGACTTAGATTTTCTTCAGTCTGCTCTTTTCTAGGCTGAACCTCTCCTGTGTGCTCATTTTCTCACCAGTTAAACGTTACAAACCTCAGTTCCCTGTTGTTGCTCTGCCCTGAGTTCCTTCCCATCAGCCCACAACTGGTTCCTGCGGTGCCCGAGCGAGGTGCAGTAGGCTGGCGAGGCCTTACCATTGCTGGTAGAGCAGGGGGGTGATTTCATGCATCTCTCAGGCCATTTGTCTGGTATTCATCCCAAGATGTTTCCCTTTTCACACTGACGGTAGACATTGCTGACCTGAATTCAGGTTGTGATACATGGCAATTCCCAGGCTCTTTTCTGAAAATTGCTTTCCATGCAGCAGTTCTCTGTCCTGTATTTGTGCCTTTTAACAGTTCCTGCGAGGTTTAGAAATTGAATTTTCACCTATTGCATTGCATTTTTTCCAGACTAGTTATTTAGTCTCGTTTTGAATTCTACCTTTGCTCTCCAATCTCCGTGGATTGCACTTTGTCTGGTGCCAGCAGAGGGGGGCTGCTGGCATGCCAGAAAACCAGGCTGGAATTCCACATGGTCTTGATCCAGTTCAGTGCCCGCCGAGTCCAGCAGCATTTAATTTGACAAGAACTGGATTGGTTGCCAATGGAAAAATACAAAATTGGACCCTGAACTTCATGTAAACAGAAGAGACCAGCAGTTAATTTGGTATTTATCTATGTACTATTAAATAAAACCCAAATATTTTAGGATTTAGAAAGTCCAAGTCATACATTTTAGGTTGCATTGCTTCCAGGTAACTTTTGCTGTCTGCCTTTCATCTTCTAAAGGACTTTTTTTTTTATTTATGTATTCGTACGCTTGTATGACTGTTTGTTGGCTTTTTTAAAAAAGGAAGATAATGTAGTTTCGGAAAATTTATTTAGACACTAACACTTCAGATCTTGGGACAGGGAGAGTGTACCACCACAATATTTTAAATTTAATAATTTATTTTTTACTACAAAACGTAAAGAATTGTCTTAACTCACTTAAAACTTTCCCAAATACATTGAGATACTTTTTCCCCAGCTTGGCAGATCTCACAAATGAGCTTAACTCACATTTTTGTCCACCACTGCATCCCTAACTCTAGGAATACTGTTTCCAAAACTGCTTAAATTCAAGGTGGTAACAACAAAGCAGGCTGCAGAACAGGCAGCTATCTGACCTACCACTGGACTCCAAAAATTACTCAACTCAATTACAAACCATTTGAAAATGGGGCAATTGGTTTGATGATTCTTCCTAATGCTCTAATTGGCATTTCAAACCTTTTTTGTAGATAAAACATATACACCCTGTTTACAGTGTTGATATTAAAAATAACTAATTTTATACATGTTGTACTCATTAGAAATTTCAATTTAACTTCCAGGTTCTTCTAATCAACATAATTGTAAATTCTTCTGTCCTGTAAAATAAAGAAAATTACATTTTAAAAGGTGGCAGTGCAAACCAAAGAAAGCATGGCTGGTATACAATACTGTACAAGTCACTTACTTCCATCAAGAAAAGACAATGTAAACCATTAGCGCACAACCCACTATCCAGCCAACTGCAAGGAGTATGGGTACAACGAGACGTGAAAGCGGGACTTGGGCTGAAAAAGAAAAAAATGATCTTTTTCAGAAAGGCCACGTTGCATTGATGCTGAATTCACTAAATTAAACACATCAAACCCACGATTATCGCATAGCAAATAGATACCTGTGAGCTTAGGCCACATTATCTATAATTGCTATTTTTAGCATGGAGTCACCATATCTTGGCAGGCCTTCTAATGAGAATACATAGCAAAAGCCCAAAGAGATTTCCACGCTATGGTCTCTGCAATCAGATAGGTACAAGGCTTAGCACTTCCAAAAGAAGCAGGGTACAGGGAGAAGACAGAAGCACCGTTCTGCCTTTGGTGTCCATAGGTCATTAGGAGAACATCTGTACTGGACTTTATTGACAGCAGCTGTACTGGCAGATTCAGGATTCAATCCCTGACATGTACAGCACCTTCTAGAAGTCTCATTAGGTTGGCAACAGTAAATCAGAAATACAGTGATTATTTAACATTGCACCCATTTAAGATCAATGTGCCTGGGGCTGCAATGAGGGGATGCTGTATGAGTTCCCCCACCCCAAAGGGATGTTTGCTAGTGGCTGTGCGTCGGGGACTCATAGCTCATCTCTGTACTTTCTGTGCACAGTGCCCGACTTAGCCCTCTCCTATCCTGTCACTACAGTGATACGGAGTAGCTAAGGTTGATGTAATTATCCGCTGCAAGGGTGTTCCCCACTTTCAAGTGAGAAAATAACATAAGAGTTTCCAACGTGAACGTACCACCTGCCTGGCTGAATTGGGCCAGGCACAAACATCTTTCCTGTATTGCCCACTAGTACTAGAACAAGCTAGAAAATTACATGGAGACATGGGGTCCAATGCAGGTGATGGTTCTACAAGGAGCATGCAGAAAGCAGGATTAGTGCTTTATATCAATATGTTTCTGTACAGCACCGGAATTTCAAAGACCCTTCTATCAGTTTCCTGCAAATAGCAGAAGCTTGCCAGAAAGCAGTGTATCAACCTTTGAGATCATAGTACTTACCAATATATTACAACATTTTCAAGCACATCTATCTGCAGTTAAAAGATTTGTAGGTTTTTGAAGGGATTAATAAATAATGTAAAACTATTCACAACACCTTGCACAGTTTAGATCAAGCAGACAGACTTTGGAGGGATGCTCAATAATTTAAGGTTTTCTACATTGCTCTTTTAAAGCTATGCACAACACAAACATATCTCACCATAATATTGCATGGTGTATCTACCGAGAAGGAAAGAGAGAACATATAGATAGAAAATCTGCATGTGCTGCCATAAAAATATAAAACAGATAAGCAACCACACAGCAAAAAGATAAAATCCTGCTCTGAAACTGGGTGTTCTTTTGCCACAGGGGAGTCCCTTACCTGTTTCATTTAAAGACACTTAGTCATTTGACACTTGATAAGGTAAAGCTACTTCTGTTGGGAATCATTTCTCTTTACTTGCCATTTTTTTCTAAAGGTCCTATTACAAATAAAGGACTGGATCCTCCTGGTGTACATGGAAGAGTTTTGACAGAGCTCTGCTGAGTTGCTGTTGTGTCTACGGTGTTTTGTTATATAAGATCCAGTTTAAATGCAGTAAGATAAGAGAGGCAGGCAAGTCCTGACATGTCAGCAGGAACGCTGTGCCCAGCATTTGTCATGAGGCAGTAAGCAGCTGGCTCTGAGGGATAGAGTTTCATGGAAGCCATTGGGAGTACTTGTGTTTCATAGTTTAGGAACAGAAATGACCAAGAGATCATTTGCTCTGATGTCCTATATGTCACAGGACAGATACCCCAACACTTGAGTTAGAGTAAAGCAACTGCTTGGAAGACTATATTTTATGCCACGAGCAGGAGAGACTGAAGTGCGAGATAATGCACAAGGCTTGGGCTTGGCCAGGTGAGATGTCCGAGCAGGTAACCCATTTGCAAGGCCTCAGAAGAAGGTGATAAACTCCCAGGTCCCAATATTTGGTCCAAGGGAAAACTATCCTGAGTCTAAATCTGATAATCAGTATTACCCTCGCCATGGAGCGAGGCTGTGCGCACCAACAGCCAGAAAGAAAGCATCTGCATTGTCCACTTTCCAGCCTGAGGTGGAGATGGGGTGGGGAGGAACTAGCAGCGGAGGAACAGAATACTTCTAAGCAACTGTGTTTTGGAAAGAAAGAATTCTTTACTGACACCTGCAGGTAACCAGCTAAAACCCTAAAACATGAGGTTTCATTATAGTCACTATTTAAGAGAATGCACATGAAAGCAGAATACTGAGAGAAATGTGGGTTATTGCAGTCACAAGTACTGCTTTCAAACACACCAAGGAAACAAACCCTGGCTTCTGGGGTTTGAGCCAGAGCCTGCTGAAATCAAAAGGCCGATTCTGGATGGCAGCAAGAATAAAGGAATCTTACTGTCACCCATGTATGTAAGCTGGCGTTTTAGCTACAAATTACTTTCTTTTTTTCCCCATTATAGTAATTTTCCTCTACTTCAAACATGAATTTATCTCAAAATAAACAGAGAGAGGCTGGTCAGAGCAGCAAACACACAGCACTTTTGCTGTGCTACAGCAGGGTTCCTCTGCGTGTGATAAAAAGACTCTTGCCCTTTGCGCTTCTGCAGGTCAGAAGCCCTGGGAATTGTCCACCATGGGATGCCCAATTACCACAGTGAAGCCAAGGACCCCTCAACTACAGGATACAGGAGCACAAGCTTCCAAGCTAAGTACAGCCTAAATACACTGATAAACTTAATGTGATCGCTCTTTCTTCCTGGGGTTTACCTTTTATCCAGAACCATAAGTTGGCATGGTTTTGCTGTCTGTAGTTGGTCAAAACTCCTACCAGCTACCATGAGAAAAATGATGCCTGCGGTCTCGCTGAGCTGCCTTCACCCCTGAAATGTCTGGGCCCGACTGCACTGACAAGGGCACCCCAAGACACCAGGTGGAAAAACTCCCACTTACTTTAAGCAGGCAGAGGCTTGACAGGTAAAGAAGGGAATGTTTCCCTGCCCGAGCCTGTTACACTCAAACTTGCAGTCTTATGTTTCCTACTCCAAAATGCCTCAGAATTTCATGGAAGTGTTTTTTCTGTTTTACCTCATATAGGCTACACATGCACACACACAACCAAACCACTAACCTGTCACTGGGATGGCAGTCCGAACGCCACACTGGTCAGCAGACTAGGAGGGGATGTGTGGGCATGCCTAGAGGACCATGTCTCCTGCATGTCTCCCAGCTGCCAGCCCCAACAGACAAGTTTTTCCATGTTCCTTATGCGCTGCCAATACAGGTTGTGGTGCCTCAAAATCTAATTTAACCACAGAACTGATGTGGACAGGCTTTTGTGTTGATGGCATTTGCCAGCTTCATATTTAAAAACCATGCAAACCCTGCAGTTATTCATTTCAGCAAGGTTGCCCAACCATTTCTCATCAGCTCCCTGATGTTTCCAGGGAGACGTTTGTCCCCCTGTGCAGGGTGTGCAGGGGCCAGGCTGGAGGCATGTATGGGTGGGAGGCAGTCAAGCCCAGCTGTCTGGGCATTGCGACTCCCGCTGCCACCCCAGGGCTGGTGCTGGTGTCAGCCTGGTCTGTCTGAGTGTTTATGGCCACATTGCCTTTTTTTTTTTTTTTTTTAATTTAAACACAAGTAACAATACACATCCTACCATTGCAAAATACAGTTAAGTACTAATTCCTGGTGGAATACCAGTGTCAGTATAATTTCTGTGGATATCAATGAAAACTAAAATTAAGAAGCAGCATTCGGTATCCTGTTGTATCTGAGTTTAGTAGAATTCCACTATCCTTCTTAGATACCAGTGGTAATGGTGCAAAGCAAGGGAGATAAAAGTCTTTAAAAACTTTTAATATAGCTATGAAGATGTATAAAAAAGTTACTTTTACAAGGAAAAGTACTACCTGAATAACTGTGTACACAGCTAACACCAGATTTAAACTTACAGTCATTTCACCATCCAAAACTCTTACAGTAAAGTAAATAGAAAATGACAATGAATATAAAATGCATTTTTATAAAATGCCTTTTCTCCTTGGAGAAAGTGGAAATGTGCTTATAATGAAAAGGTCATTATTAAAATTTCATTTTGGTCTGTCACTTGGGCTTTGTGGAGCTAAAATCTAAATTATTATATGTTCACCTAACATTACACTCAGATTTCAGCTACGCAGACAGTATATTTAAAACACTGTCAAACATAACTCATTTTACACAGTTCCATTTAATTATGTTAGTCAACTTAAAATCACAACTACAAAAAACCTGAAGATGACAAAACTGGTAGGATTCGGAAATATGGGAGGAACCCAAGCTACTTTAAACTCATTGCTGTTAATAGAATTAGCTTTTAAACTGATTACACTTTCTTACTGAAAAGTAAAATATATAGCGTATCATACAAGAATACAAATAGCTGAGTATTTTCACATTACATTGCTCAGATTTATGAATTTTAAGAATACATTGTTACATTCACATTTAACTGTGCATCTTACCTGGTTCTGCCATTCCCCCCTCTGCTGGTTTTATTGGCAAGTTTTAAGGTTTCCCTCTGCAGTTGTTCTTGTGAGCCTCGGGATGCTTTAAATAGAGCAATATTTGGAATGTGCTGCAGCTGCCTTGCTCACTGATGCCAGTTTTTGGCTATATGCATTCAATTGTCTAAAAAGGCAGGAGTTCAAGGGATTCAAGGTTACCTCTTCCTATTCCTGCAACTGCACATCTGTTTCAGAGAAAGCTGAATAAAGAGGGGTCCTTTTTTTGAAAAGGGAAATAAACAAGGGCGAAATCTGCTTTATGGTCTCTTTACAGCCATGAAACACCACATGATAAGTTCATGTAATATTTATGTGCATCCACACATTTAGAGCGTGACAGGGATCCAGTTCGTTCTTAGTGTCCCGCATCTTCTCTCGTCCCTCTCCTATCAAAAAAACCAAGCCAAGTCCTATTCAGTAATACTTGTATACGTATTTCTGTAGTTATTAGTTACTTGCTACGCATCACCAGGTATCTTGTACTCCACAAAGCACATAGGTATGTTTAGCGTCTTCCCTCTGAAAGGTTACAGTATACAGCCACAGGTTTTCATTACTCCTGTGGGTAGTGGATAACAAAATTCAAGAGAGGAACATTCCTAAAATAACCTGAGAATGATTTTGTCCTAAATAGGATAAATCATTGCAAACTGTCTCTAATTCAGAAGAGAAAAAACATGGAGGCACGTGCCAGATCTGAGCCAAAAGGACAAACGGCGCAATAGCTTGTATCACATAAAAGGAGAGCTCTGTATAAAGATCCCTTGGAGTGATCCTGGCCACAGGTTTTGACCAATAAGCGTAAGAAACCCACTCAAAGTTTATTAGGGAAATGAAGCCCCGTACAGAACATTCAGAGGAACACAGACGTGCATCACATGTTAGCAAAAAGCCCCTAACCAAATGCTTTTTTTCAGGCACAGGAGTACATTTTATCTAGCGTTCAGCAAGCTTTTATATAATCCCATTTCAGAGCTGTGCCTAGATACTAAATGAAACCGGGATTCTTCCCGTGTGTTTCTGAAATGGAAATGGAAAAGGACACAAATTCAAAAGCCATTCCATATAGCAGGTGCACAGGATGTTTTGAAGAGATCTAACCTGGATGTTTGTGTAGTTTAGAGGAATTGGTTGTGGTGTCCCAGAAGACAAGACAGTGCTCAGAAACACGTTATGCAGATCTTTTAAAATAGATTATCCCTTTCTTATGTGCTTGTTGATTAAAGATTAAATACTTTACATAAAAAATTAAATTTCAGTTATCACCTTGCTTCAGAATTGCTTCCTGTCTTACAAAGGCTGTGAAGATCACCTTCCTTGGAGCTATTATATCAGACAGCCTGCAGAAAAGGAATTAAGCCAAAGTTAGATTCTAGAGCACCAGGTGGAAAAAATACTGGCTTTTCATACCAACATGATCTAACTTGTTCTAAAGCAGGTTCATAATTATTTAATTTTGAAAGAACTGGAACTGGTTATAATGGAAAAGCAATCCCAGTCCCTGCCAAGGAAGGGTCTGTTCCTGAACACAGGAGCTGCTTTCCAGGGATCCCGTCTCAGTTCCCTGCCCACTCCGTGACTGCAGAGGCAGAGCAGAAGGGCACAGATACACGTCCAATGCTACACCTACAGAACAGTTGTGAGAGACAGCCTTCAAAACACCCATATGAAATGCAATTAAATGTCTGGTTATTTTTACTATATATTAGTATAATATATAGTAACATATATTTATATATAACCATATATACTACACATAGTAATATAATAATAAAAATATTATTAGGAATAATATTTTTTGTCCTAGATGCAAGAATGGAAACTGTGGGTCCCAGGCTACACATGACTTGTGTCCATCTGCAGAGTACTTTCATCTGGAATGAACAACAACAACAAAAAAACCACCAAAACCCACCAATGGCAGTGGAATATTTTAAATACAATTATTTGTATTGCTGTGATCAGTATCTTAGAAACCACGCTAACATACACAATGTGACTGAGCAGCATTCAGCTCTGGCAAAACTACTGAAGATAGTTGTTTTACATTGGTGATGAATTTAGCTTTGTATAGATTGGTTTCATTGCATACTATAAACAGTCCCCATTTTTTGGTCTTTCAAGTTTGGCATGAATTCTAAGATGATGATTACAGAAAAATAACTGAAGCCAAGTCATGTCACCTAAGGAAGTTTTCATCAATTTCTGCAATCACTATCTTGACCAACCTGTTCCTCAGCCAGTTTGCGCTCGCTGTCTCTTAGGTTCTTGTGTTTCTGTTTGTACGATGAGATACTTCAAAGCAGGTACTTGGAGGCATTATTTCCAGTTCTGCAGATGCAACAGAAACATCGAGCTTTATTGTCTGCCCACTAACACCAGGTCCATACCAATAAGTCTCTGCTGACAGCAGGGACTCTGCTGGCTGAAGGATCAGACTCCCACTTCTGCTAGTAGGAGCACAGGACTTAAAGGATTTTTTGGGACCTGAAACTCCTGTCTACCAATTAACAGCAATCGCGTGATAACATCTTTTTCATAAATTTTAACATCATCTTAAAACTAGCAGAATTTCTGGGACCAGCTGCTTTCTAGAATTTCCCACTGGTGGTTTCCCAGCGGTTGTGACAGCACTTGCAGCATCTCCAGATCTGTGCATACTTCACAATAAAGGCTCAATGAGTCCCCTCAAATGATCACGTTCATCTACCCAGGGAAACTAGTCAAAGGACCCCCACTGGTTTCTAGAGATCAGTTTGATCAAATGGGTTTGCTAATATAATAACTGAAACGGCAAGTTCTCCGAGTACTAACGTTTTCTGGTACTGGATACGCCTAGTATGTCTCCATTGCTGGCTGTTGCCAGTCCTCTGCATTCTTGAGCAAGACAGCTCTCCTTAAAAAATGCTTGCCTTTCCCCAAGCACCACGTAAGGAAAGCGATTTCACTACTGCTTATCCAAAATGGGTATACTCTTAAAATAAAACTCAGGGCTATATAACATTTTATTATGCCATGCATAATTCAGCATATCACATCATTTTGAGACAGAAGAATAAAATGCGAGCTTTACATTCTTTGTCTAGCTTTGCTATAGAGCAGACTTTTTGGGATAAGACCCAATTTGTTGTAAAAAGAAGTGATTGTTCTCTGTGCAATAGATTTATTGAAAAAAAACCCCAAACCCTTTCTGATACAATAACTTCATTGGCTGTATAGCTGTTCCTGTAAGAATCCTATCTGTTTTGGTTCTGCTAATTCTATATATATATCTGATCTAATGGAAATAATTTCTACCAGGAAGCATGTATTCCTAACAAGACAATCTGACCTTCACAGATTGGGATCTTTCCAGGCCTAGTTGCCTTAAGCAAGGACAGAGAGTCATTGCTGTTCACAACAGTTTTGCTAACTACTACCCTGATTTAGCTGCAAGCATAGCAAGTATTGTTCTGCAAGTCTAAAGCGTGAGATTAAGGATATAAAAGTTGTAACTGCAGCAAAGAATGGCGTAACAATATAGACATTATTTTAAATAACACATATTCTCTTTGGAATGAAGGAATGAATTGCAGACATAAATTCTACAATAGATCTCAGTCCAACAGCCAAAAAAAAAAGCAGGGGGGCAGTTTCAAAATACAAAAACAAGGAGAGTACACAATGCTTAAGAAAAAACTCAAGAGAATGATTCGTGGCAAAAAAGCATCTACTTTTTTGCCTGCTGAAGAACAATACACAAGAAAAACAATTCCCTCATTTTGATTTGTGTTTCAAATTACATTATAATTTGTGTATGTTTCTTCCTCTGTGTTTGTGCTGGGATGATGAAATACCCAACATCAGAGTTAGACTTGGATGGTTAGCTGTGGTCAGAAATGAGATGTCTTCTTTAGCCTTCAGTTCACTGAGGTACTCAAACATTTTTGTCTCACTTAAAGCAGTCTTTTGAACAGCCTCGTTGACTTCAGTCCCATTAACTGCTCAAAGCTAGGAATGCCTTCAGTGCTTTAAGTGAATTAGGGCCAAAATTAGGAGGAGGAACTGAGTAAGCCAGCAGGGCTGTAAGTCTTTCTGGAAGAGAAAGCAATTTTAAGGGGAAAAACACTACTGATGTTTTAGAAAATATTAGTTCTCTCTTCTTCAGATCCATGTGGACTTTGCCGAAAGAGGTGGGGGGGGGGCAGGGGGGGGAGAAGCAGGGGCTGCCATTGGACTCACTGGCTGGCTGGAAGTTATGAATGCTGTCCTTCACAAACTCCTGCTGTTCCCCAGCATGGCTGCACATGCCGCTGGCCATGGGGAGTGGCGAGAACACTCCGCAGGCTGCTTGATTGTTTTTGTGCCAAAGCTTTGGTGAAGGGTTGGAAGGAACAATGTCCCTAGCTGTGTTCAAAAGTATCCCACCTCATATTACAAAGTGCATTATTCCACTGATTGCTATCTTTTTGGCTATTCCTTCAGTCATACAAAAGAGTTGTATGAGCCTGCCATGGTTTGAAAGACCTGACACCATCTTCGTCCAAGCCATTTAACTGCTTCTGCACCAAAACCGTCAGGGAAGGCCTGGGGAGCTGTCGGTGCTGCTGCGTCAGTGGGCGCCGTTGCCACACAGAACACAGGACCCACAGCATCTGCCCTCGAGCCCGGAGGGGACCAACAGCTGAGTCCTCATGGAAAGTTAATGGGCAAAGGCGCAATTAAAGCCAGAGCCCAATCCAAAAGAAAACAAGACAAATCAAGCCAACACTAGTAGAAATGTATCTGTACAGCTCTTTAACAGGTAGACTGGTTATACAGGAGCTTTCCAGCTGGCTAACCTAACACTGTGGCCACAAGGCCGACATACACTGCCACAACACGTTGTTGGTAACTTGTTTTCTTGTAACAATAATGGGCACAGATCTAACATCAGAAACTACAGCATCTCCGCATCTCTCAACCCACCCACTGTCCTGTGTTGGTACACACAGGGTATTACAATAAGCAGAAATACAGGCTGTGTTTGTTCAGAGTTCACAGAGCCACAGACAAACATCTTGGCTTCAGGTTTCCTCTCCCTGACTTGGTGCTGCTTTCTTAGACAATATGTTAGGGAAAGATTTAGCTATAAATAACCATGTATCACCTCAGCAAGAGGCAAACTCTTCCCCTTTTGTACTAGAGACAGGATTTCTTCATAGCACTGTCCCCTCTGAGGAATGCTGGGAATACAGTAGAGAAAGCAAATATCAACTGCTTGGTAACAACACCACAGATGCATTTGCTATGCTACTTCTGCTGAATCTGAGTGATTTAGTCTCTGATGTTTGGTAAGCAATTGTCAGAACATCTCATTAAAATACTGCCCATTTTGCAAAGAAAATTGGCAATATTTATTGTTTAACTAGCTCCTATGTTTAGAGTACATTCTAATCTTCGTAATTTCACCAGTGGCTAGATATCAAATATTAGAATGTCAAATTTATATTTTTGTTAGCCGTACTTCCAACATCTGAAAGTCTACATGCACCATTCGGTAGATTGGCAAAGAAATGCTTTCACTTTTACAAATCCTATGTGATTCGTATAAATAACTGTAGGCTTCACTGCTTTCTATTAGATTAGAAGAACATATCAACCCGTCTTCACAAAAGGAATGCTCCAAGTAATAAAATCTTTATAGCTTTGTAATACTGGTACTAATTTTTAAAAAATCACATTTCTTTCTTTCAGTTGAGCTTTTTCCTTTAAAAAACCCACTGATTTACTAGCAAATCAAAAGCTGTGTTTATATGCCTTTAATTGTTTCATTACTTTGCCATACTCTCTTGTGACCTGCAGAGTAACATGTGAGAAACTATCAGATTATTGCATTCACAAAATAGATATATGTGTGGAAAATTTGTCTAATGAGATGCATTTTATTAGTCACACCATTTGAAAGCTCCCTTAAAAATTGCTAGAGATTAATTCCACTTATATTTACATCATGAAAATAAAGACTGATTGTTGATTTATGTGATAACTATGCAACTGAAGACCTCAAAAACTCCATTTATTAAGCTACTAAATATTTAATTCCACACACTGTTTCCTAGGGCTCGGGATATATGCATCATTTCTCTTGGCAGAGCACTTCAGCTGAATGCTGAGATATCTGAAAAAAGCAGTAAATATAATGGAGAAATGGCACTATCAGTGTAGGCATCTATATGTGCAATGTCATTTCTGGATTAGTTCCCCACTGGTGTCTAAAAATAATGTCGATAACGATGTGGCTTTTGTCTTTGTATAGTTTCATTTCAATGGATGCTGAGTGATTGGTAAATACCTTTCTAGCTGGCACAGTGATAATTGCTGTGAATAAATCTGCCTGACACATAATTTATGAGAAACTGTCTCAGCTGGATTTCTTAGTACTGAGCTTTAGATGACTGGAGGGCGAGCTGCACTACAAAACTGTGGCATGCAAGGCAATGCCAGATTTCAAAGCTGCCACTTCAGTGGCCGAGGGGTTTCCAGCCTGTTCTGCATAGCCTGCTGAGACCACGGACAACTGCCTGCCCTGCAGCACATGGTGGGGATGGCAGCATGTGAACAAAGAGCCAGGCATACTTAACCGCAGATATTTGGAGACAGAAAGCAGCTCTGGAGCCCTGTCCAATGAAGCGCTGCGCACCTTCGCCTGCTGCTGAACTGAAGGGCACGCAGGAAACCAAACACCTCCCAGGAATAGCTCAGCAACCAAAGCTGCCCAAGCTCAGGGTCAGCGACAGGACAAGTTTTAGATATTTCATATAAAAACTTTAATGAATTTCTTTCTCTCCAGTGACTATTATTCAGGAAGGAAACCCAACCCATCATACACCATAAATCACCATGGGATTTATGACTTAGGAAATGGCAGCTTTCTGGAGGATGCATTTTATGATTTATACATTAGTGTAACCTGTTGGCCTGGCTTTTACTGTGACAGCTGAAGGAAAATTGGCATTTTCCTCACAGTTTAAAGGCATTCAATGCGTTGCTTGGATTTGCACTGAATCTTAACTTCTTGACCGAGCTGCTAAGCAAAAGTTAAAATTCCAGCCTTACCATGCTGCATTTTCCATGTGATTTTTCTGCTATCACAAAAACAATAAGTTAATAATTATTCCATTCTGTTTCTTTGGATAAGAAAAGTTAACCTGTAGTGCACCCTGTATGCAGCAAACAGCTTAAGGAAGAGGCCTCAGTGCAGGCGCGGGGAGGCATGTTTGGCAGCGGCCAGGTGCCAGAGTTGTAACCTCTGCCACCGGTCCATTCTGCTGGCAAAAAGCTGAGAGGAGCCCCAAGCCACCCCCAATACAAGGACAGACCCCATACTGTTTTGCAGTACTTGTGGCCATGGCCTATCTTCAAGGAGCCAACTGCGTTCAACACCCTGCATCTTCCAGCCTTCCACTGACACTGGTCTGAAAAGCTTCCTCTGGCTCTAGATCCGCTGGAGGTAGGGTACCAGGCAAAAAGAAAACAAGGCACACAATGCTATTTGCACTATATTTGGAATATTCTTTCCAATTCTCATCCTAAAGACTAGCAATTGATTGATGGTTGCAAGGACAGAGCAGAAATGAGGAACTCCATGTCTGACCTGCTTGGAGAAACCTGAATGCACAATGCTCTCCCTGCTCGTGCCAGCAAAACAGGGCATGCACAAGAACTGCCCCCTTCCCCCAACATTGCCTGCGGCCCAAGGGCAGAGGTGGAGGAAAGTTAACAGGATGAATGACTGCCTGAGCTGCTTCCCAACTGATTTCTTCTCCTTTTGCCCAGCTCCCCTCTTTCCCTAGCTTGTAAAGGGACTGTTCGTAGAATCACAGAATCATAGAATAGTTTGGGTTGGAAGGGACCTTTAAAGGTCATCTAGTCCAACCCCCCTGCAATGAGCAGGGACATCTTCAGCTAGAGCAGGTTGCTCAGAGCCCCATCCCACCTGACCTTGAATGTTTCCAGGGTTAGGGCATCTACCACCTCTCTGGGCAACCTGTGCCAGTGTTTCACCACCCTCATTGTAAAACACTTCTTCCTTATAGCTAGTCTGAATCTACCCTCTTAGTTTAAAACCATTACCCTTTGTCCTATCGCAACAGGCCCTGCTAAAAAGTTTGCCCCCATCTTTCTTATAAGCCCCCTTTAAGTACTGAAAGGCTGCAATAAGGTCTCCCCAGGCCGAACAACCCCAATTCTCTCAGCCTTTCTTCGTAGGAGAGGTGTTCCATCCCTCTGATCACTTTTGTGGCCCTCCTCTGGACCCGCTCCAACAGGTCCATGTCTTTCCTGTGCTGGGCACTCCAGAGCTGGACGCAGTACTGCAGGGGGGCTCTCAACAGAGCAGAGGGGCACAATCACCTCCCTCGACCTGCTGGCCACGCTTCTTTGGATGTGGCCCAGGATACGGTTGGCCTTCTGCGCTGCAAGCGCACATTGTCAGCTCATGTCCAGCTTTTCATCCACCAGTACCCCCTATTCCTTCTCCACAGGGCTGCTCTCAATCCCTTCATCCCCCAACCTGTACTGATATGGGGGGCTGCCCTGACCCAGGTGCAGGACCCTGCACTTGGCCTTGTTGAACCTCATGAGGTTCACACAGGCCCACTTCTCGAGCTTGTCCAGGTCCCTCTGGATGGCATCCCGTACCTCAGGCGTGTCAACCACACCCCTCAGCTCGGTGTCGTCTGCAAACTTGCTGAGGGTGATTCTATGATTCTGTTCTGTACTGGTCCCCATACGGACCCCTGAGGGACACCACTTGTCACCAATCTCTATCTGGACATTGAGCTGTTGACCACTACCCTCTGGATGCGACAATCCAACCAACTCCTCATCCACTGAACAGTCCACCCATCAAATCCATATCTCTTTGGTTTAGAGAGAAGGATGTTGTGGGGGACCATGTCAAAGGCCTTACAGAAGGCCAGATAGATGACATCTGTAGCTCTTCCCTTCTGCACTGATGTAGTCACACCATCATAGGCGGCCATTAGGTTGGTCAGGCAGGACTTGCCCTTGGTGAAGCCATGCTGGCTGTCTCGAATCACCTCCCTCTCCTCCACGTGCCTTAGCGTAGCTTCTAGGACGATCTGTTCCATGAAGGTGAAGTTTAGTGCTCAGGATACATTTTTACCATTTCAGACTCAAAAGGGGAGGAAAAGCTTCCTTCAAGAGGGTGGATGAGGTAGGGAGGCAGCAGTATAGGAGGCCAGGAGCAACGTGGGACGCTCCAACAAGAGGTACCTAAGGGGCTCTTTATTCTCAAGTGCTTGGGTTTTACCATGATGCCCTGGCCATACCCAGACAAAGAGATGAAAACAGCTGGATATTAAATTATGCTTTTGGTTGTTCTTTGTTCTAACTCCTGAAAAACAAATAACTGAACTGCTCAGCTGTGATGAGTGTTCCACTTCTTGGTTCAGCCCTGAATGTCCTGGTTGAAAACAACTTACTAGACTGAAGATACTGCGTTCAAAAACAAATGCTGGCTTGTATGATTTCAGCTCATGCACTGAGCAAAGTCATACACAGGCTGAAAACATTTTTATTTGATCTTACTGTGTCCTCTGAAAGAACATTAGATCATGCCAGCAAGGAATACAATGGCAGAACACAAACTGGCTAAAGAAAAAAGGATATATTCATTAATGTAAATTGTGAAAGACTTTCTAAAATGCTGTGTTTATCTAATATTTAAATAATTTATTTCTTGATCTGATCATTCCAGTTAACCATAAACACTGGATAAAATGGACCAAGATGATTTCAATGTCCTCTTTAGAACAAAATGAAGGATTTCTTCAGAATCTTTTATTCCGCATTTTCCCATGTATTAGAAAACTACAACACAACTGAGTATAAGCCACCCCTGGAATTTGTGCCCTAAAGTTACCCACCCTAAATTGCACCTTCCCCAGCAGAAATACCCACAGATATCTTGCTCTTATCGGTACATATGAGGACTCCCTTTTCTTAAAAACTGGGAAAAGCAAGCCTGAACAAGGCTGGCAGTTAGTGAAAGGGGACGAAATTCAAGACTAGAAGAAAACAACTTCTGATAAAGCAAAAACATACTAAGGTCAGCAGAGATACACCAAACTGTACCAGCTGAGACTCAGCTGAAAGGAAACAGCATTCATATGAGCGATAGAGAGCTCTGCATACTGCAAACTTACCACTTCTGAATGCAAGCTGAATCCGCATGACTCGATGCAAGATTTGACACTGTCCTCCTGGAGGGACTAGTTCAGCGTTCCACTGCATTTTGTAGACAACTAGTCAAGTCATTTTCTCCCTCCTTTTCCAGGTGACTGTGGCATAAGTTTGCCTGGATCCTATACCTCTGTGGAGATGACATGTCCTTTTGCAGTCCATCTACTTGTGGGAGAACATGAGATGGACCTTTGTTCCTTTCCTTTTCTATAGCTTATATTTTCCTTTTTAAATGAATCCTCTGTGCTGGGGAAAATAGGCATTTTAAAAATTGCCAGAACAAATCACTTAATTCAAAAAAAGTTTTGCATGCCTTGAAAAGCCATTTAAATGTTACCAAGTTTTATCCAACTAGAAATAAAGTTCTCAAAAACATTCAGAAATTGCCACTTCCGTGCACAGATTAAAAAGCTGTATCTTATTTGTAAGAACATAGCCAGCTTTACTAACTAGATATAGTACTGTAAACACCAAGTCCTTAAAGAAAAGGTAGTGTGAAGAACAGCAGCTCCTACACTTGTGCTGCAGTACCCTCTTGCGACAGACAGGGCAACTTCAGATTTACAGGGAACCAGAGGATGCTCTACTGCATCAGTCAACTGAGGCACTGGAGCTATATCCACAGAAAAAGGTGTGTTTTTTTTTTTTTTTTAATGAAACTAAATATGCTATACTTAGAACTTTTCTCAGGAAAGATATATTTAGTGTTTTGGGGCTTTGACAAAGCTGAGTGTTTCCTCACTCTGGGGTGTTTTTGCCCCTGTTCAAATGAATCCTATTACAGTTACAGGAAATGAAGCAGGGCACCCGAACCTCACTGTCCGCAGCGTGGGGTACCTGTGTGCACAAGCCAGGGATGCTCAAAAAAATCACTGAGCACTGGCATTTTGGCTACTGTTCAGATCACTTGAGTAATTGGGAGCAACATCTACAGGTAGAAACACAGATTTTGGTGTTTGTTTGACTTTAATCCTCCCTACCTTTCTCATTTCTGTAGGTTTTTTTTTTACTGAGAATGTATTTTGCCCCAGACTGAGCTCCCCAAGTTTGCTGGTTTTTGCTTTCAGAAACCAGTTCTGTTATTGAATCACAAAACCAGGGGTCAACACTCTCTAATTAGCCTCCGCTTTTCCAGAGCAGCCACAGATTGTATGCACTAGTTCAATCTGGCCACTGCAACAGGTTCAGGCTGTTTCCTAAGCAGGAGCCACACACCCGCCTACATCATCTTACCTCACTTTGTCCGTGGTACACAAAATTTGCGGTATTTGTTACTGCTCGGGTTAGACTGAACTGTTGGGATCACAGTAAGTCATCCACCTTCTGCAGGACTTCAGGAGTCAGGTCCTACTACACAAAATCTCTCCTGCCCAAGTCACCCTGCATCAGCCTGCACACTCCTACTCCGGGCTGCGGTGGGTGGTTGCCAGCAGATGGCAACCCCTTCCTGCAACCCTGGGCAGCCAGGCCAGTGGTGTGTCTCAGCCGTACAGAGCGTTTGGAAAAAATAGATCTGAATGATAAAAAATACAAATTAAGTATTTCTATAATGAACTATATTACATATTATTTACATAAGAGAAATATTATTTTGTCCTGGATTTTTGGACACAAACCTCTCCTCTTAGAATACAGAGCCTACAGAAGGAAAATAAAGAGCCAGTTCTCCCTTCCTCTCTCACCCACTTATACAGGCAGATATACATCTTAGCAAGGTTTTTTCTTAAACACTTGAGGAATGGTTCCTCCTCCATTCTCTCAATGATATATCATAGTCACAGACATCAGAAAAATTATTTAAAATAATCACCATGTAAGAAAAGATCCCAATTTAATAAACGTTTGGAAGACAGGTCTTTCTGCAACACCCCTGCCCTGGAAAATGTTTCCATGATCCACACTTCTGTTACACCACTTCTCTTAACCCCTCCCCTGTTTTTATGGAGCAAAGAATAAAAAACAGAACTCACCTGTCTTTCCTCAAAGAATCAGTATGTTTTGTAAAAACCCCAAATGACAAAGGATGTCACAAGTAAAATTTTGCCAAAATTGGTGTTATTTTTTGCTATTTTTAATCCATTCACATGTGCTTTTCTAGTAGCACATTCAGATTAAATGTTGCACATGGTCACACATATGGGATACATACAATGATAGCATTTTGCATGCTTTCATTGCAATGCCGACCTTTTAACAATCAATTTAACACAGAGATAACTTAGTTTTATTAAGATAACCAATTAGTAGTTGCTTCAGACAACGGAGGCTTAAGACACTCACTGCGCTGAGCAAGGACTGCACATGTTCTGCTTTCTGAGCTCCAGCCCAGCCCGCAACAACTTGTGGTTCCTCTCCCTCACTGCTCTGGCAGCCCTTCCACAGGCCTTTGCGCTCCAGCACCCTTCTCTGTTTTCCAGTTCTACATCTCAGCCCGAGGGGCAAAAAGATCCTGCAGAGGACTACACATTTGGTGAAGGAACTAGATTTGAATACACTTCTCCTACCAAAAAAAATTTACCTTTTAATAGGTTATTCTACTTTGTTCTATACATTTATGTACAATCAACTAAATATTTATGATGCTAATGAAACTGGTAGCAGTGGCACAGACTAGAGAAGCAGAGTAATTTAGTTTTACCTTGCCAGTGAAAGCAGGTGGGTTTATAAAATCCTCATCCAAAATATAAGAGGCCAATGGTCATTTTTGCAAGGCCTTCCTTACACGCAGAAACTCACCACTTTAATTATTCTAGTTTAATTGCTGCAAAATGCAAAAATTCTTAGTTCAGTAAAAGGCTTTCCTCAGATTCAGTTTATTCTTGTTTCATTTATACTAAACTGAAATAAGCTATCTTTAAGCTTCATAAAGAGCATGCTATCTTTTGTAATGTTTTAAGTGCTTTAAAATTATGCTGCAAGTAAAAGGATGCACAGATAATTCCAAAGGCTCAGACAAAAAGGAAAAGATGATATTTTTAAAGATTTTTATAGGGGAATAATCTCTAAAAATAGGCTTTTAATAAGTTATCTTGAAGTTTAAATTTAAAGCAAAATCCACAGAGAGATTGCATATGGGTTGTATTCAATGTGTGTAAGGAAACAACCCTTCCGGGGGTATTATAATCCATACTAGATTATATTATTGGCAGAAAACAAGAAGTTCATGTTTTGTGAGTGTACTTCTGAGTGTATTTTTATCTGAACACCAATGCCTTTGCTAGTTCAGCAGATGCTCTGAAGCAGTCATAAATTTTTCTAGGTTACAAAATCACCAAACATGTTGAAGTCAAAATATGCCATGTCTTACTTGAACAATTAGAAGCATCACCACCTACCAACAATAGTTTAGAACATACTAGAACCCCAAAAGAAGCACAAATTCACTTACTTTTCCTCTCCAGAGAAACTGATGCTGCTGCTAATTGATTCAAGTATGTTCTGTGAATACTAATGTTATCACCTATCCTGCAAATAAGTTATTAATGCAAAATGATAATTGTAAAGTCCCAATGCTTATTTTTATATGAGCATATACATGGGAAGGAAATAGGGGAAATAGGAAGTATCTGAAAAATTAAAAAATATTTTGAAATTAAGCTAAGTGGACTTGATTTTTTTTTTTTTCCTGGTAGCTATTTCTGGACAAGCAACTCAGTTTAAAAGCTGTCAGATGTCAAAGGATGTTTTCTTCTAAATGAATGATAATTAAATTAGTAGCATAGGTAATTACACTGACTTTAATTTCTGTATATATTATGTGAGATTCAAACCAAGACAATTAATATTCAGTGTCATGTGTTTGTGTACTTTTTCTTTCTGTATTGATATATTAACATACATTTCTTAATCATGTAAAGTTATTATATTAGCAGTCTATAATGTACTGATCATTTCCTTGATCACTCTTCCTGCAGCTCCTTTGCACCTGAGCTACTGATTGTGAACCTCATGGCACCAGGTCCTCCTGCATCTAATGAAGACCGGTGGCCACATCCCATAACATTGCACTGTACAGCAATAAGTAGGGTAGAAAGAGTTTGCATGTCAGTGCAGGATTTGGTAATATCATCAATGACCTGGACAAAGGGATAGAGTGTACCTTCAGCAAGTTTGCCGATGATAGCAAACTGGGAGAAGTGGCTGATATGGCAGAAGGCTGCGCTGCCATCCAGCGAGAGCTGGACAGGCTGGAGAGCTGGGCCGAGGGGAACCGAATGAAATTCAACAAGAGCAAGCGTAAGGTCCTGCACCTGGGGAGGAACAGCCCCACGCACTGGTATAGGTTGGGGGTCGACCTGCTGGAAAGTAGCACTGCTAAGAAGGACCTGGGAGTGCTGGTGGACAGCAGGCTGATCATGAGCCAGCACTGTGCTCTTGTGGCCAAGGCGGCCAACGGGATCCTGGCATGCATAAGAATAATTGTGGCCAGCAGGCCGAGGGAGGTTATCCTCCTCCTCTACTCCGCCCTAGTGAGGCCACATCTGGAGTATTATGTCCAGTTCTGGGCTCCCCAGTTCAAGAAGGACAGGGAACTGCTGGAGCAAGTCCAGTGGAGAGCCACAAAGATGATCAGGGGACTGCAGCACCTCTCTTACAAGGAAAGGCTGAGAGACCTGGGTCTGTTCAGCCTGGAGAAGAGAAGACTGAGGGGGGATCTTGTTACTGCTTACAAATATCTGAAGGGTGGGTGTCAAGAGGATGGGTCCAGACTCTTCTCAGGGGTGCCCAACAACAGGACAAGGGGCAATGGGCACAAATTGGAACAGTAATGTAAGACAGGAAGTTCCACCTGAACATGAGAAAAAACTTCTTTACTGTGAGGGTGACAGAGCATTGGAACAGGCTGCCCAGAGAGGTTGTGGAATCTCCTTGTCTGGAAATATGCAAAACCTGCCTGGACACAGTCCTGTGCACCCTGCTGTAGGTGAACCTGCTCAAGCAGGGGGGTTGGACAAGATGATCTCCAGAGGTCCCTTCCAACCCCAACCATTCTGTGATTCTGTGTAATATGGCTCCATATACTTTTAAAATAAGCTCAGGTGAATTAAATATGATCCCAGAGACTTCCCACTAAAAGTGTCCCTTCACACGCAGCTTGAATTAATCTTTGGATGATCACTTCTGTGACTCCTTCCAGGAGCTCAGAACTGTCACAAACCATGCCACCCTCTTGTCCTTGCTAACACAACTCTGCAGCAGCAGTACCTAGGAAAGAACAATTCTGTCCAAAAAGCCCATATGCTGCAGATGCAATTGTCTCCTTGGGGAAAGAACAAGGGCAGCACAAACCATAACATTCAGATTTTAGCCAAATCATGTCATGACCTCAAGTGTGGCAATGCATATGGCAATAACAGCATAAAAAACCTACTTAAGATAGAGTAAAATAGTCCTAAAAGCCTATTCTTTGGCCTTTGTCCTGTGACTGACAGCTGCCTACATGCCAGCTATAGAGAGAAGGGGCTTTTGTGACAAGAGCTCATCTCAAACCAGCCACATGTCATCATGTGGAAACAATTTCCAGTCATTATTTGGCTGGACTGCATTTGTGGCAGCAACAGGTGAGAGGCACTATTCGTTTTACTCATTGTCAGGGCCACTGTGGCACAAGGCCTCTTGATTGATTTGGGGGGCTAGTGACTGACAATGTGTCATATTTCCGGCTCGTACAGAAGACTTGTTGACATACAGTATATTTTTAGTTGATCTATTTTTAATTTCTGTATTGCACTTATTGCTGCAAAATCCCTGAACTTCATTCCACATTGCAGTACTGCCACCTTGCACCCCAGTCCCTTCAGGGATACTACTTCAAAAGCATGAAGTTATGTGTATGTAATACATATATGTGTATACAAGTCACTAAGATCAGAGTTTTGGTCTCTTTGTGCTATGCCCTGGACTCTGAAATCGGAGTGATGACATAAGAAAACCTTCACAACTGAGACACCTAAAAATATTATCCTAGAAAATGTCACGCCAGCTATGCTGGCACCCAGGGCTTGGTAGCTGGATTGGTTGCAATGTGAGCTGTGACAGCACAGCACATGCATGTTCCCGTCCATCCCATGACAGCACTGCATGACACCGCCACATGCAAGCAGCTCCGCAGGGCTCCAGTAATGCCCAGTTCCTCCTCTTGAAGTGCTGTTGAAATGTCAGTGTAAGATATGATTTATGTACCTGTACATCTGTAAGACAGCCCAGCCTCATTCCATAGGGGGTGAAAAAAAAAACCAAAACCTTAGGGAGGTGGCAACCAAGGCTTACATTGCACCAAGATCACAGAATAAAGTGTGAAATCAATTCTGAGCTGAATGGCAACTTTCTGGAGAGTAATCAAGAAACTGAGCCCTGGAACTGCACTGGCAACCTACGTAGTTCCCTCCAGCCTCCCCAAAGTAGTCAACATGCTTTAAAATGTTAATAAATGAACTTTGTCCTATTAAAATAAAAAAGCTTGGACAATTCTCTCCAGTAAAATAGTAATAATACTGATAGAAGGAGCTATTTTTGGAGTTCTGGACTAACTTTCATAAACAGTACAGGAGAGCCTAGGCTTTAAACCACAACTATTTCTGGCATGCTGGCAAAGCATTTATTTGCTTCCTTTTCTGGCTAGAAGGAAGAGCTCTCCCCCTGTTCATCTGGGTATAGCGACCAGGCTCATCACAACAGCTTCTGACTACAGTAATATCCAACCACAGGATAACAGTCTATTGGCATCCCTACCAATTACAACTCCCAGACACATGAAAGCAAATGAACCCATAAAATAAACAGCCTCATCTTTAAATACTGCACCTGGAAATGCATTTTAAAATTTAGCATGAGATAACATTAACAAATTCAGAGTATTGCACTTATCCCTTATTTAAAAGGCTTAAGATATTATATCCCCTTCTCCTTGTATAAACCAATTCAAGTTATATAATGTATGTGGATTTGCTTTGACCCGATTCCAGATGGCAATATATTATTAAGCCAAGACTGTACAACTGCAATTTGGTGGAAAACAGTTCAGGATTTTATTACACGTCAAAACTCTCAAACTGTTCTGCATACTTCAAATTAAGAAGGCAAGCAGAAAATAACCCTTGCGTCGGAATGATCCTATTGCATTACCTTGCTCATGAATTTATATTGGGT
This sequence comes from Fregata magnificens, assembly GCA_013389945.1. NCBI lineage: Eukaryota > Metazoa > Chordata > Aves > Suliformes > Fregatidae > Fregata > Fregata magnificens. The sequence continues at coordinate 77,031 of WAAD01024202.1, read as the reverse complement.
GCATATTTTATCAGTTCTTTTGCTACTTTTCAACATCCATATGTGCAGTTTGTTATGACAAATCATGGGACAAACTGGGGCTGGGACTGCACAGATACAGAAGGAGGCGGGCACCAGCGGCATGGCATCTCCTGCTCTCCCCACCAAGTGGAAGAGCTTCAGCTCAGATCACAAAATGAAAAGAGAGTTTCACGTGAAGGAGCAGCAGAAAGGCAAAGAAGGGATGCAGAGCAAATTCTTACAGGCAATGGGCTTGAAAACTTGCTAGTACCCACCTCATCTCCAGGCAGGACATTGAAGTCTGACTGTCAGGCGGATGTACGGTTCTCTAAGTTCATTAAAAAAAAAAGAGAAGAGATCTCTGGAGCAAAACAGGCTTCCTTCCAGCAATCTGAGGAACATAGTTGCCTTTTCACTCTCAATCAACATCTCCTTTGAACCAAAAAGCATGCAGAAAGTCAGGCTGCTAACTTCCCCTGCCAACTCAAGGCCAGTCCTCAAGAAACCCACTAAATCCATTAATTTCCAGTCTTATCCTTCTCTTAACACATGATGTAAATGCCGCCTGTAAACTGTATTAGTGGGCTGTTTGTTTGGACAGATTTAGTTTGTCTTATGCTATTACAGTGCTCAGCTACTTCCTGGCCTATATTAATCCTCGCTATATTATATTTCTAACGTAATTAGCGCTGTTAACTAACTTGCTGTTAACAGCTGATTCCAAGTTCATTGAAGGACACACCAGAACTACAAAGAGTCTCTCTGACTCTTCACTGCCAATTTTAATATATATCAAGGAGTGTCTAATAAGTCATGTTAGTCATTGAAATCAATCAGCATATTGGTGCTTCTCCAATTTTCTCTCTTTTGGGAAAATTATCGTAACGACATAGATCTTAAACTCAATACAGATCTTAAATTACAGAACTGTCTTTCACCAAGGAATATATCCCAAAACTATATATGGTAGCCGACATTTCTGTTCTCAAATGCATACCCATTAGTTTTAGGAGCCACCTAAAATCTACTAATATTGTAAACAGCTAGGCATAGGATCAGTTCGCTGGGGTGGTTCTTTGTACCCCTCTGCGTTATGCTGTGGGGCACAACACACTTGGCACAAGTCAGCTTTCGCATGCCAGGCTCCTTGGACGAAATACAAGGCTCATTGTGCACAGATAAAATCAGAAAGGTCATGTTCACAGATCAAACTGCAAAGGAAAGAAATCCAGCTGGACCACTCAGAAAATGAAAGTCTTTCATATGTCTGATTCATACTCCCTCACACAAAGAGTATCTTAAATACAAATAAGAGTATGTAACAATATAAGAAGTTACACAGAATATAGGCAACTACTGTTTCTGAACTATCCCTTACTATACCATTTTATCTTTTGTGTTGTTACATAGTGTCCTGTGTATTGATTTCATAAACAGTAGCTGCTCCAGGAAAACAAAACAAAGCCAGATAATTTCCTTTCTTATTAAATCATTTTCCCAACTTGTCTTCTGAATTATTCTTAATAGCCTATTTTTGAATGATCCTTCTACACATTTTGATTTTGATACATCCTGCACCTGTGATTGCTCTTTTATAATATTTGTAGCATTGCTTTCTTGAGGACAAAGCCAGGATTTTTTAAATTTTTTTTTTCCAATACACTGCGAGGCTGATTATCTAAGCTCAAAAAATAATGAAAGCATATAAAACCTGGAATGTTGTCACTCCTGGTGCCAGTAGGCAGTGGAATGTATTACAGAAAATACCACATTATCTCATATTATCTAATAAGGTAAGAAGATGCCGAACACCATATACCCTGTTTTATACAAGCTGACAGCATCACTGCAGTTAATTTTCATGTCTTCTCTCAAAAGCTCCAGCAGAAAAGCCCAGGGCCCTAGTATCAGGGCAGGTAAGGGGAGTTACTGCTGTGTCACATTTTAAGGGAATGCAGATACTGAGCTGCTCTGCTACAGAAACCACCTGAAAGTACATTTCTGTCCAAAACAGAAGGAAAGACAAGGCTGTTCAGAATCAAAGCAGAGTTGGGTACATACTGTTTTGGGAAGGAGTTCCGTGGGAAGGAAGGAAGACAAAAGCTCAGACGCAGATGCAGACACAAGAAGCAGCCAGAGGAGCAGCCGTGCTTGGCCCTGCGGGATAGGACTCCATAGGAGAAGGGCTGGATGAAAGAATGATAAGTAAGAACTGTTTGCCACCTACTTTGTGTATTCTGGTTAACAGAGAAATGGCCTTGCACCAAAGATGCATAAATATACCCAATACCATTGGGATTAGACTGCTAGACCTGCTTCTGCAAGTTTTGGCTAGCTACCCGGCTCAGAAAGGAGATGTGACTGTCCCAAGCAGGAGTGAGACAGCACCAACCCATGCCTGGCCACTTCTCAGGACAGGGTGAAAAGAGTTCTTCCACACAGTTTGTGTCTTCTCAGCAATGACGGGACACTTGACACCCACACCGAGGTTATGTCAGGCAGAAAAAAGTACAAAATACCTCAAGGTAGCAAAAGAAAGGTTTTAGTAGTTCTATCAACATTATCTTAAACAGTAGAGAGTTAACTTGGGAAAACACTGCTGAAGTGAAGCAGATAGCTCCCCACAGAGAAGAGACAAGGGTGGTAGCACCTCATGTCTTTATTCAGTTGTAATGAACCATACCTGAAGCTGTACAATCAGGCTACTTTGCTTGGTGAGCCAGTGTGGTATCCTGCCTTATTTTCAAGAGTACTGCCAGTGGTTCCTTGGCTTTATAAAAAAGCAATTAAAATGCTTGTAGAGTAAGTGTGGCTCAAGTCTGTCTAAACAGTTGTCATTTATTAACTTGTGTTTTATGGCACTAGCACTACTGCTACAATGAATTAGTCATATATTTATTCCTGACATTTACTATGCTATCATAAAATTCAGTATTCTGTATAATACAGAGAAAATAAAACAATTCTCCCATAGCTACTAAAACTTCATGTGTAACAATTTTCAGAACCAGATGATTATTGTGTAGGCTGAAATGTTACAGAACCGTAACACTGCAGCAGTACTGATGATCATTTCCAAATAACTTTAAAAATCCTATTCAAATTCATCCATATTCATTACATTCATTATTTCTGTCTCCTGATATGTGAAAACTCATTGTATCACAAATTAATGGATTTTCATTGCCACAAAGGCATTTCCCCCAGTGCATCTCTGGAGCATCTTTGCATACATCGCTACAGCATCGAATTGATCCCTTATCCCTCCCAGCTAGTTACGGATTGTTGCCACAAACAAGACATTGTAAGCAATCTTTCTACATGCACGCCAGACTTGCACATGCCCATTTTTTTATGCACCGTCAAATCACCTTCTCAAGGAAAAATACATTTACTGTACAAATTCAGTCAAACATGCTTTGCTACATAATCACTCATTTCTTGTCTGGCACAGGGGAAAGGTGCTGCCACATTTCCAGTGAAGCACACTCTGAGGAGTGGGACAGTTGCTGGACAAATTAAGCTAAGGACTAGGAGCAGGAATCCTCCTATGGGCTCTCCTTATGGGACAGATTCAACTGCTGTTTCACAGAGACTATTTGCTCCACATCCAGGAAACATTTTCTCTCCAGTCTGCTTTCCCCACAGCCACCTCAGCAACCTGCCTGGCTCCTGCCACAGCTTTCCTCCAGAAAGGGAAGCCCAGGACTGCTGGAGGTGAGCATTCCTGCCGGGGCCTCCGGACAGAGCAGCTCAGCTCCCTCAAGGACTTACCCTGGAGACTAAAATTACTGACTGCACAGATCCCTAGCTCTTGAGAGGACTCATCAGCAACTGCCTTGCCTGTTTCACAAACATGTGATTGAAACAAAGCTTTTAAGTTTGAATTAAAAAAAAACAAACCACCAAGCATTTTTCTCTGCTGCCATATCCCAAGATTAAACACAGTACAACCCCCTAAAGCAAATGCTGAGGAAATAAATTATCCTCTCTGATTTGGTAATACTTGAACATGTATGTAGGGAATCAAGGACTATAACAAAGTTGCTAATCATCTAACAAAACTAAAGCAGGACCATACATAGTACGTTTGGCAAAATTCTTATCTTGAGACACATGAATCCTTAAAGTCAGGCTTCACTGCGTTTATCCATCAAAGCTCTTGCCTTCAAATGGGGCTTAGCACACTGCAATCCTATCACAATAGTAGTATTTAATCATGGGTACTTAGATGATATAGACTTTTCTATCCCTATTCAACAGTTCACAGATTGAAAAAATATATATATGACAAACAAGATATTTTCCACCTCCTCAGTTACTGTCATTTCCAGGTACAGGTCCCTCCTGCCTTTGTTTTAAAAAGAATTGGGTGCCTGTCTGACAAAAGAGCTGCCATACCTGCTGATTTTATTGGCACATACCTTTCATATTCAGAGCAGTGGCTGTCAGAGGCGCACTTTTGAGAGTTAGCTTTTGTTTTCAAATGCAGATTCATTCATGTTTATCTCACTGAATTTTAATATAAAGTATAGTATTCTGCATATGCCACTCTGATTCTTTCTTCCAGTTTCCAGAGAGTTAAAGTATTTGACAAGGGGCCAAAAGAGACAGAAATGCCTGAGCTAGTTCCAACTGCACCTAGAGAGCTTCTGCTTTGCTTTATGAAGCTCCTGGTCTCCATAGTTACAAAAAAGTTGAAAAATAATGATCAAGTGTTACCTTAAATGCTCCCATCCAGAATGAAAAAATAAAAATGCTCAGAAACTCCCAGTCTGACAGCCTGCTGGAGCGTGACTCCGCTTCTTTCCGCTCCTGTGGGCTGACTCCATCCCTCTCTGGATTAGGTGATGCTGGACACTCCCCACCTTGCTCTGGGCAAAGCTAGGATTCAACACATCTCTGTTGCAGCCCAGGATGCGGATTACACTCCCATGCATGCACTGATCTTATTAGGTTTTAATAGACATGATTCACTTCCTTTGGCTGCCTCAAACCACACAGCTGGCAGCTTCGACTTCACACCTACCCTACACTGTTAGCTAGCAATAGGCACGCAGGAATCCTGTCCAGGCACTGCTGCCATCTCTGTACTCCCTGCTATCCTTGCTCAAATCAACAACCTGGCTGCCTCGCAGCTGGGTCCTTCCTGTGGCCAGCCACCAACACCACCCCAGGCATCCCCAAACCTGGGACAGCCCACACACTTGTTCTGTGCTTGGGTGGAGTAAAAAGCCCAGATGATTCACACCTCTCTGAAGGGCAAAAAGTGACATAAGCTAACGGACGAGTTTCAAAGCTCCAATAAAGTCTTCTGTCAAAACCAGAACTGGAGGCTGTGATCTGTTAATTAGGCTGATCAAACAGAAGGTAATACACATGCCATGGAAAGCTAAAGCCACCCTGCAGCTTGCTCCAGTACAGATGAAATTTTGTTTTCATTTACAAAAGGGCAAAGAACAAAGTCTCCAACTCAAGACTAAAACACACAAAAAACCCCAAACCAAACAAGAAAAAAATCAAAACCCCAAAACTTTTCAGAGACACACCCGTTGTGCCTCACAACTGCTTGCTCTCTCAGCTGTCCTGGAGCAGCAGGAGCTGTGATGAAGCATGGATGGGAAGAGACTCCCACCACGGGAAGGACTGACCGTAACTCCCAAGGACACATGTACACATGGTTTGACACAAGGCTCATCTGTACTATAGTGTGTTCAACCCCTCTTTGGCTCTTTCTGTCTGCATCCCAGGGTGTGAAGACAAGCAAGAGAGATGTACTTCACCCAGGGTGGCAGGGGAATTGCCACCAAAAGTCTCCTGCCAGAGAGCAGTAGCTTCACACGTACCACCAAGTAGAGGACATTTGGTCTCTGGCTCTTAAAGATGCTAGCTGAAGGCTTTGGCAGGTCATTTTTGTTTTCCTACTAGCAACACCAGTTGCTGATGAACAGGTGTATTAAGTCTTGACAACATAATAAATTCACCAGTGCAAAGTGACATACATCAGGGCTGCCACATGGATAGGCTAGTGTCNAGCAAAAAAAAAAAAAAAAAAAAAAAAAAAAAAAGACAAGTCCTCAGATTTGGTCTTTTCCAGCAGGACATTTGCTGGCTGAAGGGGAAATTTAACTGGAAAACAGGTTGCTGTATTATTCTTCTACAATCAAATAAAAGTTCTTCAATAACTGTTGGCTTTGGTTTTTTTTTTTTTCTTTACCTCAGTAGCCTGTTTCACAACAGAAGTATTAGAAAACACTTTCTACAACTTTTCCTCTATAGTGTAAAATAGCAAAAAGGAGATGAACCATGCATGACAAACATCAGAGGAGAAATTCTAAACAAATTTTGACACCAGAGAATATGTGACTTCGCTAAATCTTCCAAACCTGACACCCCTGAGTATCTCCAAATAGGTCTATTAAATAGATTGAGGTTTGAACCAGTCCCATGGAAATTAAAGGATCCATTTCAGTTTGGAGTAGCTAAGAGTATTATTCAGGCTTGCACTGACAAGCAAGTAAAAATCCCAAACTGCAAAAGGCACCTGAGTGGCAATACAGTTGCTGACAGAAGTCTATTCTGCAAATACATGATAGTCCCTGCCAAGCATCTGCAGCAAAGACATTTGACAGTTGACATAAATTTGCTGTGCAAAAGTCACAAAGCTGGATCTATCCTCAATGTCTGAGCAAGAAACTTATTAAACTTTAATGAATGTATGTTCGGCAGCTATTTAGTTATTCTGCCCAGTTCCATAAAGGTGTTAGCGTTGCTCAGGGAGGCAGGTTAGAACCCCAGTTTTTGTCAACATCCTACCATGCTTCTGCTGTCGCTTCATCCCATTCCACTACTGGTCCTTTCAGCATGGCCTCTGAATACCTGTTAAGCTCATTTATACCCAAGAAGCAAGCAGACATGTTTGAAAGCGAAGGGAGATGGCTTCACCACTATGGAAGAGAGCAGCAATAAGATTCATTTTTTACTGAATTGGTTTTAGAATTAGTCGAACCATTATTTATTTATTGTTGATGACCAAAATATCATGATAACTAGTTTGGATTTCCCAATTATTTTTCCAGACAAGGTCTCTCCTCCACAGGAGGAACAGGAACATAACCTCTTACCAGCTCTCAAGTTTCACACACCCCAGCAGAATCCGATAGCAACTTTTGGGTTTTGTTGAAGAGACCATTCAATCAACTATTCTCTTGCCCAGCAACTTTTCAACCTCTTTGATGGAATAGGATAAACAATCATAGAATATTATTATATTTATAACTTGAATTTTCTCGAGCATTTGCTATTTTTTCCATACCAGTGCTTCCAAAGAAGGTATTCCCACCGCACCAGCAGTGATTTTTATGGCAAGTGATCAGGGTCATTTGTCTATTTTTGAAAAAAAGTATGTTTAAATTGATACCTTCTTACATGCTTTTCTTTCATGGCTTTCCCCAGCAATGTTCTCTTCTGCCTCCTCTCCATATAATTTTGTGATGAACCAAGCTGCCGACAACATTTGATCCATGCAGACTACAACAAATCGTGTTTGCATTGGGCCAGATAACCAGATTTTTTACCACTACACACAACATCAAAACCTGGCTGCTCTCGGCCAGATGGTCAATTATCTAAATTGAGTTCTAACTATTTATTAACAGATCTTCTATTCATCTTTCTTTCTCAGTTTGAGATTTCTCCAAAATCTTTCCCCATGTGTGAGACTAGGTGATTTGTATGCACAGGCTGTGCAACTGAACAGATGGATCTGACAGCAATGGCATATTCTTCCACAAAAATGACAGGATAATAAGTGAAGATCTTGTTAAACTTGGCTACCATTAATGTAACTGCTTGTTTACTAATATTTCACAGCAAGTCAGACTTACTGACAGTGCTTTACTTGCCAGTCACTGAATGTATTGGCAGCTGCTTTTTCTTCAGCTTAAAGAAATAAAGAAGAAAAAAGAAACAACAGGACTTTCTAGAGATAGTCTGGCTATTTTTTCTTCCCCTTTAAATATTTCAACTGTTATTGATCAGTATTTGGAATCAAATATATACAGAGAAACAATTCAGAGCAAAATCACAAGACCAAACAATCTCTTAGAAGTAAAAAACCAGCAAAACCAGCTTAACTTTTTTTTCTTAGGAAGAAAAGTATCAACTGTTTTAGTATGCATTTGTTTTCAACAGGAGACCAGACTTTTATTTAAAAAAATAAATAAAAAAGTAGCAATGCCAAGTCCAAAAACAAAGGGGTTTAGAGGGCCTGGATTCTGATAAACACTACAGTTGAAGGTGTTCCTCCTAATTTGTGCTTTCTCTGGTTTTCACAGGAATTGTATTCAAGGTAGTCCAAAAGGAATTTTAAGACATTTTGGAATATTCTACCTGGTCGCTTACTGGAATGGCATAAGTGAACACAAATCCTTTTGGATTCTTTAGCGGTTCTGGGTCTAGGCTGAACCTTGCTATCCTTTCTCTGTTATTACCCGTGTAAGAATATCCCGGCCTCTCCCTTCCTCTAGACCCACCACTCAAGCCATGATCATCATCGACACACCATGCAGGTGTAAGAACAGTCACTTACCTGAATGCAGTAGAGCTGTGGCTGCAAAACAGGAAATTTTCTTTGTAATCTAATGAGATATTGGAGTATTAGAAGAATAGAGACAATATATTGTCACAAAAGAATGAAGATGAGGATGTAACCTGGTTTTTGGCACTCTGTGCACAAGTGCTACAGCAGGAAACTCCTGCCCTTAGAGTTTCAACTCCAGCTTTAAAAGTTCAGTTCACATTCAGAGGAAGCCACAAAGGCTTTAATGGACTTACACATTGAATAATCTTGCTTAGTTCAGTGTAATGTGATGAACATATCAAGTGTGCTTTCTGTTAGGATTTTTTTTTTTTTTTTAAATGTCTAAGTACCCGTCTGTTGTACTCTTGTAATGATAAAAACTTGTTGCTCTAAACCGATGTGTATCTTAAAAAGTATAGGCAGGAAGTAAATTTCCTTCTGTCAACATCCTGAGAGTATAGGAAAATACAGATGAGCTTCCCCAAGCCTTTCCACACTGCTCCATCTCCAGAAATGATAAAATTCCAAAACATAGGGCCTGCATTTCAGGGACCTCACAGTGAACGTGGGCGAGTCAGGGCCAAGCTGGCATTAGAGGGCAGAGCTGGAAGGATCTGCCTCCTCCTTGCTGGGGTCCAGCTCCTGGAAGAAGACATTCACATCTTCTAATAAACTTGCTCTCCATGCTTATCAGAAACAAAGAAATCTTCTTCCCTCTCCCTCAAATCCCTTGTTTCTTCTCCAGGCTAACCTGGCTCTTTAGTACTTGTGTCATTTCTACTTGACTAGTCTGACTCTGCCTCCAGAGCATTTTGGCACATGCACAGGGGAATGAATATCTTTTGGGTATCTAGATCCCTGGTGGCTAGAGACCACCCAGCAAGCAGAGAGACTTTTCCAAAGATGCTGCTTAATTACAAGTCATTAGAGAGATAATGAGTCTGTAGCATCTCAATAACAGTTTTCTTGCCACTATCACATCCTTCTCCTTTACTTTACAGGGATAGTTACCTGCAAACTTTCTTTTTGGAAATCTCTTCTTGAAGCATCATCTTTCAGCATAGCCTGCTTTGATAAGAACTAGCCTTAAACTCACTGGAGTTTAGCAGCAAGCACACATCATCCTCCCTTTCCTCCTTTAGCAATACCTGGAGCAGAAATTCATACTGTTCAGAATTATATGATACTAGCTTGTATTACCAACATCCTGAACACATATTACCACACCACACTGGTTTTGGTGCCTTGGCTCTGAAAGGCAAAAAGATAGGATTTGTCTGGTCTTATTCCTGCTGCATAGGTGATCGGATACATTCCTTTTACTAAATGAAAGTATAGTCTCATTTTATTCATCTGACAAGAACAAACACCTCCTGCTGCCCCCTTCTACAGTCATAAGGGAGGAAGAAAGATTGTTGGAGACCTCACCAACACCTATCCTGAATATGATGAGGAAACTTGGAAGCTGATGGAGCCTAGGGCTGCCAGTCTGATATGAAACTGACCCCCCCTGACAAACAATTTTCCATACACACAGCTCCTTAGCTACTGAACTACTCAGAATTACACAGCAAAGTTTTGTCTGGCAGAAACTATAAATCTTTCTAAAAGGTATATCCATTCAGTAACTGCAGTGTCTGGACTGAGTGTTGAGCCTGGCAAGGCTTTAATAGATTAGAAATCCAGAATTGCCATGCTTACAGCATTGTTTTCTACAAGTCATACCAGCACTTTCTCCACAATTCTTTCACTTTAAAACAAATGAAAATATATTTGATGTGTATGACCAACAACTAAGAATTTTGGTCTAATTTGAACTGTTATATAGCTCAAACAAAATACACAAAGTTATTCCTTGTTTAAAGCTTTGCATTCAGAAGCAGAAGTCGGCCGTTGCTTCTATTTATTCATCCTGCTAAGCATTTAGCATCTCTAAATGCAACAGAAGGTGTTGTTGCTGCCAAAACCATCAGAGAGATAGAAACCATTTCATTTGGCACCGGAGTGAATCCTTCTGCATGATTCCTAGCAAAGACCTACGGCAGAAAAGGGCTTGCATCCTACTGGCCTGATAATGTATGAACTCCAATTACTGGCAAAAGAAACACACACTTTCACATCTTTTAAATAAAAAAAGAAGTCCTTTTCAGCAAGGAAATAAAAGGGACAATTTACTGGACATGTGTGCATCAGGCCTTTTCCATTCACTCCTGCTGTCAAGTCTAGCAGTATTCCTGCTGCAAAGCTGGCTCAGTATTGTGCTTGGCACAGAGAGACTGAGCATAGAGACCAGAGGCAAAGGAGACTGCTAAGGATTTATCTTTCAAATTAAAAACTATATTAATGAGTAAATCTTGTTTTATCTCATGAAAGCGCATATTGGCTTCACAGAAATCCAGAAAGATGAATTCCTCCGCAACCTGCTCTCACACTGCTGCGGATGGGGACGGACCCCACTGCAACAAAGGTCTCATGGCTCCAGTGTTCCCACAACTCGAACATGGGGTAAATCAATGCAGCAGTTTTAACTCTCAATCGCCTAGCTTTACTTATATGGCCTTGAGACATTTTTGTCTTTGTCCCCTTTACCTCTTGAAGGATGCTGGCAGCCTTATCCCAAACTGCTCTCAGATTTGGTTTTTTATTCCATCAGCAGATTCCCTGTGTTTGCTTCAGCCTTTCTAGTTGAGGACAAGATCTCTGGAGAACAGCAGACACTTTCTGGTGGCATTACATTTCTTCATCTGGTGAGATAACATGACAACAGGTTCCCTCTGCTCATGCTTCATCAATACCCTCAAACACTGTGCACTTTTTGTGTGTGTGTACAGGACTAAGAGAGCCAGCACTGTGACTACCGGCCCTGCACTCCAGCTTTAGAAAGCTAATGAGTACCCAGTTAAAAAGTCACCTTATGCACCCTGCGCATACAGCCAGAGACTGAAGAATCTCCTCCAGAGGGCAACACGCACCCAGGTGGGCTGAACCTTTACCCACTGACTACACAGATCAAAACAGAAAACTGTAACAATTATCTTCCAGGATTAGGAATGCAGTTAATTAATGCAAAAGCCTCATTTTATGCAAATGCTATGCATAACTAGGTTTTCACTCAAGCTATAGGAAAAACGTGGGAGTGCAAGTCAATATTGCTAGTATTTTTTTAAATTAATTCAAAACAGCACATGCACCCTCACCCTTAAGAAGGCTAGGCATATATTTTAAATATTTAATAACTTAGTCCCAAGACAAAATGAATACAAGGGTATTAATTACCTTCTTCCTTACTCAGCATCACCTCTATTTGAAGATCAGATATGGAAAAGTACAAGAAACCTGAAACATGTTTTAAATCAAACTTCCATCTCTATTGTTAGCCTTTTGAACAGCTTTAAGTGGACTGACTCTGGGTAAGTGGTCAAGAAACACTCCCATCCTAGTATACATCTGGGGAAACTGCATCAACTTCAGTGGTTACACCCCGGATCCACACTGACTTAAAGAACCCAAATTTAGCACTTGATTGTATTCCCTCATTCTGCTGAACTCTGCCTTGCAAGAGGATCCACTCAGATGCAACTAAATTTTCATTTCACTGAAAAAAATATTAGTAGTGGTGAAAATAAAAAAGTCAAATTAACGTGACTTGCAGACACTCTGCAACTCTTTATATTCTGTTTTCTCAACAGTGTTAATTTTCAGCAGAACTTCTCCACTGAATTTAAAAGTGTCACTTTACACTAATACATCTTTAACTGAAATAAGATTTTGACTATAAATGTTTAAGATGTGAAGCACTAAATTAAAAGAAAGAATCCACTTTAAAAAGCCTGTATGTCAAATGAGTGCTTGAAAACTAAGCATGAATTAATCATCTGCTTCAAGACATCTGTTTCCCTTAAAAATGTGCTTCCTTAAGACTATTATTCCTTAAAACGGGATCACATAAATACTGTCTGACTTCACTGACAAATTTAAGTCTATATCCAGATGTACTTAAATTAACCATCCAACTAATGCCATTACAGAACACTGCATGAATCAGGACCAACAGAGCTTCAGGGAAATAACTGTCACACAAAGGCAACAGAGCAGATCTAATTCAGTGTTTTATCTCCAGCACTGGCCATAGCAAGAAAACAACACAAAGTCCCATGCAATGCTGCATGAATGTTTTGTCCAAGTTGGGGGGCTTTTCTCCTGAAACCTTCTGCTCTCTTGTACCACCGCACAGTGCAAGTGGGAACCAGTGAGGTGCCCTTGACCATCAGTGGTGCAGCCTCCAGGAAGCATGTCACACTGCTCACGGAATACAGAGATGTTCCAGACCCCTGCATTGACCTAGACCCAAAGTTTTGGGCTGTTAGACACCAGAATTCCCACTTGTGGTGTTATTTGGACACAGCCACGTTCCCTGCGCACTGGGATTAGATCTTACTGTTTTGAATATGAAGGAACCATTCCCATGTCATTATAAAGTCTGAAATGGAAGTTCACGTTGCTTTCAAATGCACCCACCAGGAAAGCCAGGATTTATCTTTATTTGCAGGTGCTCAGCAAAGCAACTTGCACAAATTTAGTCAATTCAGGATCTCAAATTCCCTTAGACCATTTTCTCTGTTCCTTACCCATATGTCTTTGCTGTACATGCATATACGTAAACCAAAGCAGTGAAGGCAGGCATTAAATCAATGTAACTCCACTTGCAGAAGAGGCTGACTGTACTCCTCAGGCTGGATCTGGACCCCAGAAACACTGTTAGGGCTACAGCAGTGATTGAATCAAGTCATACATAAAGACAAGTCTCTGCTGCAGAGGATTTACATATTAAAAAACCAACTGTTCCTTAATCAAAGCACTAATAAAGGCACTGCAATAGCTACAGCTGCCCTCCCTCCCCTCCCTGACCCATTCTTATACATACAAATACATACTTGTCATCTGACATGAAAGTATTTGTGAATAGACAGCAAGAGAAGGTGAGGTAATTCAGCTGTAAGCTGTACCTGGACTGCAAATTCTCCTGTTTGCTCCACAGCTATACCAGATACTAAATTCACATACTAAAGAACGCATTTCAACTTCCATGGCTTTTTACAACTAAATTTAAAAAAAACCAAAAAAACCCCCAAAAAACCCCAAAAAAACCCCAGCCATGCTCAGCTAGGCCAGTGCAGGCACTGCCCATTTTCATTTATTTCTGTCTCAATCAACACGGACCTTTAAAACATAATCTCTGACAGAAATTCAATTTATTTCTCCTTCTGCATGTCTAAGCAGATCTGTAATCAGTGTAATCACTTTGCCACACTTTCTCCTACATGTGAACTGAGGGTCCTGAACATTGTTTTCCCTGTTGCAAATAGGAACAGCATTAAAATCCTATCAAAACAAATCCGAACGAGCATCAGTCCAAGAATAAAACTGACCCAACATGCTTCTGAGGGAAATTCTGGCTGTTCTTTCTGTGGCTTTCACTTTTTAAAAAATGGAATGTTTTATTCTTTTACAACTTAATCTTATTTAAGATGAGAATAGGAAACTAATGAAGAAAGCTCTCTGACCAAAACATTTTAGGATACAAAATATGTTTCTTACTAGAAGGATTTATGATCCTGTAAGCAGTAAAATTTGCACAGACGCCTGTTCAGAGTGAGATCAGAAAGAGAGACTCGAGGATGAAGTAAGTACCTAAGCGCAGGGATCTGACCTGCCATTTGAGCCCCTGGTCTGCCTCAAGCTGGGCTCTGGCACGCAGCAGAACCTGCGATGTAAGGATACCTCCCTGGCTGCTGGTGTGGCCCCCACGTGCCCTGCTTTCCCCCCCATAGCCCACACTGTGCCCCAGAGCCATGGGGCACACTCAGGGAAACAGGTGCCCGGAAGTGCTGCAGCAAGCCTCAGTGCCCTGCAGCACGAGCTTTCAGTAATCACGGTGACGGACATGGGCAGAAAGAGGCACACAAACGACCCGTCACCATTCTGCAAGGGGAGAGCAGCAAAACCAGCCTTGGGCTTGTTAGCATCCAAACAGCATCCACAGATCACCTCATGCTTGCCCCTCACAGTAGGAAACTTTGCAGCAGCTAGTATAAGAACTGCAGTGAAGAAAAACTGAGGGTTTCTTGGGTTATGGTTTGGTGGAGTTTTGATTTTTTTGTTGGTTTTGGTGGGGTTTTTTTTTTTGGTTTTTTGTTTGTTTGAGGTTTTTTTACTATCTTGGAAAAGCTGAGGCTTCTCTGGACAGCAGTAATCCCACCTCAAGCACTAGGCAGCTTTGCCCTCCTCTCAGAGCTGTACAGGCAGACTTTACAAAACCTGACCTTAAAAATACAGAATTAAAATGTTACTCCTGAATGATGAGCATCATTTATCACCTTGTCTGATCAACCATATCAGTCACGTCATACCACCTCAGCACTGCTGAAATGCAGCATGACTGGCCAAACCAAAACAAATGCTTTCAAAAATATTGTTCAATGTATTTACTTCTGTTTCTCACATGTTCTAATGCCTAAAGTGAATGCCTTCCCCATCCCATTGCCCACACATAAATCACTCCTCTGGCTACTGCTTCTCTTCTTGTTTGATATATCAGTGGTGAATCTGACTGGGCAATAAACACCTCCTCAGCGTGTTAGGATGAATAGAAGAAACAGAAGAACTTTCTAGCAGATCTTTTCACCTCTTTGCAGTGCATTTCTATCAGAACACAGGCTCCTCTACCAAGAGTGAAGAATAGGAAACTGGATCCCTAACACTAGGAGTATTTTGTACTGCTTTTAAAAGCAGGGGCAGTAGATATTCCAGTAAACAATCACAGAAAGGTAACTAGAGAGCCTTCTTGCTTTTGAATTTCTTAAAAGTAATATTCCAATCTCATTTTTGCTGCTATTAACTGTTCTCTGCAGATTCTTGAACAGATTAATTTATGCATTCTTTCATAAACTAGAAAAGTAATTTAGGCCTGCTAACCCAGTATGTGAACCACCAGCCTTTACTAGGCAAAAATAATTGCTTATTACCCATTTCTGATTTTTCCTGCTAGGCAATAAATGTACGCATTAGATGAGAAAGGGTAAAAACACCCTCAGCATTCAAAATATATTCTTGCTTTTAAAAATACTTGTCAAGACATACTAGAATCGTACAGATCCTTAGTGAAGAAAACAAATTGTTTCTTCTAGCTAATTTATACCTACATGCAGTTAGGATGGAAGACAGCTTGAAAAGGAAGTTTTAGAGGAAAATAATCCACTTTCAGTTGCTATTGAAGGTATAGGAAACAAAATACTAAAGAAGTTAGGAATCTGTTAAAAAGCTTTTTTTTTTTTTCCTTTCAAGAAAAAGAATTTGAACTGAATAATACCTTTGTTTGGTTTTGTGTTCTGTTACTTCACAACCAAGCTTCTGAAATAAGGGCATGAAATAATCAAAAGAGTTATCATTTGCATTGTTCTTGGCGCACTGGCTTTTCATTTTCATAAAGGTCATTCACTCTTTTGCAAAAGAGATAAGTAACACCCCTTTCAGCAGATGCATAATCTTAACACAGTCAAAGTTTCCAACAGCACTTAACCATTCATGCAATTTATTTATAGCTCCCTCCTTCACTGTGCAAAAGAAATCTTTGCCCTGGCCATTTGATTGATTTTTTAGGAATAGACACACACAAAAGCTTGTCATTATTTGTTAGAGTTCCCAGAAATCAATTATTCTGTTCAGAATTAGGAAAAAATGACAGAAAAAAATAGCAAATAAAAACATATTCAAATCAACAGGCACTTGCATCCAAGAGTTTAAAAATAATTGCCTGAGGGAGATGTCCCAATAGTTAATTTTTGAATTTTCAACTGTTCAGAAAGTTGCACAGGGCTGAAATAAAACTAGTACGTACAAATATTTAAAAGACATCCAGATGATATCTGATGATAAAAGATGTCCAGAGAAGGGCAACGAGGCTGGTGAAGGGTCTAGAAAACAAGTCTTATGAGGAGCCGCTGAGAGAACTGGGGCTGTTTAGCTTGGAGAAGAGGAGGCTGAGGGGAGACCTTATCGCTCTCTACAACTACCTGAAAGGAGGTTGTAGGGAAGCGGGTGTTGGACTCTTCTCCCAAGAAGCTAGCGATAGGACGAGAGGGAATGGTCTCAAGTTGTGTCAGGGGAGGTTTAGACTGGACATCAGGAAGCATTTCTTTACTGAAAGAGTGGTTAGGCATTGGAACAGGCTGCCCAGAGAGGTGGTGGAGTCGTCAACCCTGGAGGCGTTCAAAAAAGGTGTAGACGTGGCACTCCAGGGCCTAGTTTAGGAGTCATGGTGGTGTTAGTTGATGGTTGGACTTGATGATCTTAGAGGTCTTTTCCAACCTTAATGATTCTATGATTCTATGAAATGCAACAAGAGAGATAACTCTTGCCTAAGAGTGATATAAAAATTGCGCAAAGTAATGAAAGTAATTTTAAAAAAATTAAGGAAATATTTATTTAGAAAGAGTTAAAGGAGGGCAATGTAATTAATACCAAACAAAATGGGATTAAAGAAACTAGATTTACTGGACATCTTGGTTTTTATGAATTATAACAGTTTAGTCCACACAGGTAAGAGATGATGATGATGATGTGTGTTTAGTCTTCCATAAAGCATTTAATCAGATGCTTCATGATACTTTCATCAAGAGACTTGACTGATACATGATCATTATGACACTTGCTAGAAGAGCACAAAGCTGGTTAGCAGCTGGACCTCCAAATGGAGCTACAGACAGTGAATCAGTGGTGAGAAAGAGCATTTGTATTGGAGTCCTGTAAGACTTATACATTGGCTCTGTGCTGTATCAAGGACGTGAAAAAAAAAGTGTTAAACTGGTAATGATTCAGGTTTGCAGAAGACACAAAAATTTGAGGAATGCGAAATAATAAACAGTACATTTCTGAGCTGGACAGCAAGGAAAGGAAAGGTAGCAAGGAAAAATACATATCTCAATGTGAAGGAGAAAAAGCAAATTATATTTAAAAAAGTAGACCTCCACCCTCTAAAGAATTAAAAAAATAGTTGGGAGACATGAGAGAAACTCACTGAACAGATGCTTCAACTGCAATATTGCAGCCAAAAAAAGATTAAATGCCCTCACATTATACATATAAACAAAATCTGGTACAAATCATTATTATCTCCATGCTTTCCACTGACATAACTGCTCCTGACATGCTGCAAGCGGTTCTGGTGCCTACAGTTCTTGAACAGTGCTAGAAACTTTATAACCTTCACAGGAGACCTCCAAGAATGAATAAAATATTTTAAAAAGAGAGACTTCAGGGGTTTGATCCATGTAGGATGTCAAAGAGAAGGCTGTGACTTCATATTTATGAGAGAAAAACTTGTGTGGTAAGAGCCCTTTCAACTGAAAAGTCAGATAAAACAATTTCATGCTGGAAAGTGAAGCTAGACAAACATCAACCAGAAATATTTGTTTTTAAGCACGTAAACTTTAACTTTAACCAGCATTGGAATAAGTTGAAGTTTGCAACAGGTTCTGCACCAAAAACCCCTTCACTAGATGGATTTCCAAAAAGCTGCAGCCTTGTTCATATATGGTTTAATTCATTTTGGGGAAGGACTAAAAAAATGAATGGCCCTATGAATGTCTGAATTGCAGACTGCTGGTCTGTTCTATCCATATATCTAAAAATCCTGGCTCTATACAACGCTTCTTGTAATCTATGTACCAGATGCTCACTGTGATGGCTTAACCCCAGCTGGCAAACTAAGCACCACACAGCTGCTCGCTTACTCCCCCCTGGTGGGATGGGGGAGAGAATCAGAAGAGTAAAAGTGAGAAAACTCGTGGGTTGAGGTAAAGATAGTTTAATAGGTAAAGCAAAAGCCGCGCACGCAAGCAAAGCAAAACAAGGAATTCATTCCCTACTTCCCATCGGCAGGCAGATGTTCAGCCATCTCCAGGAAAGCAGGGCTCCATCACGTGTAACAGTTACTTGGGAAGACAAACGCCATCACTCCAAACGTCCCCCCCCTTCCTCCTCCTTCCCCCAGCTTTATATGCTGAGCATGACGCCATATGGTGTGGGGTATCCCTTTGGTCAGTTGGGGTCAGCTGTCCCGGCTGCGTCCCCTCCCAACTTCTTGTGCACCCCCAGCCTCCTGGCTGGTGGGGTGGGGTGAGAAGCAGAAAAGGCCTTTACTCTGTGTAAGCACTGCTCAGCAGTAATGAAAACATCCCCGTATTATCAACACTGTTTTCAGCACAAATCCAAAACAGAGCCCCATAGTAGCTATTACAAAGAAAATTAACTCTATCCCAGCCAAACCAGCACACTCACAGAGGTTTAAAGACTGAGACGAGGTCAGAAAGTGCTTAAATTTCTTGATACAGTGTCCCTTCATTTTATTATCCAATACATAGGGCTACTGAAGCAAGCATTCTTAGTTTTCCAAAATTGTCCCATTCCAACTGTTATTCAGCATCACATTTTAGCATTGCTGTATAAAGCTTATTACCTCTGGGTTAGATTTCCTCTGACACCACAATCATTTCTGCAGCACAAATTCACAGTGAGAAACTGCTTTCAATAATTCTGAGACTATCACCGTATTAGACCATGACTACGTCCAGTTCTGGGCTCGTATTACTAATACCCACAAGTGTGTTATCTTCCACAAGTTAATCATCTTCCAGATATAGGAGGACCAGCAGTTTTCAGATACGCTAGGCCATCTTCATGATGGGAACATCGCCACTGGAGCAGCTGTATTGGCAGCATGCTGCCAGGCTCACAAAAAGCATCCCAAAGAGGATGGAAATTGGCAGCTGCAGAATTAGACTGATCCCCAGACTGTCGTGCAGCAGTCAGCAAGCCCGGCCTCAGCATCAGTTGGCCTGTCCGCTCTCATACGGCTGCTTTCTGGTGCACACACAGCAGCATCAGCAGCTCCCAGAGGCACGCATGGACTAAGTATGCCATATTTTCAAGTTTATGCCAAGGATCAGAATTTCGCAGAAAAAGTGGGTGGTATTTAACCAAAACACACTGCTTTAACACGCCAAAAAGTTTGTATCTAATAAGGCAAATTTATCCCTAGTATAGCTCCCCTGATCAGAGCTTTTAGTTATACCAGAGGTATGTTTGGCCCAGTACTTAGAAATGAGACACTGCCTGCAACAAACTGGTATAATACACTAATTACAGTTCTCATCACCATAGGAACGTACTTTTGTTTATATCCCTTCCATTCCATGAAAGAAAATGAAGCTCACTCAGTTAAACTAAAAACTGAAGATATAATAGAAATCTGGAATAGATATAAAATCCATTGGAAGTAAGAATATAACCTGGTACAGAATGCAGTAGACCTCCTTTAAAATAACAGGTTTACACCAAGTGACTTCACTGGAAAGTGATGTCTGCCCATCTCCAATTCATCTTAACCTCCCACTTGGCACACAAAAAAGTACTAGCTTATAGTTTCTCAGATAAATGATGTCTTTAACTTTCTGTTCCGTCTTTTGTCTTTGCCCTACATTTCTACTATTTGTAAGTTCCTGATTCAGAAGCAATATGGATAGTTTTAAGCAAAGGATAAGTTGTTGTTTATACACACTCTCATCTGGAAAAGAAACAGAAATTTCAGAGGTTTCAAGCATCTTTGACATCTGCTGATAGAACGGTTCCTAATTCTGTGAAGACCTTAACCAGATATTTAACAGTAAGCATAGGAATAGCCCCAATGGCTTTGGGGATTAGACATACTTTCTGACCTGGTGTACAAAGAGAAACAGAACTGCACTTGGACTGGACCCTACGCCAGCTGACAGGAAAACAGAAGGCAGATCAGTCCTGGGGAGTATTCTTCACCTGCCTATTCTGCAAGTGTAGTACGGACTCTGCTCCTCTGGATCTCAAGTTCTTCCTTCCAGAGTCTGAATGCTCTCCATTTCTAGTAAATTAAGAGAGATGGTCAAATGGTTATCTTGTAAAGACACCTGGTATACTTGCTTTAATACAAAATACTAAATTTAACCCAATTGTATTATATGCGCAAAATAATGCCATTGACATTTTAGTACTTTATGTTTACTACTTACCTTTTTTTCTTCTATAATTGTGAACATAAAAGCAAGAGATAATGTTAGACCCCTCTCCAATTCAAACATTTCACACAGAACGCTTGCTTCCGATATTCAAAATACTTCATCACATCATCAAGCTTCTCTGTGCAGAAGTAGCTGGTAATACAGGTATATTCATGCTCCTATACTCACCACTTGTGATTTCATGCATTCTTCATGCACTGAAGACATACATTTAAGGACCAAATCCATTTCTGAATACAACCTATTGAAATGAAAGTTCTGCAGACTGAAAACTTCTCTCTCATAATATCACCTTTGCAAACAGACATAAAAATAGTCTCTTATCAGTTTTCTATGTCCAGACCCGCACCTGCCCTGCAGATTACTCAAGAACAGAAATTAATGGCAGTTGACATAAGTACTCTGTGCCTTCTCACCTGTGCTAGATCACAAGACATTTGAACATCTTGAATACTCTGACTCAGGTTCTTCAAGGCTCAGAGTACTCCAACACTGAGAAGTTAAAAGGTTTTGGCACACCCCAATGCTACACCACCAAAAAGAAACTTGTGCAAACAAAATATAATTTGAATATCAGTGAGACAGAAAAAATAACACTAAGCCCAGTGAGACAGGAAAAACTACTGATCCAGATCTTCCTTTGGCTTGAGTCTACACTATAGAAATCCTGCCCTGTTTCACTATTCAAATTTCACTTTCACACAAAGAACTGTCCCCGTCTGAATTAACGTCTAAAATTAAGAGGAAAGTATAAGAGATTAAGTCATGAGAGATCACTGTAATAATCTATTCTGACCTCCTGCACACAATTTTTCTAAATTAATTCCAATTAAAGCTAGAAACAACCTTCAAGTCAAGATTAGGTTTTTTTGGTCTCCTGCAATGGAGATCATATCATTTGCTTAATTACAAGGTACTTTTAATGACAGTTATTTCTAAAGAATGTATAGGTTCTACTAATACAAATAAATGTATGTGGATACAGTGTGTGAGCATCTGTGGCACACAGCATTCAGCAGAGCGGATCACAGCCTGCACACATCCACTTTTTCACTTGGAAACAGTCTCTAAACTACTACAGCAGACAAGTTACAGGCAAGTCGAAAGTTGAAACCATCTCTCTCAGGAATTACTGGCCCAAGTTCTGACACTCCAAGGCACAGAGCTTCTGAAATTCCCTGAAGTTAGAGATGGCTTCAATCGCACCTTCCAAATTGTATCAAAAGTATTGAGACAGAAATTCAGGTCCAAATCTTAAGGGATTAATCCACTATCTGGTTTTGTTCCTCCATGGAAAAATGCTTTTTGTTTAGAAAATACACTGTTCTCTCCCAAGCGATCGAAACAACAGCCAGTTGCATGTTAGACCCTTAATAGAACAAAATGGGAATATGCAAGCAGTTAAACATACTCAATAAACATGGCTTCCTATCCAGAAAAGAGAAAGAGCTCAGCTGCAGATTTCTAGCTAAGAACCATTACCATCATGTGACATGATGGAATTTTTTCCCTTTCTAATACCTTATTGCAAGCTCATCACAAAACAGATGTCTGCAATCACTAACTACTGTTAGTTTAAGCATAACTATTTACTACATTTCAGTAAACATGTAACCAAGTGCTTAAAAATCTATTTTAATGATGTTTTCAGGAATANAAAAAAAAAAAAAAAAAAAAGAGGTAAAAGGTACGTCTTTTACATATAAGAAAAAACTTACAGCAAAGGGAAAGAATATCTTAAAACCAAAATAAAGCTATGTTGTTCCCTACAGGGAAGTGTCAGGTATTTGAGATTACTCACTCAATTCACTTTCAGCATTCACAGAAAAAGATGAAGATGGAAAGTCAAAATAGTTACTCTACCATGTCAGCTTTAAATATTCCACTGACTGTCAACAATTTAGCAATAAAATTACAAATATACAGAAAACAGATATGCTACTGTACTGAAGCTACACACACAACCAATAGCAAAAATACATAACAAAATATGCAGAAATTAAGTGTTTTCCACTCATAAATGCAGAATTACTCCCACATTCCATTCTGTCTTGTGACCAAAACCAAAGACAACTGTTATTACACTTCATAGAGGGGGCAGAGGACAAATCTCACAAATTTGGACTAACTCTAATTCTACAAATTGTTTGCTGTAGAATCATAGTTCATACATGGAAACATGTAAAATTAATATTAAGAATTAAGTACAAGTCAGAGTGAAAACAGTGATGCTAATGAAGGGTCTCATTCTGAGACTGCTGCTTGTTGGGCAGAATGAGTCCCAGTTCAACAGTCTAAGCCCGAGGACGTTAGCAATAATGGAAAGCACTATGCTTAGCAGAATTTGCACGAAAGGTCAAAAGTGATCACTAAAAATGTTTTTCCAAGCAGCAGAGTAGGACATCAGGAAAACAGAATACTATTGTATTCACTGCAATGTTAGGCTTTTGAGCACAGATGTGCTCGACTTAAAAATGACATGCGTTACAAATACAAAATGCTACAAATGCTTACTGCATGCAAATAGTCCCCAGACTGCTTCACTTTATAGTTTCTAAATCAAAGTAATACGTACATATGGATGGAATGTGGTTTCTATTTACATAAGCTTTGACAGGAACAGGCACATTAAATCATGACTGAGTCACTAGCATGAAATTGCATTTCTAAATAATTTAAACCCTCAAATCAGTATTTCTTGCTAAAAATCCTTCATTTCAATGAAACAGTTTGTAAACATTGAAGATGTACATTTATACAACCTACAGTCTCAGCAGGAAATAAATTTCAGGTTTATCATCACTATTGGGTTCCAGCTGCAGAACAGAATCATGTGTATACAACTGGTCACTACAGCCATAGTGCAAAGCAGCACACGCGCCCTCCGGTATTCCTCGGCCCTCCACATTCTCCCCAGGGAAGCCATTCAGGTACCTGGCTATGTATGAGCCTGTTGAATGTCTGTTGATAACGTGAGGAGATGCTGAGGGCTTGTTCCGAAGGACAACACCTGCCATGCTACTTGTGTTAGAAGATTTTTGCTTGCTGGCAGCCTCCTGCCTCTCCTTAGCACGGCTGGCTATATTCCGCACTCTGCTCTGGCTTCTGGACGAGAGTTTTCTGACCAGCGCTTTTGGGCAGTCTTCATCAATCTGCCTGGAGTGCAGTGTTTGATGGCTGTCCTCCTGGTCCAGGGACACCAGCTTCCTCAGCTGTTCCGTCAGAGCATCCGTAGAATGTGGTCTCATATTCTTCATAGCAGCAAGTTTCTTGTCTCTCATGCCTGATGAGATAAAGCTCCTACTTATGTATTGATACTTACTTTCAAAATTGCAGGAAATATCCTCTGATGTCAAGTCACCGAGACTCTTGGATTTGCAAGGGCTAGTCTGCTTGATGGCTGAAGGAGGTGGCAAAGCCAAAGCATTTTTGAGCACCGGTGAGTGTATGTTGAGCTGGGATCTCTCAGAGGTACGCATTACATTTCTCTGCTTATCTGAACAATGATGATACAAAAAGCCAACATTTTCATACGTTGGAAAAGGGAGCTGACTCCCTGCAGTCCTGAAGTTATCCGAGCAGTCCAGGGCAGCAGCACAGAGCTCAACAGTTGCGCTTTTCCCAGAGGTCCTCTCACCACCACGTCCAGTGTCCTGCTTTTGCCTCAGTTTCAGAGGGGAAGCCAACTGGCTCATGTCTTCCCTTTTGTACTCGCATGCAGTTACCAAGAGCTCTTGAGAGTCCCCATCTACTTCTACAAGACTGCTGCTTTCTGAATTTTCACCAGTGGGAAGGTCAACAAGTGCCTCCGCAAAGATGAGGCTATTGGAAGCAAAAGAACTGGCAGATTCAGGGGCTTCCCAGCTTGTTCCACATTTTCTTTTGTGACTAGCATCTAGCCAAGAGAGAGGTGAAGGACAAGGACAGCTAGGCAAGTTATTTTCTACACTGTTTAACTTTTTCTTGCAAACTAATTCACTCTGGGCCTTACATTCAGAATTTGGTGTAAGAGTTGCCTCATGGATAATTGCGTACACAGAATACTCTGCAGTCTCAGGGCTGGAGAACATGGTAGTATCTGGAGTTGAGAATAAAGGGGATTTGATGGATTTTGTGGTACTAAAGTTGTGCTTACAGGGACTGTTAAGATCCGGAGTAAGCACGCGTGGGTGTGTAGCCATCACACTGAAGGTCTGGCTGCTGGTGCCAGGGAGGCTTGAGACCGCGGTAGGATTAGTTTGGTCATCTGTGACATCAAACTGCCCAATCAGAGCTGAGACAGCGCTATCCATCTCGCTCTCATTCGCTAAAGAAACTTCATCTATAAGGCGAGAAATGTCACTGTCTTGCATGGTTAAAGTGGAGTGCAAATCAGGAACATCCAAGCAAATAGTAGAAGAAATATCTGTGAAAGAAAGAGGTGCTGCAGTGCTTTTCTTGATGATGTCATGTCTGTGATTCTCCATCTCTACTTTTTGAGAAAGGGAAGTCCCCACAAGAGTTATTTTCTCCTCCGTAGACCCTTTTGGGTCACCTTTCTTTTTATTGTCTGCACAGTTTTTGTCATTTGTTTTTTCTGTGGAAATTTCAAAATCAGAGCCCTGCATTAGAGGGACAGTTTCATCAGAAAGATTGTTTTCCTGAGAGTCTATGAGGTGATTTGTTTCAGCTACACCACTTGCAAAAACTAAATTTTCAGGTTGCTCCTGTAGAGGTGGTACTAAAGAGTCAACTGTGGTCTCCTCCTGGTCATTCTCCTTCTTAAATTGACATGTCAAATTTGAAGTATTTGCTGTTTTCTCAGAACATGTGAAAACAGAATCTTTCAAGTTTGTTTCCTTCTCATTTGTATTATCATCACTGTTGGCTGAATTAAATAAGAAACATATTAGTTGCATACAATATTGTGTTCTGTTTATTAACAACTATTTTGTCCTTAGACAGACAAATGGAGAATGCAAAATTAGGTACAGTTGTGACAGAACTTAATTATGGGGTTGTGCAGGTTTAGTACAAATTATCTGTGTGATATGAATAAATGGAAAAATACAACTGCAGGCACTTCATTGAAACTTCCTTTGAATGTCTATTACATCAAGCACATGATGTAATATTTGTTGCAAATAATGTTAATGAGGTACCATATCATAGCTTGCACATGGTATTACCTTCAGCTGTGTTCCTATTCAGATTTGTACTATAAAGAAGCATGGCAATAAAGACAGAACAAAACAGCTCTGTTAAAAAAACATAATACTGTGAAACAAGATGCATGCTTAAAAGAGCTGAGTAAAAAGCATCAAGTAGATGGACTCCAGACAGTGGGTTGGTTTTGGTTTGTTTTTTTTTTTTTTTTTTTTTTTTAACACGTAGTTATTGTAAAATGTAACAATTTAAGGATTTAATTTCTTATCTTCTACCAGCATACTGCATTCATAAGAGAGCAAGATTTTGAATTCCATGAAAAATAAGCATTAGATATTTCCTCCAACAAATCTTCTTACTTGTCTTTATATGCCAAATCCAAGCTCCATGACTCACTCCTTTGGAGCTTTTAATTAAGCAGGGACTACAGAAATAAGCTTGACATAATATATACTGTTTCTAACATTTGCTAGAAATCAGGTACCCTAAGAAGAAACAAGAGAAGCCCTGATCATTCATTAACAGTGACTGAATCCCCCCAGTACAGTAAGAGCTATTTTTAATGAATGTGGCATTAAAGGCTGATCTCCAAAATCTGAAAAGTTTCCCAAGCTTTTCAGTATTCCTACATAAGGATGGAAGAGATGTACATTTCTTTGATTTATAGATTTTTTTTTTCCTATAAAGAACAGAAGAGCAAATGGACAGCACCCTGTCCACTTGGTGTAATTCCAATTGAGACAGTACAGATATGTTCAGCCATAGTATTTTAGCAAGAGAGATCTCTGCCGGGCAGCCAACCCTTTCCATTCTTCACAGCATCCTGCAATAATGAACACTTCATCTGACTAGTACCTCGCCAAGGGTGAAGCCACCTCTGAGTCTGAAATATTTGGCCTGAACTTACTTTCTGAGAATACCCAAGCCTATTCTTATATGCGCACGAGGCTGTGTTGTACCTTTTCTTACCATGATTCAAGGTAAGTGCTTCCACAAAAAAAAAAAAAAAAAAAGGGGCCTGAGTTGCTTTTCTTTATGTCCACCACTAAGCCATAGATGGCCCTGCAGCACAGAGAAGGGAAAAGGTCCCTCGGGGACAGGAGAGGACTCCACCTGGAATTTAATCTTCTTCATGTCTCATTTCTTTATGTCTAAGGTGGCCAGTCCCCCTGCATAGGGGTTATGGAGCAAGGCCTACAGAAACTCCAATGGACAGGATCTAGCCCTCTCATAGTTAGAAGGGGCAGGGTTCAGTCCCTGTGACAGGTTTTTAAGTCATCTCACCAGAGCATGTGTTTTCTGCAAAGGTTATTTTGCTATAAGTGAATACCTGTGACCTCCAAAAAGCGTAGAAGTTTCTTCTAAAAGAATTTTGCATCTTTGTAGCATCTTTAGGAAGAAATATCTAAGAAATGATTAAATTTATTGCAAAGAATGGCTGAGCTGTATCATCTTCACAGGTTTATCTAGAGGATCTTTCAATTTAAAATACAACATTTCAGAGTTAACTTCCTTTACTAGGAATGTCCTTTTTCCAGTTTACAGTTTCTTCTCAGGATGGTAGAAAAAGAATTGGTTTGATTTCACTTGCTGTTCCTCCTAAGTAACTTCTTTTACAAGACGATGTCCAGATTATCTGTTCCTTCAAAGCCACTAATATGGACAAGTAGAACAAAGGTGGCTTAACAGCACATTCTCATCTCTGCCTGGTAGTTCTCCTATTTTAGGGTGGCTCCTGTGGCTGGTGGAAGCTGCTGCTCTGCAGCTGAGAATATCCAGAGTAGAGCAGCATTTCCGTCACACAAGAGAGGTTCTCAGTGCGCTCTCTGCATCTTACCAAGGAAGACAGATAGTGCTTCTAGCTGTCCTGTGCCAGTTGAGGAAGAGCCCTGCGGGACTAACTGCAGAAACGCTGCACTGTCAGAACCGACCAGAAGCTGAGGATCTGGCTAGCCCTGCAGCCTCACGGGGACAGCCTATATGAGTGCACATGCTCTTCCCAAACAAACAAAAACCAGCCCCAAAAAGCAGTATAGATGCCCTAGACTAGGGATAAGCTTGGAGTGGAGACAGCAGGTCCAATGCATTACAGCCATCGTATTCAAAGCTTCCTAGACTTATTTAAATATTCCAGTAAATCAAATATTAGGCAGGTCAAGCACTAACTTTGCTGTAGTCATGGGAATAACTGGATTTCAAAACCAGGACTATTATTGCTGAATACACTTAGAAAAAAAGCTATTTTAAGAATTAAATTGTATTGTGTATTAACAATATAAGATGAAGGTTTTATCCTAGCACATGCTTTCCATATAAATTAACCAAATGAAGTAACCTAGGTTAAGAGGAGAATATCAAGACTGTTGGATACAAAGTTTGACCTACTTTTACCCCTTTTACATGTATTTGAAAGCCTGCATTAGTCTTTACACACACTATTTCCAAAAGCATATGCTGCATTGCTGTTCTTCCTCCTTGAAAATGGGGACAGAAAATCTACCACGCCAGCAGCTCTGTTTTCATAAGTAAACGGACAGTTGTAAACCAGAAGTTGATGAAGTGTAATTGAAGGTTGGTTCTTAAATTATAAAAAGAAATTTGGCAAGTGTCCTTTTAAAAGCACTTCCAGAAATTGCTGTAGTTAATTCGTCTAGTTTGGAGTGTAGACAGCTTTCCAGGCTGTCACTTATCAAAGAGTTTAAGGAACTGTTAAAATACTACAAACTTAAGTGTATGTAGTTTTGCTCAGTAACTTATTTGAGTTGAATAAAACAATTTGCATAGGGACTGCAGACCTAAGCCTTTTAATAGACTATTTCAACTTACTACATTCACAAGTAATTTTGGAAGCATCTTACCAGATGCACTTTCTTTTCCTTTGGCATCTTGGGCAGTTTCATCTTCTGGGCATGGCAGTCCTACAAGAAGATATTTGTCCACGGGCATAGAAGCAGGACGTGCTTGCAAACTCCGGCTTGTACGCCTTACAACTCCTTCTTTGTCTTTCAAGTCTATTGGTTCAGATGCACTGTCTTTAATTTCAGTAGCTTCCAGAAAACCCATCTTACTTTTCTTTCTACCTTTTGCTGGTGCACTGGCTGTGCGCCGGAGAATTCGATCACCAATAGATCGCTTCCGTACATAGCGCCCGCTGGTTTCAGCAGAATTGTGCTTAGGGTTCTTGTTAAACAACCCTCTGAATCCTATCAGCTGCTTATTCTGAAAGGACAAGAATAACCACAGTTTTGAGTGAGTTCATACTATTATATAACGAGTACAATGAAAAGGGCTGCTTTCAGAGTATTTATGAATGATGAAGACAAAGTTAAAAATGCAGCAAAGCAAAAATTCACACCAAGCAATTCACATCTACTCTGACCAAGGAACTATCAGCATAGGTCTCCATGAATTCATGCATGTCTGTATTTCTCCTCATTAGGATGGCAGCCTGCCACAATTAAAAGAGAAGTTTGCTCAAAGTCTCCTAATCAGAGATGACAAGACTGTAAGAAGTGTACTGCAGTGACAGGCTACACATTAACTTGGAGTTTTATGCATGGGCTTCATCAAAGCAATATTCAGAGTCTGAATGAAGAATGATGTAAGTTTGGTAGCTGCAGATCATGCGATTAGGAACCATTCGAAAAATCTGTGCCCAGCAAGTGCAAAGTGCATGCTAATGAAGTCTACCTTTGTGGCTCCTAGAAAGTGCAATATTGTGTAACTGGGGTTGAGGATTAAAGGGCTCCACTGAAAGGCAAAAAAATGCAAATACATTTGGCTAATGTTTTCAAGACTGTGATACAAGCAAATAAGGTAATACTACATCAGCTGTAAATATAACCCCTCTACAGCAAATAATTTAAAACTATTTATTAGCCTAATGTTAATCTCTCTCAGAAACTTGACCAGATATCCTCACTTACAGGGATGCAAATGTGCATTCAGCCTTTCTTTCTACATTAGAAACAATAACACAACCCATCATTAAGGCAAGCATTGGATGAATAGACTAAGTGATACAGAGATCAAA
Source organism: Fregata magnificens (assembly GCA_013389945.1). Lineage (NCBI taxonomy): Eukaryota > Metazoa > Chordata > Aves > Suliformes > Fregatidae > Fregata > Fregata magnificens. The sequence goes on along the minus strand of WAAD01024202.1, from coordinate 47,162 downwards.
TCTCAATGGGTCTTTCCCCCTGCCCTTCTTTTGCCTTCCCTATGAAGCTACTCTTTAATATTTTTCTTGAGTACATTTCTTCTTTGAAGAGCACATGAGCCAAGAGCAATAGCCAAACAGGCTCCCCTACAGACTATCACCAAAACTGTATGTGATTTCACACATGTACCCAGATGTGTACAGATCTAGGTACATATCGCAGATGCATTCTAAGCTGTTTACTACTGCTTTTCTTTTTACACTGTTTTAGGAGTAACTAAGTCTACCTTGAATACTAAAAACTTCTCTTTGCACACAGAACGTGCACAGCTCTGGTACGATCAGTGCCGTTCCCTCCACTGCCTTGCCACTGTCCTTCCTGGCGGGAGGAACACTTGCGGAGGCAAGAGCAGACGAGTACGTTGGAACACTGGTCCCTGCACTGAGACAAGGATGCCAAGAGTGAGACAGACATCTAAGTGGTTTACATAGCCATCATTAGATCATTCAATGATCTAATAGGATCAGTGAGGATAAAGGTAGCGGAGTTAAGCGAGGATCTGGACTATACCCAATCTCAGCCCCCAGGCCTTGTCTGTTATTTTCTATCTCTCTCCCACTGAGCTTTCCTTGGGTGCTCACAGAACTGTGGTTTTACGTATTTGGCATGACATTCTCTGCATCCACTCTCAGAAGGGAGAAAGTTTGAGGACTAACTGTTCTTTTCAACCTGTACCCTTCATAAAGGTGGGGTTTTTTTGTTTGTGGTTTTTGGTGCGGTTTTATTTCTTTTTTTTTTTTTAAATCATTACAAAGGGCTATTTTATTTTAGCATCCTGTTGAATATGGTCTTAATTTGTGCTAGTTATCTCCAATAACCTCTTGTAAACTGCTCAAGAAGGCAGAGATGCAGAGAAAAAGCACTGTACTTTTACTTTCATTTTTAAAACATTTTAAAATTAGTAACCTTGCAGAAAAGCAACATGTATGCACTAAAACCTAAAAGATTTAAAGCTTAAATTAGCTTCTAAAAATAGCTTGTCAAATACCATGTTCTGGTGCAGTTAGATCTCAACATTTACTTCTAAAATAAAATCAGTTTAACACACTGAAGAAATGTACTTACTGTATCTAGATGTGATAATTATTAGGTGCTAACAGTAAGAACATTCATAAGTACATGCATGCTAAGACTTGAGTAACAGTATGTTATGCTTTCCTTAGTGATCACCTGCAAGGAACCCCACACACGCTATGAGCTACATCCTTCTGCTTCCTGAGCACTCCGACAGAAGCATGTCTGTGCTGTTATTGGGGTATCTCAGCTGGAGAGAGCCAAGTGTTTTACTGGACATGGGCGTGCTGTGAACAGGTGCCCTGCCTCAGTGCTCCTCAGACAAAACACTATGAATAATGAATTGCAGTTTGCTTTCTTGAGCATGCTGATGCTTAGCAGTGTACGTAGATACCTATACAGATACGAGTATAAATGAAGACATCAACTTGAGGGCAATAGAGAATCAGATGTTGTGCTTTTTCATTGCTGTATGATCTGAATAATTTGTTTAAACTTCATTACTGATCAGTGCCAGAGAGCTAGGTCCTGCTAATCCAATGTAAAAAATGCCACGAACCTAAGCTGTAAGAATCATTTAGAAACCACACAAATCCTGTGAGGTTCTGTGGTACATTTAAATCCATTTTTATCAGAAGAATTAAAACCAAAAAAAAGTCATAAGAGATGTAAATTTCCAGATATACCTACCTTTCCATAGATCTCATTAATGGTTATATGAACAAATATGGATGCTTCTGTCAGTCCTTCTAAATACACATGACGATAACCTAGTAAAACAAAAATATTGCATCATAAATAATCAACAGTTTGCATTTTATGCACAACTGGCAATAAAATGGCAAAAACAACTGGCAAAAAAATATGCACAACTGGCCTATAAAAGTGAAATATCTACAGTAAGCCACCTTATGCCTTTAGTAAAACTTTTCTTATGTTCTCACAGGGTTTCCCAGCCCCCTGGCACAAATTGCCTCCAAGTTATAAATAAGACACCAGTAGCAATTTCCAAAAGCACAGACACTCAAACTTCTTCGAGTAATGGTGAATATACCACCCTAGGATACCAGGAGAATTGTCCAAGCTCATACATGAAGTCTCAGAGGTATAGGCATATATCCTATGTTGATAACCTCAACTTCAACTTTAAGTTCAAAGGTGTTTGTTCTTCATTTAGATCTCTAAGTCAAGGAAAACAAGTGCGACTAACCAGGCACAAGACTGCTAAAGGCCAGAGTTCTTTGTCCAACAAAGTCTCGCCCAATAGGGTCATGGTCCCAAACAAGAAATCGCACCAAAGCTATTTCAGGCATGTGGATGGTAAAAGTGAGTGTTTCCTCCCAAACAGGATTAAACCCTGTAAAACAAACAGAAATTTTGGGAAACAAGTCCATAGCAAGCACTAGCCTCAATTTTCATGATGCATAGTAAGAGGCATAAGAAACAAGCAGACCAAATACACCTATGAATGCTCATTACTACTTGCTCATCTAGATCTAGGTGCTCTCCATCTCCATTATGTAACTAATTAAAAGTGAGAGATCTGTCCCTTGGACTGCTTTTACAAACAAAATGGTTCTGGTTGGGTAGCTGGCAGGGATACCAAGGCAAGCTGTTGTTTTGCAAAACTATAGTAGGCTAAAGATAGACCAAAACAAACAGGCACTACTCCCTTTTTTCCGCATGGTTTTGCAACTGCCTATGAGAACTGATGGCCACCTCTCCTGCTGCAACAGGCTATCCCACTCTTATTCATCTCCTTCCCATGAAGGCTGAGGTGGCAGTGAAACTGCCTAGGACATGATTTGTTTTCATTTCATTTGAAGTTATACGTGTATTTTATATAAATTAAAAAAAAAATTTGGAACTTCTGCATAAAGGAGATTTAAGAACAATCCAGGAGAAAGATACTGTGTTGAACAGTTCTTGTCCTTCACCTCTTGCTTGTTTGTCTCCCTACACCAGAAATTCTGTCTAGAAAGCAGAATTAATTCGTTAAAATACAATCATTTGATTTCATCAGGTAAGAAGCTTTGCAATTTAGAAAGCAATAACACATACTGAATCATTTATAATTACTTAATATTTTACTCTAAGAAGAGGAAATCAGCTAGATTATCTTACCATTGTCATCAACCACCCTGGTTTGATCTTTACAGCAGTCAACAGGTAACCCAATGACTTCCACCTCAACAAACGGATCTATTATCTATTTTTTAAAAAGAAAGTATTTTAAAGGCAAGCCAATGATACAAGTTAAGGTCAATTTTTAAGGAAATTCATACAGAGAGTTAGTTTAAATTCATATGAGAATTCAAAAACCTTTGATTCACATGAATTTTCAAGCAGCACAGCCATGGGAAATGGCTTCCTGAAGTGCAAGTTGATCTATTGTTTGTAATCTCAAGAGCTATGGCCAGCTATGAGTAATTTTCAAAAAAATTAAGTCGCCCTCAAAATACAAAACAAATTAGTTCTTAAACATCATGTATAGGATACAGACTCTGTGGGAAAATGTAGTATTTAGTGACCAAAAGCTTGACAATATCTGAAATGTATTGGTGTATTTAAATAAGGGGGAAGTTTCTTTGAGTCACACGCTGCCATGTCACTCCAGGACCTCTCATGGAAGCATTTTTTGGTATCACAGTACCTTACCTCTCCTCTGTCTCCTAACATTGAGTCAGGAGGCTTAGGTAGCTGCTGTCCACTGATGATTTTCAGAATAAGCTGCTTTTTAGGACTGGCAGGAAGCGGATCAGCAGAGTAGGGGTTGAATGTGCCTAAAAGATGGCAAGGAATGAGAAATGTAAGGAAAAAGATACACAGAATAAATATCACCCCCCCAAGATGCATACATATAGCCAAAATGCAGTCATAAGCAAGTAATTTACAGAGCACGGAGCAGCTGTTAATGAATTTTAAAATTCCATTCTTCTCCCCCCCCCCAACCTTTACTGAGCTGAGCAGCCCTTGTTTACAAGACAGAAAGGACTGTAAAGTAATAGCTTCAAAAAACCCAATAGTTATAACCCAGATCAGCACTCTGATCATGTTTCTTCCACAGCTGCCCAGATGTTAAAGGGAACAAGCAACTAGGGTTGAGTAAGCTGTTTCCTGCAGCAGCGGTGTCTGCTTCAAGTACCCAAACTCCCTCTACCATTTCTCAAGTACCTTTCAATCAATGCCACTACTTCTTATGGCCACATTAAGAAAATTACTTAGAGATATAGGGTCCCAATCAAATCCCAAGTCCTCAAAATATGGAAGGATTGTCATTGCATAACACTGAAAACCACTGGCTCCTGTTCTAACAGTGTTTTGAGGACGGAACCATTTCCTTTTAAACAGAACAAATTCCACTGACTTGCTTGAGAGCTGGACCAAGTCCTGGATAGTTGGTCCTGGGCCACTGCATACCTTGCTCTTCTTGCTTGCAGTTGGCTATCCTAGGACACCCTTTTCTTTTTTTTTAAACACCTATTAAGATGGAGCCCTCAAAATATATCTATAACAACAGCAAGAGATTGTATGCCAGTACTTACACAGTCTGAGAGTTAGACACCATTTTTTGAGGACAAAAAATATATGATTCTGAAGTAAAATAAGCAATTTATGGAAATATGAAAAGATTCTACATATGTTCTTATTTTTCTTTCTTGTGTCTTGACAACTTCACCATGAAGACATTTTCTGAAAGGCTTAACACTTACAGTAATAAATGTATAGTGGCACATTACCTTTGCACATCTGCTGAGGTTTGAGGACATAACCACAGTTGCCGTTTACCCTAAATTTTGCATCATTTAATTGCATCATACGTCCCTCAGATTGGTAGTTTAGTGCCACTGTTGAAAGAGAAGACTCAAGTGTAAGATATTTACTTAGCATATACACAAGAAGTGGGAAGTAAGTTATTCATGCAACACCTACCTAACTGGCAACCAACATTCCAGTAAGGTAAAGGATTGAAATTGCTGGAGTCAATCCGATAGGCTGATGGATAGACCCTTGTAAGCTGTTTCTGGTTGTAAAGCATAAACTGTTCAGCCTTCTGCTGCACTGCTTGGTGGGCTCTTGTTTCACTGAATGATAGCACATTCCCTGTTGATCCTACATGTATTGTTAAATCAACAAACAAGTTACAAAGCAATCCCAGGAGACAGGGGCCTGAACTCAGACCTCAGTTGCACTAGTATTAATCAAGGGGAATATTAGATTTAGTCCAAAGTTACAACGATAGGTTGTCTTGTCACACGCAAATCATGTACATTGCGTAACTGAAGGGCACCAGCTTCCCCTTCCAGGAGGGTCTTTTGTTCTACCCTCAAGTTTCCACACTTACAAGGAAAGCCAAGCAAGAGCTTATGAAAGTTGCTAGGGCCTTTTCTCCTGCAGAACCCCAGACATGATTGCTATGAAGGATCTATAAAGAAATCTACTAATGGCATCATGATCAAAACTATCTTACTGAAGAGCTTACAGCTAGGGGAAAGACAGGCCCAGCAGGGCTCTGATTTTGCTCTTGTCCTTGTAACACAAGGATATTTCTTAGGGAAGGAAAAGGTGGTGTTTTACTATTTCTCCATATTTAAGTAAATGGGACAGGTAACGAAGAAGTCTGCTTTTAAGCATATTTGAAAAACAAAGGAAACCTTGAGAACACAAACTTATTTCCTGTCCAAACAGAGAAGTGAAAAAGGCACACGTAAGTCTCATGCCAACAGCCTTACCGTCATCTACTATATCCTGGGCTGCCACAGAGTTCGTGTACACCACAAGGTCAGACAGAGCTCGGCACAGCTTCACCGTTTTTCTTCGACGAGCCAGTCTGCTGAGTTATATTTTATATATAAAACACATTTGGAATTTTTTCAATATTTAGAGCATATTTCAGTCTCCCTTTCTGTTCTTTTCATCAATAAGGAAATAAACAACTGTGAACAGGAACCACATGTGGTAAACCTCCTTAGAGAGGGCTCCGAGATGACTGCTCCCCTTGTACCTCTATAGTCACACTACATAAAATTTTTCATTTAAAACATAATGAAATAGCTGCACCATGGCTCTTCTCAACAAAAACACGGCGGACAGCTTTGGGCTGTATTTGAAAACGCAGCATTTCAGTGACAACAAATGCATTCTCAGTGTCACTTTTTTGATTGCTTTTTCTTTACATTCTCAGATGTAATAAAGTTGGCTGGGCTATCATGTACCCTTATTTAGCCTAAACACTTTTCTTTGAACACTATTTACAGCATGCAAAATGTAGATTGCCATTTTTCCATTAGAAGAGTATTACGATCACGCTTCTTTTCAGTTTAACAGTAATTGCTGTTTGCAGCCTATGAAAAACTACACAATCAAAGTATCGGGCTACAGGAGTCACAGAAAAATATACCCCAACAGCAGTGTCATAAATGACCTGCTCTCAAGAACACACTTCCCTGAGGCAGTGACATATAAATATTGGTAGCAGTAACATGCCTCTAGCTTTAACTGAGCTGTAAAACTATGGCGATTCATAGCTCACCTGGGGAGCTGCCCCGTTTCCTTCCCAGAACAGTTTTGCTGGCTTTCTTCATCATCTGATGCACTATGGTATTTGGATGCTGCCTTCACAGCTTTCTGTTGGGAAAGAATCAAGCACATGTCAGTTTATGAGGTGGTTCTATAAATTCACATTACTGTAATCAACGTCAGGTGGGTGGGTGAGCTGCAGCAGGTTTACAGCACAGGACCAGTGTCCTACAAGGACACAGAATGACCCCTGGGGGTTTGACAGCAGAAAACCCTGGGTGGTACCTCAAGTGTTTCCATGCATGTGGAGAAGGACAGCTAACACAAGGCATCTTTGCCCTGATTTCACGCCATCTGACTCCAAGGATCCAAGCCTGCAGCCATGGAGCAGGTTTATCTGCTGGCTAGCAGACAAATAAAAGCTTGAAGATAATTTATTTGTGCAAACTGGCCAGTCCATGGCAGGCCACTGCATATTCTGCAGCTTCCCTCCCCTGCTCCTTCCTGATGTGAGAGAACAATATTGCTCCACTGTCTCCAGTACACTGGCACTGGTCCTGCTGGTATTCTAATGGATCATATCATATTTAACAAACACCAACACACAGTAGGATCTAAACGTACAGTGCATTGCTTCCACCTACCTATGCTTCCCACCCCACCCCCAATTTAGAAAATTTAACATTCATTCATGGAGTTGAGAACAGCGTCTGGGCAAAGTTTTCAAACATCTTTTTTCTGCTGCCTTTTGAGCCACACATACAAGCATTCAAATTATTCTAATTTATTACAGTATACAGTAAAGAAAATAGCTATACTAAAAAGATTAAAAACTCAAAAGCATCTTTTTTTCATAAGCACCTGTTATTTAATAGTTTCCTATTTCAACAACATTACATCTTTTGTAACACTGTAGCTTCAAGTGAGAGTTTCTTTAATTCCCTTCTCATCAAGAGGTAATTAACAATATAACTGAGAGCTCCTTATCCTTTTGCTCATATGGCTAGATGCTAATTGAGCACAGATTTCTTTTCTCCTGCTGTGATACACCAATAATGTAGATAATTTAGTTTGCTGTGTTTAGTGCTGAAATAAAGTTGACTATATCAGAAATCACTTGCAGGGTTCAGTTTTGGAATCTGAAGGTCCGCACTGTGGATGTTTCCTACAGCTAACTTGCAGGAATTAGCAAATTCACAATGGCAAAACAAAGCTGGCCTTAGCATCTTTGTCCCTCCACTCGCAGTTTTTAAAGAGTTTATACATGGATACATTTGGCACAAGAGCTGGCTGAAAACATCGCAAGTCAATACACCCCTGGGTGGATAGTTCTGTACCTGCAGAAATATCAATAGTAACCATCCTTCCCAGGTGTCCCTCTAGCTAGAAAGGCATAAGGGGAAGTTAGATCCCTGTTGCCTCAGTCTACAATACAATCATTATTTAAAAAAAAAAAATAATAATCTATATATACTCTCTCTTATTTTTCTCAGCAGAGATGAAACGAATGGGCTTTCCAATCTGCTATATCCATTAGGATAACTACTTGAAGTAATTAAATTATTGACATACTTTCCAGCCCTCAGTGTAGCCAGCAGTTTTTAGTGGCTGACTTTTGTCTGTGACATCTCATTCCACAGCATTTGTTTTCCCGTCAGCAAGCACAGGTTATGATGTGAAGTGTCCACTATCATGCACAACAGGTACTTGCAGATCTCAACACATACTGAGTGAATAATGTGCACTTAGCTAAAGCTGCTGAAAGAAATATGACCACTTTAAACTGATGCAAGCTTATAATCGAAGTGTAAATATGAGTCCTGGTATTGTCTGCCTAGAGAATTTTTGATGGCTCCCAGCTGGCTTCAGGGCAGATGAGCTGGTGACTGATTAAGTTCTATGAAGTATTTCATAATTGCTGTTTCTCCTAAACTACTGCCCAGATTATCAATTACAGAGTGTGCTCCCTGCTCACCTGCAGCTTTTGCCATGGATAGTGCTGAAGAGGAATACAGGCATCTAGCAGGTTGGGGGCAGAGGAAGTCGCTGGTGGCACAGTGACTCGGCTGCAGACCTGCTGCATGCCTCTCAAGACAAGCCTATCTGCTGATTTACTTACTTGGTATTTGCTAATTGACTCTGGGAGGAAGGAAGCTTTCAGTTGAATCAGCTCATGCTGAGGCTACATGTTCAATAAATCCAAGCCTCGAGGCACCGTGGGAGTGTGGGAATAGGGGAGGCGGATGACAGGAACACATTTGTCAGGATATGGGAATGGGAGGAAAAATGGGCACAGTGTCCCTTTTGGTGGCTGCTACCTGTCCAGCTGTAAAATGAAACCTCACACTCATTTGAATTATATTAGCTCTTGCTTGGTTCAATAGAGCCTCCACAGTGAAGACCTAGCGAAGCAGGCAATTTGACCTAGCAGCTACACAAACATATAAATACTATATGCAAAACCATGGAGAAATTAGAAAAGAACACATTTTTACAAAACAGGAGCCCAGAGCCAGTACTCGGTCACAGCAGTCCCTTAAAAAGGAAATGGAAAGACAGTAAGAACACACTCTGCCTGGCACTGCTCAGGGTATGAAACAGGGTAAAACTGGACCATGAATGAAACAAACACTTTCAGCTATGTGGACAGAGGTATGGAAAACAAGAATACACCAAGGCATTTATTTACATTGCTCTGCTGCTGCTGCAAGTTTGATCAGAAAATCAGCAATTCCACATCACTAGTAAAGATGATCTTTTTGGTCAAGCAAGATTTTTTTGCATTTGCGTGATCTTTAAAGGGTTCTCCATACTGCTAGCAGCTGTATTCTTCTGAACAGCAATAAATATTCCAAGTGTAATCACGTAGTCTTTCCTCACTGCCCCTATACACACCATGCTTGTCTCAAGCAATAAAACATACCCAGTGTCTCCAGAATGCTGTCAGATCTAGAACATCAAACTGTCTCTCATTTTACTTACTTTGTGTTTACTGAAGTTACTCATTAATGATCGACTATGAGACTTTTTTCCACCTTCTTTTGTGTCCACGTTCTGTGCAGAGAGAGAGTGCAATAAAAGTGTGACTAGATACCTTCAGAAGTACCTTTAAGGAGTCTGCTACATTCTCAAAAAGACATAGTTTCAACCTAATATAAGTTGAAACTTACATGTCACCCTGATTCACTGTGACAAGAGTATAGTGATTGCACATGAGAATAAAAGTGAGTTAAAGTCTAAACACAATATACTGATTGGTGAATACAAATTGGAATGCAAAATGTCATTATAGTACTTTTCTAATTNGGGGGGGAGATCTCTCCTAACAGATACATTTGGACATTTCATAGGCAGCCTGAAGTCCGAGTTTCAGATTTATAACCATGCCTCTAGACATGAGTTTGATAATTCCTGGCAGCATCTAGTTTTTCTGTCAGAAAAGCACATCCCTTCATCTTCTAAAGAACAAAAAAAGAAGACCTAAAGGTGCTGAAAAATATTCCCCCAGTGTTTCAGCAAATCCTNATACTTGATAGCTTAGCAATCCTCTAACAGTAAGGAAAAATATTAACACTAACACTCAAGACGACAACCAACCATGTAGAAAAAACAGTCTAGCAAAAAAAGGCAAGCAACAAAAAAACACAACAACATTTGAAAGCATACTTGAAAGTAGCCACAAAG